>JAGDQO010000693.1:0-15520 GCA_018342035.1 Solanum appendiculatum | reverse complement strand
AACACAACCATCATTTGCCACTATTATCTTACCATAGAAAATTAAAACAAACATTGATAACAAGAATTTCAATGTAAAAAAGGAAAATGGGATTATAGGGAAAAGTTACCAAAAGAAGAAGATGGGACGGAGGCAATATGGGAAGAGTAGCATTAAAATATCACATTTCACTGATGTATGTCACGACATAATATATACAAAATCTGAAAGCCGTGAGTATTTTACATTTTTTTGGCATTAAGAGGTCAAAATGAAAAATATAATATTTCTTAACGGGTTAACCTTTTATGAAAATTAAGCAAACCACACTTGGTACCGATAAATTATTTACTCCGAAACGGTTCAACCAAATTTGACAAAGAGTACTTCCCATTACCATTGTGGTAGAAGGAAAGTTCTATATAAAAGATCTGTAACACATATAATTCCTTGCTTATTTTAGTACTAATTTTGTCAAAGTTAAATACAAACAAAATGGTATATAGTCTTAATCTTGTACTTATAAAGTAGAAAACACACATCAGATTATGAAGTGTGATTTTATACCTTCATTATCAGGTTTGGAAGCAGATGTTAATCCACACCATTAGAGGCCAAATGCTGCAATCTAGCACGCTGAAGTCATCGAGCCATATCAGCATCTCCCACATCACCAGCAGGGCTGACATTGCTCGGGTGAGAATATATAGAGCTGTAGCCGCCATATTGTCCTATTGTGTCTGACCACCCACGTGGCTCTGCGAAATAAATTTAAAGATCTCTTATTGAATACTTCAAATGCCGACAGTAAGAATTTTAACCATTTAAATTCTGTAAGTAATCTTAAAAAAAAGCACCAATTAAAAATGATTGTTATAATTTAAGATTTAAAGCTCCAAATCGTCCCAATAAAGAATGAATCATAGAATGTTATGACCTACTGGTTAAAGTTGAAAATAAAGTTCCTGAAATTACATCAAATGATTGACAAGAGTATATTGAAATCATAACATAGTGCCATGATGGCTGAAACGTGATCTAAATTTATTCTAGAAATTATCTATGAAGGAACTCTGTTAGGAAATTGTATAAAATAAAACAATGAAATAACTTGCTAACATCTATCAACTTGCTAACTCTGTTATGCTAGTGGATAGGGAAAGTTCTAACATTTTTATACGTACATTACTTTATTTTTTTAGGAACCAATTCAGAAAGATCTCTAAATATCTCCATACTTGGTGATAACCATTTGTAGTAGCAGTTCTCCATTCTCTTGGTCACATAGACATCTTGAACCAAACAAAGAAAATAGAGCCATTAATTGCCCCTCAGTTTTTCACTTACATTACTAACAAAAAGTATATCTTGTTTCATACCTTCAACTCAATGTTGTGAAAAGCAAAGCCTCACCACAGCACTTGAAGCGTGATCATAACCATCTAGCGCAGTTGTTTTTCTGAAAGCGAATAATTTTAATGGACTAAGTGATGCGAGATTGCCAAAGTTGTAAACAGACTAAGTGAAACAGAGAAGAAGTGTGGTGGAGTTCAGGTGCAAGATTCTCATCAGTTCCACTATTAAATTACAGAGTTCAGAATTCTGATAAGGTGTGTCTCTTAAGCCACGATACTATAGGTGATTGAACAGATGTAAATTGTACATAAGTATGAACATTCAACAGTTAGGTTGGAACTTACCATTCGTTAACAATGGCGAGCAATTTTATTGAAGTGACCATTATCACCTTTCTGTTATAGTAAGCAAG
Organism: Solanum appendiculatum; assembly: GCA_018342035.1. NCBI lineage: Eukaryota > Viridiplantae > Streptophyta > Magnoliopsida > Solanales > Solanaceae > Solanum > Solanum appendiculatum. The sequence continues at coordinate 13,773 of JAGDQO010000693.1, read as the reverse complement.
TTAGAGAAAGTTGGAAACTATTAGTTAGTCGGTTTACAAGTTAGTTACAATGATTGCCAGCTGGCAACAACTATTGGTTGATTAGTGGGTCTATAAGTACCAAACTTCACGTGATTGTAATGGGCAATATTGAGATTCAATAAAGCAGTTATTCTTTCTTCCTCCTACATTTGAATTCTCTCTATAGATTCAGTGATCTACATCAATGGTGGATGTGTGTGTAGAGTGTTAAACATAAATTTGACGTGGTATCAGAGCGGCGATCTCACCTTCAGTTGCGCATTGAGTTTTGAGTTCATCGCAAATTTTTCATTCGAAGCAAAATTCCAGAGGATCAAATTGATGCATCCATGGCGGCTCCAGTGGCTCCAGCAATTTCTACACTTGATCATCATCATCCTCTTTATCTCCAAGCTTTAGATTCTCCAGGTCTAGTAATAATTCCAATTAAGCTCACAGGTATAGAGAATTACACCCTGTGGAGTCGATCGATGAAACTAGCTCTGCGAGGCAAAGGTAAGCTTGCGTTTGTGGATGGTACTTGCCCTAAAAGCAAGTACGTAGGAGAATTGGAGGAATTATGGGAAAAGTGAAATGCGACTGTACTGTGTAGGATTGGTAGCATTGTTTCCGCTGAATTAGTTCCTAGCATTGTTTATTCTTCGACTGCTTGGAAGGTCTGGGACGAATTCACGGAACGATTTGATCGATCCAATTTAACTAGGATCTACTATCTGTGGTCTGAAATTGCCAATCTAAAGCAGGGAACTGACTCTGTAACTTATTACTCCAAAATGAAGGATTTGTGGAATGAACTTGATGTCATGATTTCCATGCCTTCTTGTGATTGTGCAGAATCTAGTCTCTATGTGCAACACCTCAAATCTCAACGATTATTACAGTTCCTTATGGGACTCAATGAAAGTTATTGCAATTTGAGAAGCAGTATTCTCTCTAGAAATGCCAATGTGACAGTTAATGAAGCCTATGATATCATGACTCAAGAGGAAAGCTTACGGTCACTGGGGGTAGTTGATGCTCACAAGGATCCCTTAACAATGTTGACTGGGAGGTCTCTTGATTACAGACAAAGGAAGCCAGGGCTCTCTGGAGGATCCATTGGAATCACGAGTAGAGGATCATCAGGGAACTATGGAGGGTCAGTTGGAACTGCTGGTGGAGGAATTCCTTGTATTCATTGTGGTTACAAAGGTCATTTGAAGGATTATTTTTATCGAGTGGTTGACTATCCTCAGGACTTCAAAAGCAGGAGGAGATCTTCGCAGCAAGCACACCAAACGCAAACTGCCCAATTCAAACCTGCAGTCCACACTAGCTCCAATGCCAACCATCCAAGTCAAGGATCAGGCTACTTCCTCACAGAACAACAATATCAGGATCTGCTTGGCAAACAGGCTCACTCCAACAATGAGTGTGTCTCTAACATGGCAGGTATACAATCCTTGTTATCCAATGTGTCTCATTCTGAATGGATTATTGACTCTGGATCATCTCACCATATTACACCCTGTTCAGATTTATTATTTGATATTAGGACACTTGAGAATAATCTTAGTGATAAAGTTCAAGTGCCAACTGGAGGAAGATCACAGATCACAAGTACAGGGGATGCATCTATTTTTGGGACTTCTAGCATGCAACATGTCCTACATGTTCCTGATTTCAAGTTCAATCTCCTTTCAGTGTCTAAGATAACCAATTAATTGTCGTGTGTTGTTCTTTTCTTCCCTGATTTTTGTGTCTTTCAGGGGCTTTACAATGGCAAGGTCTTGGGGATTGGTAGAGAAAAGGAAGGATTGTATCTCTTACAAGAGAAGCTGACTCCAACTACAAATACTACAAGTTTCAAGTGTGATGCTGAAGGATTACTTTGGCACCTAAGATTAGGTCATACTTCTCCCACTATTATGCAACACATATCATTCCTCCATAAGTGTATTAATCCTACCATACAGGATAGATGTCATATATGTCCTCTAGATAAACACCATAGGTTAAGCTTTCCTACTAGTTATACTAAGTCAGTTGCTTGTTTTGATTATTTACATGTGGACTTATGGGGGCCTTACAAAGAGCCTACCTATGACAAGAAGTATTACTTTGTCACTATAGTTGATGATTACAGTAGGTATTCATGGATCTGTTTGATACAATCTAAATGTGAGGTTACCACTGTATTGAAAATTTTTTTGTGCTTACTTAAAACTCAATATAATGCATGTGTAAGAACATTAAGGTCTGATAATGGCATTGAATTCATTAATTCACATTGTGAGCAATTGTTAGCCTCACATGGCATAGATCAAAGTAGCTGCCCATATTCTCCGCAACAAAATGACACAGTTGAAAGGAAGCATAGGCACATCCTAGAAGTGGGTACAGCCCTCAGATTTCAATGTGGGGTGCCTATCACTTTTTGAGGTGATTGTGTCAAGACCTCAGTCTATTTGATTAACAGATTGCCTTCACACGTGTTGAAAGGCCAGAATCCTTATGCTCTCTTGTATGGCAAAAAGGCCAACCTTGATCATTTAAGGGTCTTTGGTTGCCTATGTTATGCCAGCAAGCTACCTAGAGGTGACAAGTTTGCTGCAAGAGCAAGAGTGGTTGTTCTGGTTGGATACGTTGAGACTCAGAAAGGCTACAAGTTGTATGATATCAATGACAAAACTTTCTTTGTTAATAGGGATGTCAACTTTAGAGAATCTGAGTTCCCTTTCCATAATGATACCTCTCCGGACATGGACATGTTCAACATTAACTTTTTTGACACTGTGCATGCTTCAAATCCTATCGTTGTTGATAGTTCTTTGGTTAATACTGCACCTTCTCAGTCCACTCCACCTATACCTGTTGATGTTTCTATGCATATAGATCCCTGAGTTAGGTGGGATTATTCCAGTTGATGGTGTACAGGGTGAGGCCATTATATAAGGTGAGCTGTTGGACCCTCCTATTGTAGAAGCGGAAGAGCCGGCCACTCCCTTACCTATCCCTGCACCTAATCCTCCTCCCACAAGACCAGTTAGAACTGCAAAACCTCCTATTTGTCTTAGTGACTATGTATCCACTGTTAAGCCCAAAGCCAACTGTTCCTATCCCATTTCCCATTGTTTCCTATGACCATTTGTTTTCTGCTTATCAAGTGTACTTAGCCAATTTTTCTTCTGCTACTGAACCTACTTCCTTTAAGGTGGCTTCTCAGGATCCAAAGTGGGTTTTTGCCATGCAACAAGAGATTGAGGCTTTGGAGGCTAATCATACTTGGGAGCTGACAACCTTACCTGTTGGTCAGAAGACCATAGGTTCTAAATGGGTTTATAAGATTAAGCATAAAGCTAATGGTGAAGTTGATAAGTATAAAGCTCGATTGGTGGCTAAGGGTTATAGACAAAGAGAGTGGTTGGACAATCGTGAGACTTTTCCTCCAGTTGCAAAAATGGTCTCAGTTAGGACTGTCATCAGTGTTGCTGCTTCTAAGGAATGGGATCTTTTTCACATGGAAGTTAGTAATGCCTTCCTTCAAGGTGACTTGGATGAGGTTGTGTATATGGAACTTCCTCAGGGTTTCCATAAATAAGGGGAGACTAGAGTATGCAAGCTCTAGATGTATGGAGGGTCAGTTGGAACTGTTGGTGGAGGAATTCCTTGTATTCATTGTGGTTACAAAGGTCATTTGAAGGATTATTATTATCGAGTGGTTGGCTATCCTCAGGACTTCAAAAGCAGGAGGAGATCTTCACAGCAAGCACACCAAACGTAAACTGCCCAATTCAAACCTGCAGTCCACACTAGCTCCAATGCCAACCATCCAAGTCAAGGATCAGGCTACTTCCTCACAGAACAACAATATCAGGATCTGCTTGGCAAACAGGCTCACTCCAACAATGAGTGTGTCTCTAACATGGCAGGTATACAATCCTTGTTATCCAATGTGTCTCATTCTGAATGGATTATTGACTCTGGATCATCTCACCATATTACACCCTGTTCAGATTTATTATTTGATATTAGGACACTTGAGAATAATCTTAGTGATAAAGTTCAAGTGCCAACTGGAGGAAGATCACAGATCACAAGTACAGGGGATGCATCTATTTTTGGGACTTCTAGCATGCAACATGTCCTACATGTTCCTGATTTCAAGTTCAATCTCCTTTCAGTGTCTAAGATAACCAAGAAATTGTCGTGTGTTGTTCTTTTCTTCCCTGATTTTTGTGTCTTTCAGGGGCTTTACAATGGCAAGGTCTTGGGGATTGGTAGAGAAAAGGAAGGATTGTATCTCTTACAAGAGAAGCTCACTCCAACTACAAATACTACAAGTTTCAAGTGTGATGCTGAAGGATTACTTTGGCACCTAAGATTAGGTCATCCTTCTCCCACTATTATGCAACACATATCATCCCTCCATAAGTGTATTAATCCTACCATACAGGATAGATGTCATATATGTCCTCTAGCTAAACACCATAGGTTAAGCTTTCCTACTAGTTATACTAAGTCAGTTGCTTGTTTTGATTTGTTACATGTGGACTTGTGGGGGCCTTACAAAGAGCCTACCTATGACAAGAAGTATTACTTTGTCACTATAGTTGATGATTACAGTAGGTATTCATGGGTCTGTTTGATACAATCTAAATGTGAGGTTACCACTGTATTGAAATTTTTTTTTTGCTTACTTAAAACTCAATATAATGCATGTGTAAGAACATTAAGGTCTGATAATGGCACTGAATTCATTAATTCACATTGTGAGCAATTGTTAGCCACACATGGCATAGATCAAAGTAGCTGCCCATATTCTCCGAAACAAAATGGCATAGTTGAAAGGAAGCATAGGCACATCCTAGAAGTGGCTACAGCCCTCAGATTTCAATGTGGGGTGCCTATCACTTTTTGAGGTGATTGTGTCAAGACCTCAGTCTATTTGATTAACAGATTGCCTTCACAGGTGTTGAAAGGCCAGAATCCTTATGCTCTCTTGTATGGAAAAAAGGCAACCTTGATCATTTAAGGGTCTTTGGTTGCCTATGTTATGCCAGCAAGCTACCTAGAGGTGACAAGTTTGCTGCAAGAGCAAGAGTGGTTGTTCTGGTTGGATACTTTGATACTCAGAAAGGCTACAAGTTGTATGATATCAATGACAAAACCTTCTTTGTTAATAGGGATGTCAACTTTAGAGAATCTGAGTTCCCTTTCCATAAGGATACCTCTACGGATATGGACATGTTAAGCATTAACTTTTTTGACACTGTGCATGCTTCAAATCCTATCGTTGTTGATAGTTCTTTGGTTGATACTGCACCTTCTCAGTCCACTCCACCTATACCTGTTGATGTTCCTATGCATATAGATCCCTGAGTTAGGTGGGATTATTCCAGTTGATGGTGTACAGGGTGAGGCCTTGATATAAGGTGAGCTGTTGGACCCTCCTATTGTAGAAGCGGAAGAGCCGGCCACTCCCTTACCTAACCCTGCACCTAATCCTCCTCCCACAAGACCAGTTAGAACTGCAAAACCTCCTATTTGTCTTAGTGACTATGTATCCACTGTTAAGCCCAAAGGTAACTGTTCCTATCCCATTTCCCAATTTGTTTCCTATGACCATTTGTCTTCTGCTTCTCAAGTGTACTTAGCCAATTTTTCTTCTTCTACTGAACCTACTTCCTTTAAGGTGGCTTCTCAGGATCCAAAGTGGGTTTCTGCCATGCAACAAGAGATTGAGGCTTTAGAGGCTAATCATACTTGGGAGCTGACAACCTTACCTGTTGGTCAGAAGACCATAGGTACTAAATGGGTTTATAAGATTAAGCATAAAGCTAATGGTGAAGTTGATAAGTATAAAGCTCGATTGGTGGCTAAGGGTTATACACAAAGAGAGGGGTTGGACAATCATGAGACTTTTCCTCCAGTTGCAAAAATGGTCTCAGTTAGGACTATCATCAGTGTTGCTGCTTCGAAGGAATGGGATCTTTTTCACATGGAAGTTAGTAATGCCTTCCTTCAAGGTGACTTGGATGAGGTTGTGTATATGGAACTTCCTCAGGGTTTCCATAAATAGGGGGAGACCAGAGTAAGCAAGCTCTTGATGTATGGAGGGTCAGTTTGAACTGCTGGTGGAGGAATTCCTTGTATTCATTGTGGTTACAAAGGTCATTTGAAGGATTATTGTTATCGAGTTGTTGGCTATTCTCAGAACTTCAAAAGCAGGAGAAGATCTTCGCAGCAAGCACACCAAACGCAACCTGCGCAATTCAAACCTGCAGTTTACACTAGCTCCAATGCCAACCATCCAAGTCAAGGATCAGACTACTTCCTCACAGAACAACAATATCAGGATCTGCTTGGCAAACAGGCTCACTCCAACAATGAGTGTGTCTCTAACATGGCAGGTATACAATCCTTTTTATCCAATGTGCCTCATTCTAAATGGATTATTGACTCTAGTTCATCTCACCATATTACACCCTATTCAGATTTATTATTTGATATTAGGACACAAGAGAATAATCTTAGCGATAAAGTTCAAGTGCCAACTGGAGGAAGATCACAGATCACAAGTACAGGGGATGCATCTATATTTGGGACTTCTAGCATGCAACATGTCCTACATGTTCCTGATTTCAAGTTCAATCTCCTTTCAGTGTCTAAGATAACCAAGAACTTGTCGTGTGTTGTTCTTTTCTTCCCTGATTTTGTGTCTTTCAGGGGCTTTACAATGGCAAGGTCTTGGGGATTGGTAGAGAAAAGGAAGGATTGTATCTCTTACAAGAGAAGCTGACTCCAACTACAAATACTACATGTTTCAAGTGTGATGCTGAAGGATTACTTTTTCACCTAAGATTAGGTCATCCTTCTCCCACTATTATGCAACACATATCATCCCTCCATAAGTGTATTAATTCTACCATACAGGATAGATGTCATATATGTCCTTTAGCTAAACACCATAGGTTAAGCTTTCCTACTAGTTATACTAAGTCAGTTGCTTGTTTTGATTTGTTACATGTGAACTTGTGGGGGCCTTACAAAGAGCCTACCTATGACAAGAAATATTACTTTGTCACTGTAGTTGATGATTACAGTAGGTATTCATGGGTCTGTTTGATACAATCTAAATGTGAGGTTACCACTGTATTGAAATTTTTTTTGTGCTTACTTAAAACTCAATATAATGCATGTGTAAGAACATTAAGGTCTGATAATGGCACTGAATTCATTAATTCACATTGTGAGCAATTGTTAGCCTCACATGGCATAGATCAAATTAGCTGCCCATATTCTCCGCAATAAAGTGGCACAGTTGAAAGGAAGCATAGGCACATCCTAGAAGTGGCTACAGCCCTCAGATTTCAATGTGGGGTGCCTATCACTTTTTGAGGTGAATGTGTCAAGACCTCCGTCTATTTGATTAACTGATTGCCTTCACAGGTGTTGAAAGGCCAGAATCCTTATGCTCTCTTGTATGGCAAAAAGGCCAACCTTGATCATTTAAGGGTCTTTGGTTGCCTATGTTATGCCAGCAAGCTACCTAGAGGTGACAAGTTTCCTGCAAGAGAAAGAGTGGTTGTTCTGGTTGGATACTTTGAGACTCAGAAAGGCTACAATTTGTATGATATCAATGACAAAACCTTCTTTGTTAAAAGGGATGTCAACTTTAGAGAATCTGAGTTCCCTTTCCATAGGGATACCTCTTCGGACATGGATATGTTCAGCATTAACTTTTTTGACACTGTGCATGCTTCAAATCTTATCGTTGTTGATAGTTCTTTGGTTGATATTGCACCTTCTCAGTCCACTCCACCTATACCTGTTGATGCTCCTATGCATATAGATCCCTGAGTTAGCTGAGATTATTCCAGTTGATAGAGTACAGGGTGAGGCCTTGATATAAGGTGAGCTGTTGGACCCTCCTATTGCAGAAGCGGAAGAGCCGGCCACTCCCTTACCTATCCCTGCACCTAATCCTCCTCCCACAAGACCAGTTAGAACTGCAAAACCTCCTATTTGTCTTAGTGACTATGTATCCACTATTAAGCCCAAAGGCAACTGTTTCTGTCCCATTTCCCAATTTATTTCCTATGACCATTTGTCTTCTGCTTATCAAGTGTACTTAGCCAATTTTTCTTCTGCTACTGAACCTACTTCCTTTAACGTGGCTTCTCAGGATCCAAAGTGGGTTTTTGCCATGCAACAAGAGATTGAGGCTTTGGAGGCTAATCATACTTGGGAGCTGACAACCTTACCTGTTGGTCAGAAGACCATAGGTGCTAAATGGGTTTATAAGATTAAGCATAAAGCTAATGGTGAAGTTATTAAGTATAAAGCTCGAATGGTGGCTAAGGGTTATAGACAAAGAGAGTGGTTGGACTATCATGAGACTTTTCCTCTAGTTGCAAAAATGGTCTCAGTTAGGACTGTCATCAGTGTTGCTGCTTCTAAGGAATGGGATCTTTTTCACATGGAAGTTAGTAATGCCTTCCTTCAAGGTGACTTGGATGAGGTTGTGTATATGGAACTTCCTCAGGGTTTCCATAAATAGGGGGAGACTAAAGTATGCAAGCTCTTGATGTATGGAGGGTCAGTTGGAACTGCTGGTGGAGGAATTCCTTGTATTCATTGTGGTTACAAAGGTCATTTGAAGGATTATAGTTATCGAGTTGTTGGCTATCCTCAGGACTTCAAAAGCAGGAGGAGTTCTTCGCAGCAAGCACACCAAATGCAACCTGCCCAATTCAAACCTGCAGTTCACACTAGCTCCAATGCCAACCATCCAAGTCAAGGATAAGGCTACTTCCTCACAGAACAACAATATCAGGATCTGCTTGGCAAACAAGCTCACTCCAACAATGAGTGTGTCTCTAACATGGCAGGTATACAATCCTTGTTATCCAATGTGTCTCATTCTGAATGGATTATTGACTCTGGATCATCTCACCATATTACACCCTGTTCAGATTTATTATTTGATATTAGGACACTTGAGAATAATCTTAGCGATAAAGTTCAAGTGCCAACTGGAGGAAGATCACAGATCACAAGTACAGGGGATGCATCTATTTTTGGGACTTCTAGCATGCAACATGTCCTACATGTTCCTGATTTCAAGTTCAATCTCCTTTCAGTGTCTAAGATAACCAATTAATTGTCGTGTGTTGTTCTTTTCTTCCCTGATTTTTGTGTCTTTCAGGGGCTTTACAATGGCAAGGTCTTGGGGATTGGTAGAGAAAAGGAAGGATTGTATCTCTTACAAGAGAAGCTGACTCCAACTACAAATACTACATGTTTCAAGTGTGATGCTGAAGGATTACTTTGGAACCTAAGATTAGGTCATCCTTCTCCCACTATTATGCAACACATATCATCCCTCCATAAGTGTATTAATTCTACCATACAGGATAGATGTCATATATGTCCTTTAGCTAAACACCATAGGTTAAGCTTTCCTACTAGTTATACTAAGTCAGTTGCTTGTTTTGATTTGTTACATGTGGACTTGTGGGGGCCTTACAAAGAGCCTACCTATGACAAGAAGTATTACTTTGTCACTATAGTTGATGATTACAGTAGGTATTCATCGGTCTGTTTGATACAATCAAAATGTGAGGTTACCACTGTATTGAAAAAAATTTTGTGCTTACTTAAAACTCAATATAATGCATGTGTAAGAACATTAAGGTCTGATAATGGCACTGAATTCATTAATTCACATTGTGAGCAACTGTTAGCCTCACATGGCATAGATCAAAGTAGCTGCCCATATTCTCCGCAACAAAATGGCACAGTTGAAAGGAAGCATAGGCACATCCTAGAAGTGGCTACAGCCCTCAGATTTCAATGTGGGGTGCCTATCACTTTTTGAGGTGATTGTGTCAAGACCTCAGTCTATTTGATTAACAGATTGCCTTCACAGGTGTTGAAAGGCCAGAATCCTTATTCTCTCTTGTATGGCAAAAAGGCCAACCTTGATCATTTCAGGGTCTTTGGTTGCCTATGTTATGCCAGAAAGCTACCTAGAGGTGACAAGTTTCCTGCAAGAGAAAGAGTGGTTGTTCTGGTTGGATACTTTGAGACTTAGAAAGGCTACAATTTGTATGATATCAATGACAAAACCTTCTTTGTTAAAAGGGATGTCAACTTTAGAGAATCTGAGTTCCCTTTCCATAGGGATACCTCTCCGGACATGGACATGTTCAGCATTAACTTTTTTTCACACTGTGCATGCTTCAAATCCTATCGTTGTTGATAGTTCTTTGATTGATACTGCACCTTCTCAGTTCACTCCACCTATACCTGTTGATGTTCCTATGCATATAAATCCCTGAGTTAGCTGAGATTCTTCTAGTTGATGGTGTACAGGGTGAGGCATTGATATAAGGTGAGCTGTTGGACCCCCCTATAGCAGAAGCGGAAGAGCCGGCCACTCCCTTACCTATCCCTGCACCTAATCCTCCTCCCACAAGACCAGTTAGATTTGCAAAACCTCCTATTTTTCTTAGTGACTATGTATCCACTGTTAAGCCCAAAGGTAACTGTTCCTATCCCATTTCCCAATTTGTTTTCTATGCCCATTTGTCTTCTGCTTATCAAGTGTACTTAGCCAATTTTTCTTCTGCTACTGAACCTACTTCCTTTAAGGTGGCTTCTCAGGATCCAAAGTGGGTTTCTGCCATGCAACAAGAGATTGAGGCTTTGGAGGCTAATCATACTTGGGAGCTGACAACCTTACCTGTTGGTTAGAAGACCATAGGTGCTAAATGGGTTTATAAGATTAAGAATAAAGCTAATGGTGAAGTTGATAAGTATAAAGCTCGATTGGTGGCTAAGGGTTATAGACAAAGAGAGTGGTTGGACTATCATGAGACTTTTCCTCCAGTTGCAAAAATGGTCTCAGTTAGGACTGTCATCAGTGTTGCTGCTTCTAAGGAATGGGATCTTTTTCACATGGAAGTTAGTAATGCCTTCCTTCAAGGTGACTTGGATGAGGTTGTGTATATGGAACTTCCTCAGGGTTTCCATAAATAGGGGGAGACTAGAGTATGCAAGCTCTTGATGTATGGAGGGTCAGTTGGAACTGCTGGTGGAGGAATTCCTTGTATTCATTGTGGTTACAAAGGTCATTTGAAGGATTATTGTTATCGAGTTGTTGGCTATCCTCAGGACTTCAAAAGCAGGAGGAGTTCTTCGCAGCAAGTACACCAAATGCAACCTGTCCAATTCAAACCTGCAGTTCACACTAGCTCCAATGCCAACCATCCAAGTCAAGGATACGGCTACTTCCTCACAGAACAACAATATCAGGATCTGCTTGGCAAACAAGCTCACTCCAACATTGATTGTGTCTCTAACATGGCAGGTATACAATCCTTGTTATCCAATGTGTCTCATTCTGAATGGATTATTGACTCTGGATCATCTCACCATATTACACCCTGTTCAGATTTATTATTTGATATTAGGACACTTGAGAATAATCTTAGTGATAAAGTTCAAGTGCCAACTGGAGGAAGATCACAGATCACAAGTACAAGGGATGCATCTATTTTTGGGATTTCTAGCATGCAACATGTCCTACATGTTCCTGATTTCAAGTTCAATCTCCTTTCAGTGTCTAAGATAACCAATTAATTGTCGTGTGTTGTTCTTTTCTTCCCTGATTTTTGTGTCTTTCAGGGGCTTTACAATGGCAAGGTCTTGGGGATTGGTAGAGAAAAGGAAGGATTGTATCTCTTACAAGAGAAGCTGACTCCAACTACAAATACTACAAGTTTCAAGTGTGATGCTGAAGGATTACTTTGGCACCTAAGATTAGGTCATACTTCTCCCACTATTATGCAACACATATCATTCCTCCATAAGTGTATTAATCCTACCATACAGGATAGATGTCATATATGTCCTCTAGATAAACACCATAGGTTAAGCTTTCCTACTAGTTATACTAAGTCAGTTGCTTGTTTTGATTGTTTACATGTGGACTTATGGGGGCCTTACAAAGAGCCTACCTATGACAAGAAGTATTACTTTGTCACTATAGTTGATGATTACAGTAGGTATTCATGGATCTGTTTGATACAATCTAAATGTGAGGTTACCACTGTATTGAAAATTTTTTTGTGCTTACTTAAAACTCAATATAATGCATGTGTAAGAACATTAAGGTCTGATAATGGCATTGAATTCATTAATTCACATTGTGAGCAATTGTTAGCCTCACATGGCATAGATCAAAGTAGCTGCCCATATTCTCCGCAACAAAATGACACAGTTGAAAGGAAGCATAGGCACATCCTAGAAGTGGGTACAGCCCTCAGATTTCAATGTGGGGTGCCTATCACTTTTTGAGGTGATTGTGTCAAGACCTCAGTCTATTTGATTAACAGATTGCCTTCACACGTGTTGAAAGGCCAGAATCCTTATGCTCTCTTGTATGGCAAAAAGGCCAACCTTGATCATTTAAGGGTCTTTGGTTGCCTATGTTATGCCAGCAAGCTACCTAGAGGTGACAAGTTTGCTGCAAGAGCAAGAGTGGTTGTTCTGGTTGGATACGTTGAGACTCAGAAAGGCTACAAGTTGTATGATATCAATGACAAAACTTTCTTTGTTAATAGGGATGTCAACTTTAGAGAATCTGAGTTCCCTTTCCATAATGATACCTCTCCGGACATGGACATGTTCAACATTAACTTTTTTGACACTGTGCATGCTTCAAATCCTATCGTTGTTGATAGTTCTTTGGTTAATACTGCACCTTCTCAGTCCACTCCACCTATACCTGTTGATGTTTCTATGCATATAGATCCCTGAGTTAGGTGGGATTATTCCAGTTGATGGTGTACAGGGTGAGGCCATTATATAAGGTGAGCTGTTGGACCCTCCTATTGTAGAAGCGGAAAGATGCCGGCCTACTCTCCTTACGTAATCCTGCACCTAATCCTCCTCCCACAAGACCAGTTAGAACTGCAAACCCTCCTATTTGTCTTAGTGACTATGTATCCACTGTTAAGCCCAAAGCCAACTGTTCCTATCCCATTTCCCATTGTTTCCTATGACCATTTGTTTTCTGCTTATCAAGTGTACTTAGCCAATTTTTCTTCTGCTACTGAACCTACTTCCTTTAAGGTGGCTTCTCAGGATCCAAAGTGGGTTTTTGCCATGCAACAAGAGATTGAGGCTTTGGAGGCTAATCATACTTGGGAGCTGACAACCTTACCTGTTGGTCAGAAGACCATAGGTTCTAAATGGGTTTATAAGATTAAGCATAAAGCTAATGGTGAAGTTGATAAGTATAAAGCTCGATTGGTGGCTAAGGGTTATAGACAAAGAGAGTGGTTGGACAATCGTGAGACTTTTCTTCCAGTTGCAAAAATGGTCTCAGTTAGGACTGTCATCAGTGTTGCTGCTTCTAAGGAATGGGATCTTTTTCACATGGAAGTTAGTAATGCCTTCCTTCAAGGTGACTTGGATGAGGTTGTGTATATGGAACTTCCTCAGGGTTTCCATAAATAAGGGGAGACTAGAGTATGCAAGCTCTAGATGTATGGAGGGTCAGTTGGAACTGTTGGTGGAGGAATTCCTTGTATTCATTGTGGTTACAAAGGTCATTTGAAGGATTATTATTATCGAGTGGTTGGCTATCCTCAGGACTTCAAAAGCAGGAGGAGATCTTCACAGCAAGCACACCAAACGTAAACTGCCCAATTCAAACCTGCAGTTCACACTAGCTCCAATGCCAACCATCCAAGTCAAGGA
>JAGDQO010000692.1:0-442720 GCA_018342035.1 Solanum appendiculatum | reverse complement strand
ATTCAGAAAGACCAAAGTTGAATGGAACAATCACATTCAAAAGGAAAATGAAACGAGACAATTTGAAGAGATACTCATACAAAGATTATAAGGACCGGTAAAAAAATTGAAGTTACAAATGTCATCATCAGATTTAATACATGGTTATCATTTTCATGTTCGAGAACACTCCCTAAATAGATTGTCTGGCATTGACCAACTTTGGTAAGCTATGGATCAATCGGAACGCTAGTAATAAAGCAATAAAAAAAAGGACACTTATACAAACAATTTTGCTTCTGTAAAGTACTTCCTAGAACTGTACATACACAAATACTATTATAATGCAAATCCTGCAGACCCAAAAGTTGAGGAGAAGAAACGAGAAGTGGGAATACCCATTTAAAATAACAAATTATGACTTGACCAACTTCCGAATACCTATTCTTCCGTCATTTTACTCCATATAATTCAAATCATTAACAAAGGAAGACTCAAACTTGTTCTTAAAAAAAGATATTAGTAATAAAGTAAAACCTTATTGATCAAATTAGAGAAGTATCTCAGCTATCAAAAGAATTAGAGAAGTAGGTAATCCCCTTAGTAACTGTCCACTTGATGAAATGTGAAATAACAGGAGTCTCACTAGTGACAATTGGTCCTCTTTCTACCCTAACAAAAGAAGTATTTTTCCATAATGAGCATTACAAGAACCACAGTTTCTCAGTCTAGCAGCAAACTTAAAGGCATCATGAATCACCATTTACTTAATAACTTACTATGTTTGTGAAAATCATGAATTCCTATGATCAAGGATTATGCTAACAATCAAACAGTTAAAAGAAAAGACATGCTTTCCACTCCTCAACTTAGAGAACAATATCAAGAAAATAAACATCAGAAAAAAGATGATCAAATCAAAATCCCTTATTTGATGAAGAAGGGGAATGTACCTGGCTTATAGAAAACAGAAAGGCCAAAATCAGTGGCCTTGAGAGCAGCATCCTCTTGAGAACTAAGAAACAAGAAATTCTCAGGCTTTAGATCTCTATGCATAACCCCTAATGAATGGCAAGCTTCCACCACCCCAACAATTGTTTTGATCAATTTAGCAGCTTCTTTTTCACTATATTGCCCCTTTTCAACAATCCTATCAAAAAGCTCCCCACCAGCACAAAGTTCCATAACTATATGTACATATAAAGCATTTTCATAAGTACCCTTTATTCTAACAACATTTGGATGCTCAGATAGATGGTGCATTATCTGAATCTCCCTCCAAACATCCTCATAATCTTCCTTACAGATGAGCTTTTTCTTTGGTATAGTCTTGCAAGCATAAAGATTAGAAGTAGATATTTCAGTACAAAGATAGGTAGTTCCAAACTGACCTTGACCCAATATTTTGCCTAGAGTGTAAAGACTCTCAAGACTTTGAGTTTTGTAAGGAAGAACCCAAAAATGCTTAGATGGGGTTGATAAAGATGATGTTTTTGTCTTGGGAGTGTCTGAGGAATCCATAGATGTGGTCCTCTGAACTGAATCTTGATTCTCAGAGCTGAAAAATGAAGACTTAAGTAATTATAGAGACTTTTTTTTTCCTCTTTGGCAAGATTTTGCCTCTCTAGATTCCCTCTCCCTTTCTGTGTGCACTGCTGACACTTTGCTCAGAAATATGCTTTGGTGACTCAGATGCCCAAGTCTACTCTCATTTCTACTTTTGACTTTAATACCCCTCATAAGAATTTATAATGTCAAACAGATACATTGCATATTTATGTAAAAAAAATAAAAAATTAAATCTTCTTTGTATGTATTTGTATGCAGATACATGGAGTATTAACTTATTTGATGAATGTATTAATATATATTTGAAATTTTCAAATATATATATTTTTTCCAAATATATTCTATGAAATTGATATTTGATACATCTAATTAATACTAGATATACTAAATAAAATTGATACTGAATACGTCAAATAGGTATCAAATACATTTAATGAAATTGATACTGGATAAATATATACTAGATAGAAATAGATATATGAAATTGTGAAATACAGATACATTGTATAAATATTGATACAAAGATTTATTATTAATACAGTCAATTAGAAATTACAGATGAACTGAATCACGAATACACCCTCAATTACTTGAATTTGATTTTTTTGCTTTGGTTTTTTTAAGCTCATGAGTCATGAATATACAAGATCTTCATAAATAGTTAGAGACATGATTTTCTCCTTATTTAATGTGTTTTAGTTACAATAGATTTTAATCAACTAAAAATAAATCACTTTTTAATGTGCATGTATATGAGATACACTAGTCACTAGGACTGTTCAAAATTGAACGGTAACAGATAAGTCGATCACAAAATTCACTTGTTGGCTTATTTGTATTGTTAACATATTAACGGTTGATAAGCGAATTAAAATTTTATAGTTAACAATCTATCGATGCGGGGAATAATTACTCAATTTTCTTATTGAGTAAATCGTCAACCTGTTTACAATTATCGTAATTATACTTTTACCATAAATATATTTGTTAAATAAATACTTATGTGCATGCACCCTCAAAATTTAAACTTTCATGTATTTCGCACTATGATTTACAATACATTACCAATTTAAGTAAAGCAAAAAAAATTATTTTATTTTATCTAAGATCAATATATTAGTGTGTAAAAGTAAAAAAAAGAGTATGAAATGATTGAACCAATACATCGTTCATTAATTATTAATTTGATATCAAATTTATCAATAACTTATTAATTGGGTTATGAACTACTATATTTAAAGTCGATATTTAATAGGCTAAACTGTTAAACATAATTATCTGTTTGATCCATTCAGTAAACAACTTTATTGACCACTCAAATCAGGTATATGTATCCAAAATTAATCTCAAACAACTTATATAATAAAATAATTGACATAATTAACACCTATAATAGCATGGTTTATAAAATTTGCTCTTTAATGTTACCCCCTCCAAAGTAGAGTGCAAATGTTCTAGACCTTTCTAGACTTTACAAGATGTGTACTCATTTCTTTCTTCTACAAGAAAAAATACATTGCATCCGACATATAAGTAATCTCCACTTTCTTTTTAGGCCTTCAATTTCAAAAAAAACCCTACCTTTAATCTTGAAAACAAAAGGGTACGGCCATTCATAGCTTAGAACTCTCCATTTGCAAGCCTTTGGAGTTGCTATCATAGCTGGACTAATTCACAACTTTTAGTACACTATCTCAACATCCTCTTTTTTCTTATTGCTATCATCTATTTACTTTTATGGTGTTTTATGTCAGTGTTAGAAATAAGTGCCTAATTTAGTCAAGAATTTAGCCTTAAAAGTACTAAAGATCAAACCTTTTTTTAGTATAACTGAATAGGTACAGACAATTGAGGCTGTAGTTGATTGATTTACTTTTATGGTGTTGTGTGTCAGTGTTAGAATCATTTAATCAAGAATTTGCCTTGGAAGTCTTAAAGATCAAACCTTTTTTTTTAGTAGAACTGAATAGGTACAGACAATTGAGGTTATAGTGGATTGATTTACTTTTATGGTGTTGTGTGTCAGTGTTAGAATCATTTAATCAAGAATTTGCCTTAAAAGTTTTAAAGATCAAACCTTTTTTTTAGTAGAACTGAATAGGTACAGACAATTGAGGCTGTAGTTGATTGATTTACTTTTATGGTGTTGTGTCTCAGTGTTAGAATCATTTAATCAAGAATTTAGCCTTAAAAGTCTTAAAGATCAAACCTTTTTTTAGTAGAACTGAATAGATACAGACAATTGAGGCTGTAGTTGATTGATTTACTTTTCTGGTGTTGTATGTCAGTGTTAGAATCATTTAATCAAGAATTTGCCCTAAAAGTCTTAAAGATCAAACCTTTTTTTAGTAGAAATGAATAGGTGCAGACAATTCATATAACTGATTTGGGATTGAGGCTGTAGTTGGTTGATTTACTTTTATGGTGTTTCTTTGAAGTAGATACCTGAATACCAAGTATAGCTTGTAAAAATCTATCTTTCGGGGCATAAGATGATTCTTTTACGACTTGGGGTGTTAATTTACCTACTAAAATGTCACCCCTCTCTACCCAAGATCCCAGCATCACAATTCCCTTTTTGTCTTGATTGCGGAGTAAATGGGCATCTAAATGCGGTATTTCATTAGTTACTTTTTTAGGGCCTTGGCTTGTCACACGACTATGAATTTCATATTTCCGTATGTGAAAAGAAGTATAAATATCTTTATATACCGATGCCTTTTTCAGTAAAGCGAGTCATTCAAGTAACCCCGAAAAACATTAAAAAGTCAAGCCTTTAACTTCATTGTTCAAGCTAAAGCCTACTTTTCTTTCAAGTCCAGCCTTTAGAGAAAACTCCTCCTTTTGGGTACAGGTTGGTCACTCTCAGTTGTTCTTACGAAAGATTCTCGCACACGATTCAGTCTGCTTGCTGAGACCCATTAAGGATAAAGACAAAAGGCTAGATTTCACTCTTTCAAGATCGAATTTATAGTTTAGAGTTCCGTACCCAGGCATGGAATCACTAGCCAACTGATCCGAGTTTAAATTGGGGAACGAATGATCTAAGTAAGGAGGTAGCTCCAGGAAGGTAGCGATAAAGAAGAATCTCATCTAAATCACTTCGTGTCAGCACTAATGTAACTGAACGAAGTGGAAAACCCGCAATACGAGAGCAAAAACCTTCTGTGTGTAAGAAGAAAAGCTTAATCGAGTTAGGTAGGATGTAGATCGAGTGCAATAAGCTACAAGAGTGATTATTTCACTTTGGAAGGAAAAAAAAAAGCATGTCAAACAAGGTCATCACTCAGCTCTCAGGCTGTCTGGGAATAGCTTCCCACTGCTTAACTTTTAATTCGCTTCTGACCATCAAATGACTTTTGTTCTTCTTGGCATATGTTATTTTGGCACAAAATCTTTTTGGTTCTTAAAAAGAAATAGTGAGGGCAGAGCTTTTGTTTTTTTTCCCATGCTGTCAAAGAGTTGAACAATGATCTTTTCGTGTTGTCAAAGATTTGAATAATGAAAATAGATTGCGAGTGCCCGATCGAATTGATCACCTCATGTGGTTATGGTATTTGGATATGTTGGAAATTTTGTGGGTTTTAGCTGATTGAGCTTCGTCATTATCTGTTATAGAGGGAATGTTTCACTTGGTAGTTCAGCTTGCACAGATTATAAAGGTGGTATATCTTGAATGAGTTTAATTATTATTCCTATAAAGAATCTCTATTTTTGTAGAAATTTTTTGGGTGACTGATCTTTATTTGAATTGACTAAAATGGTTCACGCCTCAGAGCTGCCTTTGAGATTCTCGTCTTGCATATTGTTGCTATATAAAATGTTAGCTGGTATATTATTGTTTCTGTTTACAGTTTGAGTCTATTTTTGTGAAAGATATTTGTTCGGGAATGGATGTTCTACTTTATGATAATTTTCTAATAAAGAACTCCTCATGGAGCTAGGATAGTGTGGTACAAGTTATGTATGTTTGTGCTAGAGCTATGCTTATAATCTGAATTTTGAAGAAGGGAATGTGAATTTTGAATAAGTGGTATATAACATGGGTGTAAACCTTGGAGATAAGGATGAATAAAGCTATTGCTTCCGAGCTGCATAAGCCGGCATAGTTACCCGGTACTTGTGTTGGTGGGAACTAGCATTTACCCGGTGGAATTATCGAGATACACACAAACTGACCTGGATGTGGTAAGTTCACTAACCAACTTTTTTCCTTGAAGTTTGTCTTGAAAGGCTTGACTTTCTTCAGAAGTTTTACTCGGTAGACAGAAGAGTTCGCATGGTTTTTGCAATTTCCTGGAATCCAACTTGTCAACACAAAGCTGTATGCCGATTCAGGAGTTCCCTTTTCAGTTCTTTGTGTGTTATTTGCATGTTTTTGCTTTTGAACTTGTGTGTCTTAGTTCGACATACTTCGATGTTTTTGGAGTTGAAAACTGATCAAGGATCAATTACTACTAACGACTGTAAATTGAACTGTATTTGTATACTAACTTGTAGCTTTTGTTTGCAATCTGATTTTGTACGCAAGAAAAGGGAGGCATTATGTCAACCTTTGGGGCTTTTTAGTGTTATGTAGTTGGTGATCCAACTGGTTACCCTACATGATGCATTTTGCTTCTGATTGCTTAGTGTCATAGGTCTGAGATTGCTGGCCGATTTTCCTTTCTGACATTCTTTGATTTAAGTTCTGTAAGTAAGTTTAGGCCATCAAGCAGTATCAGATAGTACTCTTTTTGGGGGTTGTTTTGCAAGAATATATGAGATTTGCTCTTTTCATTGTGCATTTTGCAAAAACAATTTCAAGGTTGGGCAGGTATTACTTTACTTTGCTCAGTGATTTTGTGTTGAACACAAAGTAAGCAACTTTAAACTACTTTGTAATCTTTACCTAAAACTACAATCTAGGCAGTTCTGTGGCAAAGACAAACTTTTTATTGTGTTTGAGTGTGAATTAATTTGAAACATCTGATTTTTAGATGCTACATAAATCTATTTTCTAACTGTGTTTCCTTTCTTCTTCCCTCAGGAAAAACACAAGAAAAAAGTAATTAACAATGTTTGGAGTAGTGTTCCCGAATCGAAGCTTCCCTATGGATATCTCCACCTTTGCTCAAATAGACCCCACCCATTGGGTCCTTGACATGAACACCTTTGTTGGTGAGTTCCATAGCCAAAACCAAAGATAATTTAAACATTCTTTACTGATCAGAAAAGACTGTTTGTACTTTTCCACTTGACAGTTCTAGCATTACATGTGCAGGGGAAGCATATGATTCAATTCGAGAAGTCTGCATATTCCTCCTCAACAACTTCACGCTGCCACCAGACAAGGCCCTCGCTGTGTATATCCAATCCCCTGGCTCACCTTTCCTCTTTTGTGGTGCAGTCACACTGACTCGACCCTCCGCTGTGCTGTCGCTTCCTTGGCCAGAGCCCGGTGGGCAACTGCAGCTCACTGCTGATGCAACTCCAATCTCTGCCAAGATAGGTGTTTCAGTTGAGGATCTTGCAACACTTCCCTCCCTTGATGTGGCTGCAGGGCAGAAAATTGAGAGGTTGGCACTGAAAGTAGGTGAGAATTTATTCAATTTTATGCAGTCATTTTGTGGAGTTGATGGTAGTAAGCTGGTGGTGCCTATGGATATATTGGACCGCTGGTTCAAGAAATTCCAGGAACGTGCAAAGCGAGATCCAGAATATTTGAAGGGCTTCGCTTTGTAGTTGGGATGGCTGGGAGGTACATCTTCATGTATGAAGGTTCCTCTGTTTTCTCTTTGGAGGAGGATTGTGTTGAGAATATAATGAGTTAATTGTTGTAGGATTGTGGTATGCCATTGTTCAGTATTTGGTTAAAACTTTGGGCGGCAACCGTTGTCTAATGTTGATTATTAGAAATGAATTACAATCTTATCATTTCAGTTCCATTAGAAGGGTGTAAATCAGCTTCTTGTCTTTGTTGTGCTAATTATGTTCAGAGCTTGAGTTCAAAAGGGAAGAAAAGGAATATCCATTTCTTCTGAAGTGTAATATCTTCTTAGAAAGAAGTATATATCCTTCCATTAGGTCTTCAGATAGAAGCATTTGACCCTGCAATGTCCATATAAGTAACACCAAGGATGGAATACTAGTAATTGTAGGTAATAGGCCAAGTGCTGTTATTAGTTGTACAGAACATCAAAATCAAAGACTATACTTAAAATGAGAAATGGTAAGCTCAAGCATCATCATGTGTGATATGAAACTCTCCACTTGCATGTACTTGCTTAACTTGTTTTTCATACTCATCTTCTTCTTCTTCTTCTTCCTCGTCTTCTTCTTTGGTCTCTCCGTCTTCATCTTCTTCTACTTCAGTTCCCCAGCCAAAGTATGGAACATGCCTTGATGTAGATGGTGGATTTCTTGCCTCTGCTACAATTTTCATGATCTCCTCAATGCTCTGAAGGGAGAATGTTGGATTGTCTCTTTTGTAATATACTGCTTGAGCTGTTTCTGTTAGTTCTTTTGGCAAGCTTTTCAAGAACCATGGATGGTTCTTGATCTCTTTTAGTGTGATTCTCTGCCCAACATATATCATACATTAGTACACAACAGTATATGTAGAAATTTCAGTAAGCAGTGTCAACATTTAATGAAGGCACAATACATGAATTTGCCTTTTAACTTGATCTCATCTGACATGTACGCCCTCCAACTTTAGATGAAAAAGTAGACACGTGTGTCCTATGTGGTGTCGTACATATACAAGCGCGTCTACTTATTCAACTTAATACAAGTTCAAATGTCTCACTCAAAGTTAGAGAGTATCGATGTCAGTTAAGGTCAAGTTGAAGAGGACGTTTATGTGTTATGTCACTAAAGCTAGCGTTATAATACCCTAGCAGGACTGGCAACAAAAATGCGAGAAAGAAGGTGTTTGCAATCATGAGATATATGGACATAGTCTGGGATTTTGTAATGAACACCCATTATTCTCTGCAAAAATGAAAAACACCATATATTAATTTGTAATTAATTAACAAACTTATTATAAAGTGCATATGTCAATTTATTTTATTATTTAAAAAGAGAGAAAACTCACTGAAATAGTTTTTCTGAAATTCTTGGGATCATCTACATCTTCAAAAGGATATCCTCCCACCAACATGACATATAGAGTCACTCCACATGACCATACATCTGCAGACTAATAAAAAAAGGAAAACATTTTTTTAATATCATAGAAAAAAAGACAACTAGTATAAAATATATAAGATAACAGAGGGAGAGTTGGTATACTTAACCAATAAAATGATATGTTTACTTAACTAGCTGAAAGTAGGATAACTCAAGAAA
The DNA here is from genome assembly GCA_018342035.1 of Solanum appendiculatum. NCBI lineage: Eukaryota > Viridiplantae > Streptophyta > Magnoliopsida > Solanales > Solanaceae > Solanum > Solanum appendiculatum. Next base: position 433,837 of record JAGDQO010000692.1, on the reverse strand, counting down.
TTATAATTAACTTCAAGGATAAGGTCCAATAATATATGTGAGTCATATATTGTGCATCATTATCTGGATTATTTTATAAGTCACCATCACATGATATAATGCAAACTTTACATGCTAGCTCAAAGGGTGTTGTTAGGTACGGTTAGAAGCTCGAGAAGGAATAACAAAACCTATTTCACTCGCTGAGTCTTTTTGCATCCATGGCTGAATGGTTAAAGCGCCCAATTCATAATTAGCGAATTCGTAGGTTCAATTCCTACTGGATGCACACCAATGGGACCCTCCAATAAGTCTATTGGAATTGGCTCTGTATCAATGGAATCTCATCATCCATACATTCGTCTCAACGAGTTTGGGGCCTAAAGCCAAATTTTATAGAGATGTCTTATTTTTTTAGGTGAAAATGTAAATTGAATAATTATAACATATTTAATGTAATTCTGCAAATGAGGTCTGGATAGGTAGGATATACGCGGAAATTATGAAGTAAGAATGTAAATAATGTAAATTTTCAAATACAAAATATATAATATAAAGTTAGAATAATAAAACCTGACTAAGAAATTTGAAAATTTTATGGAATTATATCGAAATAGTGTTGTGCTGAATTTGATAAGTTGATATAATGATATTAATATAGTGTTGATTAGCTTTAGTGCTTGAAATTTGAAGAAGACATCAAAAAACAAATTTGATCTTTTTATGAGCACACAACAATTTTGATTTTGCATAATATAGAAGGTTTGATTGTTTGGGAGGTTTTAAAATATTTAATAATGAGAGAATAAAAAATAGCCACATAGAAAACGATGCTACAATTAACTAAACATCATTTCATTTCTCAACTATTAATCCCTATATTAAATGAGGTGAAAAAATATTATATTTTTTATTCAAATTCATCCCTGTACGATATATATATATATGGGAGAAAATGAGGAGCAATTGCTTTACTGGCCTTATGATCGAAACGATCCTGTGTACAAAATAATACATTTGACAACTTGCATTGCTTCAACGTATATTATTTCACTTAGATTTTAACCAAAAAAAGATTGATAGTATATATATATATATATTACCTTGCCATCATATTCACGGCGCGATAGAACCTCAGGTGCAATATAGGCTGGTGTTCCAACAGTTGACTTGGGACATGAATGCAACACAGAAGACTGTCGTTGCGATCATGACTAAATTAGTATTGTATATATATAGAGAGCTACATCCGATATGAAATTACTTTTATATATATATATGTACTTACCTTGGAGTAACCGAAGTCACAAATTTTAAGACGAGGTGCTGGACTTCCATCTAACAGTGTGTTTTCCAATTTCAGATCTCTGTGACAGATTTGCTGTATATATGTACATCCATTATAAAATTATTAGTGAACGATGAATTTGATCGATGATATATATTAGTATTATTATAAAATTAGAAATGAAATTACCAGGTTATGGCAGTAATGGACTCCAGAGATCAATTGTTGAAAAAAGTATCGAGCTTCAGGTTCACTGAATCTCCCTGCTTGACAGATTCGATCAAAGAGTTCACCACCAGCTGCATACTCCATTACTATACCCAAATGTGTTGATGTTAATAACACCTCTTTGAAACGAATAATGTTTGGATGTCTCAATGATCTGTGATTTATGATTTCTCTCGCTACATTCTCATCAATCTACAACGATAACAAACTATATTATATAAGCACAAGTACGAAAATGAAAAAATGAAAACAGAGCAGGGCAGGGTAGAATACCTTGCGGCCTCGCTCAATGTATTTCATGGCAACAAGCTGTTTAGTTTCTTTGTGCCTCATGAGCCTGGCAACCCCAAAATTACCGGATCCCAACTCCTTCACAACTTCGTAATTCTGCATCTTCACTAGCTAATTTGATATATCTACAGCTTCTACTATATATATATATATACTAGGGATGTATTATTAATTTCTTGTACGTGTTATATGGGCAATATAGATTGCTGAATGATTGATCAGGTCATGTATTTATAGCTGGCTAGTGGGATAGATGAGTTTATGACTTATGGATGATGACACATGAAGTGATTAAAACTGGAGCTAAGTGGGGGTTCGTGGGTTCGGATGAACCCAGTAGTTTTTTTGTGGATCTTGTATTTGAATAAATATATGTGTAAATTAACTTGTAAACTCTCTAACAAAATTGATTGACAGCTCAATGATAAGGAAGGGAGTATGGAAAGTGTTCTGGGTTCAAAAATTTATTTTTGTTGTATTCTAAAATTTAGAATCTTCAAACTCCTAATTTTGGCTCCGCCTCTGGCATATTATATATATATATATGATGAAAGGTAAGGTACAGTTCATCAAGCCTGCCTGCCTGCCATTGATTAACATTTAACATGTACAGTACTGAAGAGCATGTGGGGGGGAAAGAGTAATGGTGTGGGATTCCACACTGCAAGTTTTATATCCTCATCACCACTTCCATAAATATACTTTAAACAAATCAATCAATTTATAAACCTAATTAATTAGTGGGAAGAAAATATTAAAGTAATATAGGATATATAGATCACCTAACTTTTGTCAAGTGATAAAAATGATATACTATAAGTTCATTATTTGCAAAAATTAGCTAGTGTATATATCATTATGACAATTATAAAAATGATATACTATAAGTTCATTATTTGCAAAAATTAGCTAGTGTATATATCATTATGACAATTATAAATTCAGAGCTCAAGTTGAAGAGACTTTATTGATTTGCTTTGGATCTCCTAAAACGCCGCTCTCCAAGGAAGTGCAGATGTGGGTTGTCACAATTTGACTTTTAGTTTTACACCATTATATACTATTATATCTTTTCTGCTCAGCTTTTCACACGTAGCATGTTTAAGGTCACAAGATCAAAAGATATTTTAGTATATTTGACATAGCTTTAATTTAGAACCACAAGATTGAAAAGTCTTTTTTATTTTTTAAAACTCTGTACCAAGTCAAACTAGATCGTTTTTTTTAAACGGAGGGAGTATATATTAATATATATACTACTTATTAATCTATTATTATTATTGGTCAATCGGTCGCTTGGATCATACTATAGCTATGAATTATTTGAATCTCAGCATTTCTAGATGATCACGTTACCAGCCAACTCTGATCAGGGTTTATTGTAATTAATTAATGAGATAATATCTTTAACATGACTAATTAACTCATAAGTAGAAACCTTATTCTATACATAAATAGCCTATTCATGAATCTGTGATTAATTTCTGTAAGATGCTTAATTTTCTCACTTATGTCTATGGTAAAGTTAGGATTTAGGAGACAGAGATGCCACCTCTATGGCTCTATCTATCTTCTTTTCATGCTTCTGCTTCAAGTCTTAAACAAACAAGCTTTTTCTCACTACTACTATTCTTCCTTTTTTATTTTGAATAAAACTTCCCTATTTATTTGCTCTACCTATACTAATGTTATACTCCTATGATCACAAATTAAAAAATGAATATATGGTGAGCAGCAGCACAAAGTGATAAACCAATGTTTGCTCAAGTGCAGTTGCTCAAGTTGTCGTAGGGTTGTCAAGGCTAGAGAGAGGAGGCACATGACTTGGACCAAATGAAGTGAATCAAGGAAGAGAATGGAGAAATATTGGTAGTAGAGGCACACTAGACGGAGATGGTAGACGTATTTCCATAAGTTCTTGAACGAAGAAGGGGACATGAATTTTGTGTTGGGGAGTTAGAGTATTCCGAGAGTTGTAAAGATTTCGGTATTGTAGATTCATAAAGGCTCCAGAGGTTAAGGAGGCTATCTTAAAATAAGGAGAGGAAGAGTGATCGGGTCAGACGAGATTTTGGTGTATTTTTGGAAGAATGCAGGCGAGGTAGGTATAGGTGGTGATTGAGTTGTTTAATGTCATTTTAGGACGGCTAAAATGTCAGAAGAATGGAGATGGAGTACAATGAGTCTATTGTACAAAAACAAGGGTGATAATTAATATTGCAACACCTATAGGGTATCAAGCTACTAACTCATACTATAAAAGTTTGGGAGAGGATGATGGAGATGAGGATGAAGAGGGGTGTATCTATCTTCGAGAATCCATTCGAATTCATGTTAGGGCGGTCAATTACAGAAGTCATGCATCTTGTAAGGAGATTGTTGGATTAGTATAGTGACAAGAATAGAAATTTACGTATGTGGTCTACATTAGGGCTATTAAGGACATGTACGATGGAATCAAGACTCGGGTTAGAACAATTGGAGGTGGCTCGAACCACTTTCCAGTCATGATGGGGTCACACTAGCTAGGGATCAACTCTTGGCTCATTTTTATTTTCCTTCATGGTGAATGAATTGACACCGATATATTCAATGGGAGGCATTGTGGTGTAAACTTTTTGCAAATGACATAATATTAATTGACGAGACATGTGATGAAGTTAAAGATAGGTTGGAAGCTTGGAGACAAGCACTAAAGTCTAAAGGTTTCACGTTAAGCAGGACCAAAATATGTACATGGAGTTAAGCTCAGCGATGTAATGCATTAGGCAGAGGTGGAAGTGAAGATCGATGCACAAGTCATATCTAAGAGGAAGTTTCAAGTATCGTGGGTCCATTATTGAAGGTAAGTTCTATGTAGTGGATAGACTAGCACCGTTGTATGGGGGCAGAGTATTGACCAGTCAAAAATGCTCACATTCAAAAAATGAATATAGCGGAGATAAGGATGCTAAGATGAATATGTAAAATCTCCTATGAGAAATAAGTGGGAGAGGCCGGAGGCTAATCTCCTCTCCAATCCTCCTTATTAATAGTAGTAAGTATTAGTAAGAGATAAGTGTCAAAAACACACCTAAATTATCTCATTTTTTTGAGTTTCATACCCAAACTATTGGGAGTGTGAATTTCATACATAAACTATGACTTATTAGTTTGAAATACACACATCTCTTTTATTACACTCTCTTCATGGTGTGTGTACTACTCTCTCTCTTTTATTTTAAAAAAAATTGTCACATCACACTCCACATGGACAAAACATTCCATCTTGACAAAAATTAAATAAATTATTAGTATTAATTAAAATTAAAGATTAAAGAACTATTATCCCCAAAAAACAATATTTTTTCTATAAAATAAAATGTAAAATATTTTTCTTACCCCACTTCACCACTTCCTCTCACCGTATCCCCCTCTTCCCCCCCCCCCAACCCCCAACCCCCAACCATTTCTTAGTTTCTTTTTTTTTTTCTTTTTTTTATTTATGTTATATTTGGTACGCAAATATAAAAAAAATCCCTAAAAATATATGTACAGATCTAACACAAAATGAGAAAAATGTAAATAAATAAATAAATTAGGAGCGAAGGGTTAGATATAGGGGTGTGCATCGGTCGGTTCGATTCGGTTTAACGTATTATCGGCTCGGCTTTCGGTTTTTAAATATGTTAAACCAATAAGATATTTTTTATCGGTTTTCGGTTTATCGGTTTTGGTCCTTAACGGTTCGGTTTTCGATTTAACCAATAAGAAAATGCTTATAAAACAAATATATAACTTCTCTAATAAATTTGACGCGACAAGATAGTAATGTAACTTTATAAATGCTCACAAAATAGAAATAATAATAACAAACATGAAAAGAGCTATACAAGTGTAACACAAAGAGAAATTGAGAGGAATAGGATTCTTACTTTAGGTTTTGACATTTTGTATAATGTGAAGTTATGAACTCAAAGTTACAATGAAGCGTGAATTGAAGGCTAAGGAAAAAAGACAGTAACTAGTAAGGTATTGAGATTAATATTTAATATTTATGTATAGGTAAAAGTAGTAAATTCCTAGTCTTAATGGGTTTTCGGTTTACCCAATAACCCAATATAAAAAACCAATAACGAACCGATAACCCGATAATTATTTTTTATAAAACCATTTAAAAACCATTAACCCAATAACCAGTAGCAATAAACCAATAACACTTTTATCGGTTCGGTTTTTGCACACCCCTAGTTAGGACTATTCAAAACCGAACCGAAATTTTTTTATTGGTTTATCAATAATGAGTTATTGGTTTAGCGGTTTTGATAACGGTTTTAATTTTTTTTGTTATCGGATTATCGGTTCTTAATGGTTTGAGATTTTTTCTTAACGGGTTAACCGATAACCCGATAGTAAATTAAATAATTATATTTTTATCATTTTGTATATAAAGTCCTTGACCTAGAGTTTAGTTTCCTACTTTTATTGTTGGCTGTCTCAAACTCTTGGGTATTCTACAATGTAAAAGTGTTTGCTTTTTAGCAAGATGTAATTTGTGAACTCATGTGCATGGTTCATTTGGTTTGTCACCTTGTTTCTAAGTGATTTTTAATGATTTTTTTGTGTCAAATCTTAACAGTTAAATCGATAACCGAACCGATAACGATCAATAATTGATAAGTCAATATCTTAATGGTTCTTTAACGGTTTAGCATCTCTACAAACCGATAACCAATAAGTCAAACCGATAAACTTCAAAATCGAACCGAACCGATCGATACGCAGCCCTACCCCTAGTTAGATAGGGTGTAGTAGAGTTTTTTTAAAAAAATAAAATAATATCAATTTTTTTTTTTGGGGGGGAGGGGGATAAATGAGTGGGTGGTTTGGGGTTTGGGGGGAAGAAAGGGGGTGAAGTATGACTTTTAAAAAAAAATTAAAGGACGGAGAGATTGTCGCGGTAGGAGGAGGGCAGGGAGGGAGGAGGTGGTAGAGTGGGTAAGAAAAAAAAAATTATTTTTTAAAAATTATTTTTTTGGGGATAATAATATTTTTAATCTTCAATTAATGCTAATAGTTTATTATTTAATTTTTACCAAAGTGAAATATTTTATCCATGTGATAAGGTTTTTTCAAATAAAAAACCACTAAGGATATATTTCTCAGACTAATAAGTGATAGTTTATGTATGAAAAGCACACTCCCAATAATTTAAGTATAAAATTCAAAATAAAATAAAATAATTTAGATATATTTTTAATGTTATCTCTATCAGTAATGACATAGTTGGTAAACTTGATATATCACTCGTTATAAAAGCAACTCATTTGTATATATATATATCAGTTTCAAATCTCAAAATTGAGATTATATATTAGGTACTTTTTCCTTATTTCGGTATCATATATTCTCCTTCCATTCTTGCTTAGAATCCTTTTCCTTTTGGTCTATCTGAAACAGCGTAATACTAGGAATTTCCATATAAAATATTGATCCATTTGGAATTGTTTATCCATTATCTCATTGTAATCCTTAAATACTAACAAGAAAGTTTTTGTCCAGTTGAATCTGTATCTGAAAACAAGAAAATCAAGAATGTCTTTCACTCACTTTATCCGCAGCGCCATTAGTGCCAGTCGAAGCACATCATCAAAGATTGCTCTTTTAGCAAGATCAACAACCCCTTTTACTAATCGATCCTTTTGTTCAAAGTCTGAATCGGAGAAGAATAGTATAACACCATCAGAGGCATCGTACTACCATCTAAGTGGTGGCCCTTCTCATATGCGTGCTGCTGTGTTTTGGGAACCAGGCAAACCCCTCACTTTTGAAGATTTCCATATGCCTCGCCCTAAAGCTAATGAAGTTCTCATCAAAACTAAAGGTCAGGTCCCTAATTTTTCTATTGTTTTTCTGCCAGATAATAGTCCTATTTGTGTGTCTTTCATTTCTGCAGAACTGTCCAAAAAAAACTATCTTTTGAGTCCAGGCATTGGTCCAGTGGTAAGAGTGCAAGGCCTGATGTGTGGGTTAGGCGCGCACTGGTTTGGACCCTGCTGCAAACTGTGGTGAAGTCTGGAATCTTGATAAGGGTGTTCAAGATTTAATATATATATTTATAAAAAGTAATATTTGATTGATATATGTAGTATTACTTTTTTTATATATATACAGTATAACTTTCCGTCAAAGGGTGTAGAACTGACCAGTCTTTCATCTATAGCTACGCCATTGGCTACAAACAAACACTTGGTATTTAAGCAAGATGGGTGAGCCCATCATCCATCGAGTTTAAAACGTGTAGAACTGACCAGTCTTTCATCTATAGCTACGCCACTGGCTACAAACAAACACTTGGTATTTAAGCAAGATGGGTGAGCCCATCATCCATCGAGTTTAAAACTGTGTGCCAGCGCCACTATCCTTTGAAAATTGCGGAAAAGTTGTCATCTTTGGAAAATCTAGAAAAGGAAATTGCCTTGGGAGGTCTAAAAAAATATTTTTGACAAATGTATGTCATTGGCCCTTTGGTTAGGTCAAAAAGCAAGACTTTTCTCGATCATGGCTCGACAGTTATAACCTTGCATTGTAGGTCTATGCTTGTATGGTTCATTGGACATGCTGGTGCAAATGGTATCTGTATAAGAAGGATATGATAGCTAAATTATTGTTGATGTGTTTGCTACAGCCTGTGGGGTCTGCCACTCTGACCTGCATGTAATAAAAGGTGAACTTCCATTTGCTAGCCCTTGTGTTGTGGGGCATGAGATCACTGGTGAAGTGGTTGAACATGGACAGCTCTCAGACAGTAAAATCATTGAAAGGTTAAACAATTACACTTTCTTGAACATACTATAGTTTTCCCTTGATGTGGTTGTCCTTGCCAATCAATGATGAGAAGAATTTGTTCTATTTTTCAGGTTTCCTGTGGGATCTCAAGTTGTTGGAGCTTTCATCATGCCTTGTGGTAGCTGTTCCTTCTGCTCTAAGGTGACAATACATGGATTTATTTCCTACAAAGCCAACAATATTTGCATGATCATATCATGATGCAGTCATGCCAAATATTTGATACCATAGTTATCTAATGAACACAGGGTCAAGATGACTTATGTGAGGATTTCTTTGCTTACAACCGAGCGAAGGGAACCCTTTATGATGGGGAAACGCGACTGTTCCTCCGCAATAGTGGTAAGGAGGCTGTTATTACTTGCAATTTTTTCTGGTTTCTATTTGAGTTCCAAAATTAAACATGTGGTCTTCTCAAGCATTCAGGTCAAGCATGATTCTTCAATGCAATATGCATCAAATCTTCAATTTGCTACCGTTTTTGCTTATGCTAGTGGTTTCTCTTAGCTACTGAACAGATGGCTTGACATGGTCCTGTAATCAGTAAAGAAAGGTCTTCGTTGCAATTTTTCTGAAGCAAAGTCTCTCTTATCTGGGAATCAAACTGACTACTTTTATTGTAACTGTGAAGTTTGAACACACTTAGTTTGGGTGTAAGATTTCCACCTTATTCTTGCTGTATCACTAGTTCTTTGTAGATACTACTTGTTGCATAAGAAGGAAGGCAGCGGTCTAGGAGATATTCGAAACCCATATTACCAAGTTTAAGAGAAAAAGGAGGTTTGAAAATTTTTACTTAAGAGTTTACTTCTATTGAAGAATTTACGGCTCAGGAAAGAAGTATGTTAATACAGTTTGAACCTTTATCACATATGCATGACTGTTCTTCTTCAGCATTGTAGGATGTAGATGAATGTTCCACATCGAGAAATATTTGTTTACTTGTAATAGTACCCCGTCATGCCAGAGTTACCTGATACCTGTTGCTAGTGGGAGGTGACAGGTATCTCGTGGAATTAGTCGAGGTGCGCGAAAGCTGGCCTTGACACCACGGTCTAAAAGTTATAGGGGTTCAAAAGCTCCACGGGGTGGTCCCCAACTAGGTCGGTGTTGAGACAATTGATTAACTGATATGTATGATGAGTATGAACGTTATGGACTATCTGAACAGCTAAGTTGGCACGTGTTCAGATTGGCTTTTTGGGCTGTCTATGATTGCTGGACTAGTTATATATGAATGGAAACTTTCTCACATTATTCATCAACTCCTGATTCTTCTCTTCTACTGTGATTTTAAACTTTTAATTGCTTAATGTGGTTTTAAACTTTCAATTGCTTAATGTGGTTAACATTACCTTATCCAAAAAAAAACTAGTCATATTTTGATCTTTCAGGTAAGCCGGTGTATATGTATAGCATGGGAGGTCTAGCTGAATACTGTGTGGTTCCAGCACATGCATTGGCTGTTCTACCAAATTCATTGCCATACACAGAATCCGCCATTTTAGGATGTGCAGTTTTTACTGCCTATGGGGCTATGGCTCATGCTGCTGAGGTGCGCCCAGGTGATGCTATTGCTGTGATTGGTATAGGAGGTGTTGGCTCAAGGTAAAAAGTTGGATCATCTTAATTTGATTTAATTATGAATAAAACAGAATGCTTAGGGTGTCTAACATGTGCAAATTATGCCTGCAGTCTGAACACTGGTGAGACTCTATATGTCTAACTAGTAACCTCCATTTTAATTCAATAATTTACGCAATGTCAAGTTCTGTTCTTCATTTTTATGCATTCACAGTTGATTTCCTTACTATACCATGTTTCTTCTTCATACTTCATCTTTATTCATTCTTACCTCTACTATCCTGTGGATGGGCGTCTTGAGTTAAGCTTTGCTACTTCTATTCTGATTTGCTTCTGTGATTTATTACCTGAAAACACGGTATAGCTGTCTGCAAATAGCAAGAGCATTTGGGGCGTCAGAGATTATTGCAGTAGATGTTCAAGATGAGAAATTGCAGAAAGCTAAATTCCTTGGAGCCACTCATTGTGTAAATGCATCAAAGGAGGATGCAGTGAAGAAAATCAAGGTATAGACTTCTCCCTTAACCTGTTATGTACATACTATCAAATTAACTGTCTAACACCATATAGTATTTACTCAATTCTGATTTCTAGATAAAGAGGTGGGTTTGTATGCTAATATACATTAATGCCAAGGCCCAAGAGTATATCTGTATGCGCTGTACTGTAGACTAAGTTGTGCGGACTCTTCACTTTCGATGCCACACCCGTGTTGGATTCTCAAAAAAGTACACTATTTTTGGAGAATCCCACGCACCCGTTGACATTTTTGAGGAGTCCGAGCAACATCAGCTGTAGATAATTATAGGAAAATGTTGTGCAACTGAGCAGCAAAATTATTCTAAATGAGATCTATAGGTTATGATTGCGCGAGTTCATGAATTTTGGCCTTGAGTTCATTGGCCAACTTGTGTATTCAAGAGTTCTGTTTCTGCACTATGTTCATGTCTAGCTTATGCATTTTCTTTGGCCAGTCTTCAAATATTGTTTGAGTGAAATCTTGTAGTATAGATTATTTGTTATTGGCGAGATGGGTTCTGCTCGAGCTTTTTCCTTTCACTATTTTGCTGTTTTCTATCACTCCCTCGAACAAGTTTAGGCTCCTTATGTTTGTGATGCTTTGTTTTGTGTTTTGGTATTTGCATTTTGGTTAATCTACTTGTATAATATTGCTTTTGTTTTAATGCAGTGTTATCAAAAGCACAAAAAAGCTCTAAGGTCCATTGGGGCTTTAAGCACAAAGTGCAAATAAAGCGGAGGCTATAATAAAAAAGGCGTAAAGGGAGAAAAAAATACAAATATATATGTTTAGTTCCGAGACTAATAATTATAAGCATGAATGACAAATATATGAACAAAGAAATTGAATTTTTTTTACGATAAGTGAAATATTATTTGCTTAGTGTCGCGCCCTCAGAAGAGGCTCATTGGCAAGGGAAAATTATGCCTTAGAACATTGATAACGACACTTTAAACGCACATTAAGCGACGTGAAGAGGCTCAATATGTTTAGAGCGTCGCTTCAATGTTGTAAGCGCACTTTAAGTGCACCTTTGACAACACTGTTTTAATGTTTTGATTAATGTGACAAACTTATGGGTAAAACTAAAACCAATATAATAGAGAATGGCGACTTTCAGGTGATTAATGGTGAGGCAGTCGTAATAAACTAGTGCTACTAGTACTATTGGTATATGTTTTCTTTTGTTTTTATTAATCAGCTGAACAAAATATGTGTTGCACCTATCACGGTCCAATAATAAAGGAAAGCTTGTGCTTTTAATACTAGTTCTTTGGATTTTGTTTATTAGTATCTGAATTTTCCTTCTAGCACTCTGAAATGTCTTACATGTGCATTTATTGGGAGATTTTGCCCATAGCTATTTGCTTTTTAGGTTGTTAAAATGAAGTCTTCTTCTGATCAAATGTTCGGCTTGTATTTGAGAACATACCGACTGCTTAAACTAATATGATCATCTATTCAACTTGTACAGGACATCACAGGAGGCTACGGTGTTGACATAGCTGTTGAAGCTTTGGGGAGACCACAAACATTTTTGCAATGTGTTCAAAGCGTTCGCGATGGAGGCAAAGCTGTGATGATTGGACTTACACTATCTGGTGCTAAGGGGGAGGTGGATATAAACCACCTAGTGCGACGACAGGTATGTGATTTTGTGTGTTTATTGCTTGTCCCTCTCAATTCCAATCTGCTAACACTGATGATCCATTCCCTCTTTTTGATATGTCAAATTGTTTTGCATTCAAAGAACTAGGCACATACTTCTTCTAAGGTAAAGTTTTATTAAAGAAGTACCAAGCTAGTACATAAAGATATAACAGAAGCAGACAATTCCTACAAAAATAACATCCAGTTTAAAATAACAAAAAATTGAAAGAGAATTATTGTGCACATATTTTAATAATTAACAAGAATACAACGTGCAACGCACGTTTCCAAAGACTAGTATATATATATGGACATACTTTTCAAAACATAAACTTCTGTAAGAAAGAAGATATTAAGGGGTAAATATGGTTGGCCTAGGCCTAGTCTGTGGTTTGTTAGTAAATGCCATACTAGTAAAGTTTTTAATTCACTAAAAAGGTTTAAATAGTCTTTCATTTATTGTATTGGGTATTTATTCTTCTAATGGAAGATGAAAATCCATATTATGTTTAGATAAGGGCATACTATTAAATATTTTTCTGAACACTATTGTGTTTTTCTTCACTGCTGATATTGTGATGCTAGATAAAAGTAATTGGCTCTTATGGAGCCAGAGCAAGACAAGATCTCCCTAAGCTGATTAAACTTGCTGAAAGTGGCATATTCAATCTATCTGCTGCTGTTTCAAGGACCTGCAAATTTGAAGACGCTCCACAGGCATACAAAGATCTTGATAAGGGAACCATTGCTGGACGCGCTGTTGTTGAAATAATGTAATTTTGATATCTACAGCAAGCTCATCACTCATTTGAATTTCATGTAAACTTCTGTTTTTGGTGGTCTAATGCTAGCAAACGTCACTGTTGGCATTAAATGAAGCAAAACTGTAAATATGTGTCAAAAGAAATAAAGCTAATTTTGAAACAGGGGTTTCCCAAGACGTTAGACTCAGAAATCCTGCCGGTGAAATGTGGTTTATCTCCAAGCTGATAATGCTTCATGGTGATTAGCATACATCTCTGTAAAGATTAAACATGTAAAAGACGCTTTTTTCCTCCTTACGTACACCCTCACTGGATGCTGTAGATAACTCTAAGAAGTGGTAGATAAGTGCAACTATATCTTGAATGAGAAGCACACAAACTGAAAAGCCTCCAGAATATTGTTGATAACATCAATAATTCTTTTACCCTGAAAGATAATAGAAAAATAAAAATTACAGTGGAGGCCTCTGAATATTTTCTACACATCAATTCTAGCACCAAGTGCAAAATACATATGTATATGGAACAATACTAAATGTTAATAGCTACTATAACTAACGAACAAAATCATACTAAGACTACTATCGCTACTTTCTCTGGTAGAAACCAGTGTTACAGACATTGTTAATAGCCTGTACTTCAATTAGCTTAAAATGATACTTCCATGTATAAAACTGCCAAGTCTTCCACTCCATCACACAAAATGATCAAATGTCGATAACCATAATTATTAAAGGAACATCCTAATGTTAGTACCAGCCGATGAACATCATATACAAAATTGGAACGGTAACCTTACATCTATACCATAATCAAAGGAATGAAAAAGAACAAAATTTCATTCCTATCATGGCCAGCGTTCAATTGCCAATAAATGAACTGTCATTTCAACAAAATGCAGGACGAATTTCCTTTCCCCTATATTCATCTCGGCATGATGGTTAGCTGCGACTACAATACCAATTCTGAACAGCAGAGTATGTTGCCATAGTCTAACTTTCTAGGTTAGTCTTCTTTCCACTTGTTAACGTACTTCAAGAAGGCAAGAGCAGGATTATCTCTTGGAGAAGCACGGACACGTGTTGATCTCCGAACATCAGCATCGTCTGTTGCTGCCGTCTGAGCCACCTCCTTCGATCTCTTTTGAAGTTCCAAGCTGTAATAAGTTAAACAACAGACATTCAGAGATGGAGAGGAAATCTTTGAAGATTAAAAGCTCACGAGAATGATTGCAAAGATAAAGGACCTCAAGAGTCCTGAAACAGATTTGGAAGACTATTCCCATATGCATTTTCAGACCAAATGGTTGAAGAGGAACAATGCATACTTTGCAGGAAAAAAGAAACATATATCTAGAATTAACAATACATGTTTGCAAATTTTATATTTTTGGTATAATTGTAGTAGATTAGATGACGTGGATCAATATATGATCTTTTTATTATAAAGGTTAGGCAATATATGATCTTCCTGAGTTTGTTAGGATGGGCTACTTGATTGTCGGATGTTTTATGTTAGTTGTTCAATCTTGTATGATCATGTACAAGCTTGGTACCTTACCAATAAAACTGTCCTTGTCAAAAAAAAAAAAACAATCGTCAGCGAAATAAACGAAATACTGAAATCCCAGAGTTGACCAACTCTACTGGGATGCCAAACATCACAATGAACCAAATGAAAAGGAAACTCTTACACAATTATTAGACGAGGAAACGAAGATCGTTTGTGCTTTCCTGGGTTGACATGACTTACAGCCTAATACAAACAATTTAGACAAACCACGAACCATTTTCTAAATTTTGGGTAAGATATCATATGCCCCAACCGCCTATGGATTGTATCTAGAGATTCGCAAGTTGTATGGAGTTGGGAGAGGTAGATCGAGTTTTGGGAGAAAATGAAGGAGAAATAATTGGAGCCGCTAAAAGTTGGAACGGATAAGATCTCAAGAATGCCTAGATGCACAGAAGAAGCTATAAAGTAGAGATTAGCTTCAACGAAAGCAACGCCAACATGCATAAGGTACCGGGGAGTAAAAGTTAGTAGCACCGACATCCCTTTTACACCCATGGGCATGCTAGCTTTTACAATTCAATCTTGGATTAACCTTTGAATAATGTAAGTATCTACACTTAATAGCACAAAGAGCTAACTTGTCTTTCCCTAGAGCGAAGTTATAGACAAAACATGTGCTCCCAAAGACACGAGGTGGAAGAGAGAACAAAGATGATTTGAGTAAACAAAAGGAGTGAGATAATGACTCACGGAGAGACAGATCTTTATGTGTTCTATTGTCTCAAGATTTGTGTATGTATTTAGTGATCTGTGTTGATGATATGCTCATCATATATAATGAATGAAAAGAAAAGTACCAACTTGAAGAATAACTTTTTCGACATTTTCAGACCTAGGACCTAGATCGATTGATATACTTCTCAGGCATTGAGGTTTTGATGAATCCAGCTAAAGTTCATTTCACAAAGAAAGTATGTTCTTATATTCCTGAGGACTGAGGAGACATGAATGAAGAATTGTAGGCCTATTCCTATTAATACTCCGATGGTTCCAAAAAGGGACCTCTGATTGTGGAAGATGTAGAAAGTAGGTAGGCAAGTTAAAGTAAGTCATTGTGACTCGACCTAACATCGATTTCCCAGTAAGTGTTGTCAGTCAGTAATTGAATTCTCCTTGTCAATGGAATACAGTTTATTTGAATTCTTCGATATAGAAAATCTACTCCAGAGAAAAAATTACTTTACGAACATCGTGGACATCAGCAGATTGGGCAGGGTCACACTGCCTCTGGATACACCATTCTAGTTAAGAGGAAATTTAGTGTCGTCGAAAAGCAAGAAACAAAATACAGTGGCAAGACCATCTGCATAAGTGAACTAAAGTTTGGAGAGAATAGTCAAATGAAACTTATGTATGATAATTAGGTGCACTTCACAATGCACCTCTCTTATCAGTATTAAATACCTAGGAAAGATGGATTTTATTGTGCATCTCTTACTGTTTCTAAAATAGATCATGACTACGGTTTAAACATAATTAACAGCAAATGCCATACATGTAAGCAGAAAACACACATGACAATAGACTAATAACAGTTGCCCAGAGGATACAGCAATTCTGTAGCTTAAAACAACACGACAAAGAGACCACCCAACCAAGTTCTCACATGATTTTAGTATCATGGGCTCTTTCTAAGTTGCCTCCAAAATTCAAATAAAATAAAATAAACAAATTAAAATGTTTCATTAAAGTTCAACTCACTTTATTTTTATTTGGATAAGTTCAGCTCACCTCAGTGTAATCCTCAACAGTCTAGACTAATACCAACCACCAAGTTCCATTACATGATTCTTTTTTTCAGAACTGTGGTCTCCTTCCAAGTCCCATTAAAGATTCCAATTAAAGAATATAGGCAAATGAAAGTATTTCATCCGAAGTTCAACTCACCTTATTTTGTGGTAGAGATTTTCGAGTTGCTTCTTAAGAGCCCTCTCCCTTTCACCCTTGACATTCAGTGATCCAATCAGAGCATCAAGCTGTTACAAGGAAAAGTTGAACATCATCACAACGTAAGAGAAAACCATAAGAGAAAATGTGTTCTAGTATCTATACCTCCTCCTTGGAAGAGTAATAGCCCCACTCGACGGAATCTGAACTCTCAACAAATATTCTTCCATCACGGCGGAAAAACCAATATCTATTATAATCTCGGTCCTTTCCCAATGAATTGGTGCGTATTACTCTTTTCTCTATTTCCCGTTCAAGATATTCTTTCTGCAATGCGCAGACACATAAGGAACACGTCTTTAACAAATACAAGTAAAAACATTCATGTTGAGTCACAATTTGCACTGTGCAAATTGCGGACCATGAAGCCATTTCAACAGACATCTAGGTAAGAAAACTTCAGTATGTCAACTTGTCTGTTTAACATGAGACAACATGCTTGTGTGTCGAAGAAAGAGAACCAGAGAGCTAGATAGAGAGAGGAGAGGGTACTCACCCTTTGCTCCTTACTCCTGTTTTCAAGATGCTCCTTTATCTCATTCTTCCGCATTTTGTGAGCAGCTCTTTGGTCCATACTCCTGTTTTCTAATGTTTCCTTCCCTTCATCCTTTATCAATTTATCAGAAGCAATCTTAGAGGAAGCATTCATCTTCGCTGTAGAATTTTTGACGTCAACCTTTCTCTTCTTAGCATTTTTCAATGTGGAGACTGTTAGCTCACTCTCACTATCAGACAGGAAGCAACAAGAGACAGAGAAAAACGGAAAATAAGAAACTGACATCATGAAGTTACCATCCAAATTCCAGAAAAACTTCAAGTACAAAAAAGTAAACCTGTTTTCTAATGAATGTTTTGATTGAGATGTCTGTTTGCCATTGCTACTTGGCATATCTCCATTCTCTCTGAGGTGGTTATCGCTCCCAGTATCTGAGGAGTTGCCACACCCTTTTGTTGCTTCCTTCCCATTAGAGTGGATTTTCAAATAGTCTTCTCTCTTCTTCCTAGATTCTTCCAAAATTTCCTCTCTCCTTGTTGCTGCAAGTGCATACTGCTTTTCAATATCCTCATCCAACTTCTCCTTGAAATACTCTGTCTCAAGGACTCGACAAACCAGTTCATGCAAGATTACCAATTTGGCCTGAATGTCTAGAAGGCCATAGTGACCCCTCTTAATTGTTGCGACATGATTAGACAATTCAACAATACCAGTCAATTCCAAAAAATCGGACAAATACTCTGTCCAAGTGATTAAAGTAATCTGGGAAGCAAAAAAGGGAAGGTTTAGGTAAGACAACTATCAGTGTTCAACAAAGAAATGTATAGCTTATATGGTTAATAGTTACTTGCATTGTAAGAGAAAAAATATCCCATTGGCGAAATATGTCAAACATATTCAGATTTATGAGTCGATTTGCAAATATATACATCGATAAATTTATCTTAATATCAGAAGTGCACGCATAAATTCGAATTTCAACTGTCAGCTTAAATTGATTCTTCTTCTTTTTTTTTGTTTATAAAGTAAGGTATGTGAGCTTCAATATATTCTTTTCAGGTCATGAGCATCTTGCCAGTAATGGCAAGAGGTTATTTATCCATGAGAAACATTTTTATAAAAATTAATCATATTGAAAGTAGCAAAAATTATGACTAGTTGTGGGAAATACATTCAACTGTATAAAATTCAAACATTTTACATGCTTAATAAAATAACATAGATACTCAAAAGTATACAAATTACCAAATTCCAAGAGATAGAACATAAACATATTAATACAAGACAAGATATAGTCAAAAACCTTAAAAAGATAAAGAAAGAAAATACACCAATCATGGCAAACATCCAAGACACTACACATGCAGGGGCGTGAAATCCCTCACCCACCCAGCATCGAGCCATTGGAGAATTAGCCCTTGAGACTCTCTCCCTCCAATAGTTCCCTCAGGATTTTTGGAGCTTGCCTCACATCAGGACAAGTTCCAACTTTGCCTTTTAAAGATATATCAATATCATCAGAGTTCACAAAATATGGTACTTGATCAGATTGTGTTACACAAGAAGGTTAGTCAATCATATGTCCAGGAAAAAAACATAAATCCGTCAAGAGTTATTTTTTAAAGAAGGTTAATCAATCATATGTCAGAAAAAAACAAATCCTTCAAAAGTTGAGAACTCGTGACCTTCGAAAGAGAACATAACATGATTCAAATATTACCTTCAGCTTTGGTCGTTTCTTCTGTACAGCTATGAAATACTCACTGTTATCTTTCAAAAGAAAGCGAAGAAGGGCTGAATGACATTCAGTTATGAGAACAATATTGCTTCCTTTTTGACAGACGGCCCTTTCAAAATCTTCAAGGGAGAATGGTGACAGGTGCAATAACCTTCCAAACGAGGTACAGAAGTCCCAGACCATCAAATGATCCCCTACACATTCCATTGGGACATTAAATTCCCTGCATGGAGGAGGGCGTTCTGCCAACAGTTTATCGAACTCTGTGTATTGCACCAAAAGATCATCGATTGGATATCTAATGGACTGTGCCTTCAGTTTGTCTTCTGCATATGTCAATGCAGTGAAGACAAAGCATTAATATGGTACATGAGAAAATAGACAGCAGAAGTACGCTTCATATCATACCTACCAGTTCCAACATGTTAGGATAAAGGTGGAATAAGAAGTATCCTTCTTTAAATAAATGATTCTATTAAATTATAAAATCCCAAACATGTAACACTTCCAAGTAAACATGACATTTCTAAGCCAATTTAATACTTCCCAAGTAGACATTTTTTTCTTTTTAACTTTCCAAGTAAACATAAAACATATTCAAGTTGTTGCATAACAATGTGTCAGGGAAAAGTAAGTTATGTCCAATTTGTGAAATTTTTCTTTTCAAGTTTTTCCATATAAAAAATTAATTAAATTTCATGTTTTCGTAAAACTTATAAAGGTGTTGCTGAATAATGTATCACAGCACCTGATATACCTAAGATGTCAAACTTCAGGTAAGCATGTAACATTTACAAGATGTGTAACAATTTGAAGATCTGATGCAACTTAGTTAAGTAAATATTCACATATACGAAGTAGTATCCTTGATCAGACTGGACTTCTTTTTTATGACCGGGGTGTCCGAGCCAGCTTTCACACACCTCGACTAATTCCACAATATACTTGTCACCTCCCAGTATCAACAGGTACCAAGCCTAGTGTGTTTTTTTTATCTCTGTTGGGATTTGAACCTGAGCCCTCATGGTTCTAAACCCATTTCATTGGCCACTAGGCCACACCTTGGGTGCAATGTAAGTATCCTTGATCAGACTTGACAATGCAAGTACCAATAAGTAGAAGAAACAACTCTCTACAATAGAAAGTAAACAACAAGCCAACATCTATCAGCATTACCTCTTCCTATCTCGTAGGGATCTTGGAAGCCATTCTCTTTAGCATCCTGAATAAACAAGACTATTAGTACATGAAAGCGACAAAATTAACAGGACAGTACATAAAAAGTTACTATAGCACTTACTCTATCTTCACTTTTCTTTCTCTTCCTATTTATAACCACCACTCCATCCTGCATAAAAAATTGGTCTTTAAGATCATCTGGAGGATCAGTTGGAATCCCATGCTTCTTTGCCAATTTTTCATGCAAGACCCAAGGAATACTTCGATATGTAGATTCTCTGATAAAAGACTTCAGAAAAGCTCTACTAAATCGCAGTTTGCACCTAATCAGATCTTCTTCATCGATGGTTGTATTCTCAGGCAGTCTTTCATATTTGTCTAGCCATGCAACCTCATAACGAGTTTTCTCACCATCCTTCACAACTCTCTCGATTTTGCAGGAATACACATGATTGTTTTTCCTCCCATATAATTCACTACCTTCTGAAAGACAGCCCTGTAGTTTTTGAGCAACAGCATCCCCAAGATCTTTTAGACTGAGCATACCTGCAATTCAGTCATTACCAAGGATCATCAATACAAAAAACTACAAGAGAATGAACGTGTAAAAAAACACCAGAATTGTAACACAAAACCAAATCCAATCACATCTATGTCCACATTTGTTAGAAACAGTAGCTTGCAGAATCCTTAAACCTAATAATTCTGAACCAAGAATTCAATTATGGGTAATGCTGAACTACGCTTTTCTTGAGCCGAGGGTCTATTGGAAACAACCTCTCTACCTTACAGGCTTACACAAGGTAGAGGTGAGGTTTGCGTACACCCCACCCTTTCCAGATCCCACTTGTGGAATCACACTGGGTATGTTGTTGTTGTTGTTGTTGTTGCTAACTAAATTGAAAATGAGGACATAAACGAGCTCATTGGATCATTTAAGAATGAGAATATTGCTGGAAATGTTTACACGAACGCAAGAGGCATAGTTTCGAAATTTACTAATGTTCTCCACAAACTGAAGCAACACTTAAGCAAGAACATGTATAACGCAATTACACTGGCAAGTGTTGGGAGCATTGACAGGTGAGTCTTTTTTTGATAAGGCATTGACAGGTGAGTTTTGAACTTTCATGATCTAGATTGTGGAAGTGTGACTAGCAATTTGGAGTTACTCCTTGTTTTTCAGCTATGTTCAATAAGTGTTCTCTCTTTACGTACTGCTTGGGACTGCTCAATGATAAGCTTGGTGTTGGTGGTTTATCTAAATTGGAAAAACCTAGTTCTAGTTTGATTAGTTTTGCACTAGATCCTTGGATGGCTGGAACAAGTTACATTTATTCCAGCAGCAAACCAAGAAGTAGACATTGCAATGAAGTAGTGCTCTCCACTCTCAGACACAAGGCAAAAGCATGAACATGATAATATAACTACGTCAATGAAGTGCTTTGCACTCCATTCTTGTTGGGATTCAGAAAATGCAGTGATATCAGAACCTTAAAACATAAATTCTAGGACATTAAGTAATTCAACTGAAACACAAGAGAGAGCAAAACTAAGATCATCTCTAGTACTAAAAACACCAATAGAATTTTTTAGTTAGGTGAGAAACCCATTTCATTCAGGAAGCTAAAAAATGTATTGACGTACTGAATTGCACATCACGAAGAACTGGAGCCACTAGTTCCTCAGGGAACTTCTGAACTTCTTCTGCAGCCTTCTTCTCCGAAACCAAAGCCTCCTCATACGACAAGTAATTCTTTCCTGTCAATTTGCATGTCCACACCCTATGGCGATACAGGTTTATTCGTCTCAGATATTCACTACATTTTTCAGGAAAGTAATTTTAATTAGAATAACACCACAAATAAAAGGAAAAATATCATAAATTTCAATAAAAATCATGACTTTTGAAGGGTTACCCATAATCCCTAAATATCTCTTTAGTAAACCGAACTTGGAACACGAGTTCATTAGGCTTCAAATCCTTTGGTTTTTCCACCAAAGCAAATGGCTTTCTTTTAAATAACGGCATCTCCAATCCCTGCAATATATCAAAACAACAAAAAACCACACAACAGAAACCCTATTAAATCAAGACATAAAAATTCCAAAAAACCGCAAATAATACATTCACACGGCTCCCACAGGCAAATATTCCAAGGCATAACATCTCTTGCACAGATGCTGATATAGCTAAACAAGCATTACATGAAATTCACATTAGACAAACCTTATGAAATAAAGATTTAGGAATCCCAAAATAGCTTCAACAAATAAATTCACTACTGTATTCCAATAAAGATCCGACATTTATGACATTCATGCAAGGACAGTAAACAAGAATTACACAGACCAAAAATCCACATGACACAAACCCTACAAAATCACAAAAACTGAAACCCCAATGACAGCATCGAATAAATTAACAGCTCTTGCGTGCATATATTACCAAAGACACTACATTTATGGACCTGATACTGATGTAAATAAGCAAGCATTACATTAAAATGCGTAAATCAAAAAACCCAATTACAATTTTGATATATTCATCATACTCAACAAAGAAAAAAGTGGAGAAAATACATTTCCCGCCATTGAAGTTTTCAAGATTTTGCGTAAAAAAAGTAGAAATTAAGAAGGAAAAAGAGGGGTTACCAGATTCAGAAGAAGATTTTGGATATGGGTTTTTTGAGATTCGGGTAGTTTTACGAGTGTTGGAAGTTGATGGTGGAAGAGAGAGGAAGGCGGTGGTGGTTCAGGACGTGTTTGCCGAAACTCTCTCTTTCTCTCTCTGTTCAATTCCCTCGTCTTAGGAACACAATTTATACTAGGACTACAGATACTATTTTACACATTATAATTTTTGGTTACTTAATACCCCTATCACAATTGAAGTATGTACCGATTAGGGTTGCGGTGAAGTATATAAGTACTCGTTCATCCTTAGCCAGAGGTCTCGAATCGAGTTTCCTTGGATACAGAGTCTCCTTTGTTAGGAAACGTTATACCGCCAATGTACGACTTTTCGACATGAATTTGAATTTAATTGGACTCCAATGTGAATTTAGTGTGTATTATTTGTTGTGCAAATATGTAGTCAATATTAAAAAATAAAAAAAATAGTACACTACACATTCTTTTTAGTTTTTACTATAGCTTTATGGAGTATTTGTTATTTGAAATATTCTAAGGAGATATAAAGTCTTCGTAGATATTTTATGGAGATAGTAGAATGTTAATAGAGGTGTGCATAAAGCACACTAGGGTAATTAAAGGATATATATGATGGTGTTGAGATTCAGATCAGGAGTGTGGGAGGTCACTCGTAACACTTTCCGGTCGTGGATATGCCTTTAGTCCATTTTTTATCTATTTTGAGGATGAATATTTTGACGCGATGCATTAAAAAGGAGGTGTTATGGTGCATGTTATCTCCAGATGATATAGTACTTATTGATGAGACATGAAGCGACATAAATGTGATATTGGAGGTTTAGAGACAGATCCTAGATTCAAAAGGTTTCAAGTTGATTAGGACCAAAACTAAGTACTTGGAGTGCAAGTTCGGGGACATGTCCCATGAAACGGATGTGGACGTGAAGCTTGACACTCAAGTCATTCTCAAGAGAGCCAGTTTCAAGTACCAAGGAATCAGTTATTTTAAATTTTTTAATTTTTTTTTACCAAGGATCAGTTATCTAAGATAATGGGGAGATTAAGGCGGATGTCACATATCAAATTACGTGCCAGCTTAAGATAAGAAGTCCCACATCGGTAAAACATGTGAGAGATGTTGGGTATATAAGTAAGTAAGCAAGCTTTACCAATTAGTGACGCGTTTTAAAATCATGCGGACCTAGACCCAAAATGGACAATATCACTAACGGATTGGGCCGTTACATGGATAGATGAAATTGAGGTTCACATACATTGTTGTGTGTGACAAGAATGTCTCCAATCAAGAACTCCCATATCCACGAGATAAGTGCATTATAGATGAGGATATTGAAAGGGTCCTAGATAACTAGGAGAAATAAATTTAGGAATGAAATTATTCGAGGTAGGGTGAGAGTGAAACCAAGGAGGATAAACTTTTTTTTTATCTAGTTATTTGTATGTATAAAAGACAAAGCCATCTACCGTGGCATGGATGAGTGGTTGGGAGATGGATCTCCCGTGTGGGAGACGTGGGATCGAATCTAGCCTTCATCTGCTACTCAGTTATGAGCTTGCAATTTACATCTTCAATGTGATTTGCGAACTATTGTACATACAAAATCATTTTAATTAAGAATGTTCGTCAAAAATGGAGATACAATAAAAAAAAAAATTATAAAATCATAAAGAATAACTAATTAGATGCAAAGTAAAAAATTAGAATAAGATATTTGAATCAAAGACGAAAATTACATTAAGACATTCGAGGGACACAATCTTTTCATTTATTGACCAAACTGAATAGGATTACCATTAATTATTTTCATATGATTTTCCAAATATGCATATCAAGAATGAAATGCTAGCAATTAGCATTTTTATAATAAAATATACCGATTAAGGTAAATTGCCTAGAAAATATAAACTAGAGTGAAGTATATTAAATAGAAAAAAACAGCTCATGAGATGGTTTTCTCATTTTAAGTCCTATATATGCAAAAAAAAAAAAAAAAAGGTATGTATTATTGATTTTTTAAAGTGTGATTATTATTAAATGTTCATTATTTATTCTTAAGATTAATAATGTCTCAAATTATAATATTATTTTGGTATATATCCATCAATAATTTTTCTCGTGTTACATGCATTACTATATTATATTTTACTATATATTAGAATTGTGAATGTTGAGGCACTTAGGGTCAGCCGGTCAATTGATCAGTTTGCCCTTTTCCTTCAACAGTTCAAGTTCCTCTATTTAAATTTAGTATTTTATCCATTTTAATTTATTTGTCTTTTTTTTTATATGTTATGTATTTATAATAATAATACTAAAAATAAATTTTAAATATTAAAAATTTGATTAACTCTCAAAATTTCACCCGTGTTATATAATTGGGATCGAGGGAGTAACACATATTATTTGAAAATTACGCTAAGAGTACTATAAAACACAATAATTAACAACTTAAAATTTTTAAAAAAATTAAAATGTGATTATTTCTCAAAATTTCACACGCGCCACATAAATTGGGATAGAGAGAGTAACATATATTATTTGAAAATTACGTTAAGAGTACTATAAATCACAACTTAAGATATTTAAAATCATATTAAAAATTTAATTAACTCCCAAAATTTCACATGTACCACATAAAATGGGACATGAGAAATAGCATATATTATTTAAAAATTATGTTAATTAGGAGTACTATAATTAACAATTTAAGAGTACTATAATCACAATAACTAACAACTTAAAAATTTAAAAGAGCATCCAAAAATTAGGTTGACTTTCGAAATTTCATATGTGCCACGTAAGTTGGGTCAGAGTGAGTAACATATATTATTTAAAAATTACATTAAAAGTACTATAAATTATAATAATTAACAACTTAAAATATTTATAAATTATATAAAATTTTGATTGACTCTCCTAATATCATTTGTGCCACATAAATTTAAGAGAAAAGTATACTAAATAGCCTAACAAGTAAAATATTTACACTCACATACCCCATTTCTTAATAATTTTAAATATATCCAGTCGGCACAAAAAATTTACACTGCATAGCCTCCCGCATAAGGTTACATATATATGTATATTACTCTCTCCATTTCAAATTAATTGAATTGTTGAGGTCTTTCACACCCTTTAAGAAAATAAAATTAAGACATAAATTAAGCATATTTTTTCATTTTTACCCTTATTAGTTATTGTCAAATTTATGATTAAAATAACTAAACATTAATTATAATAACTAATTCTAATACTAACTAATGAAGGGTAAAATTGGAAGAATACTCTAAAAAGTAATCTTGACGATTGAACAATTAAGTTAATTTGAAAAATGAAAAATGTCTCAACAATTCAATTAATTTGAAATGGAGGGAGTAATAAAATATTCAATTTAATCTATTAAGCTACATGCTTGATTTCCTTATATGATTTCTTGTTTTTAATTTATTTGTGCTCCAAATTTCTTCATCTTTACACTAGTTTAATTCTACAAATAAAATACACAACATAAGAATAATCCATAAAAATCATGCTCAAAAACGACAATGAAAAAACTAAATATCAGGTAAACTTAATTATTTTGATTTCTTTCTTCCTAACAATTAAGAATATTTTCTTTTCCTTTTTCTCTTTCTTTTTCTCCGGTTAACTAATTTTTTTGTTTTTATTTTTCTCTTTGTTAGTTCCTTTTTTGTTTTGTTTTATCTTAATTTTTTAAATATTTTTTCGTTAGATTATTTTTTAAATATTTTCTCGTTAGATATAGTCTTATAGTATCATTGACTAATGAGTAGGGTGTGAACAAGAAATCATAATGATTCCACAAAAATATATATATACTCTTATAGTATCATTGATTAATGAGTAATTTCTGAACAAGAAACTTTTATGATACCACAAAAATATATATATATACTCTTATAGTATCATTGACTAATGAGTAATTTATGAACAAGAAACATTTATGATACCACAAAAATATATATATCCTCTTATAATATCATAGACTAATGAGTAATTTCTAAACAAGAAACCTTAATGATACCACACACACACACACATATATATATATACACACACACACACACACACATATATATATATACACACACACACACACTCTTATAGCATCATTAAATAATGAGTAATTTATGAACAAGAAACCTTAATGATACCACGAAAATATAAATATACTCTTATAATATCATTGACAAATGAGTAATTTATGAACAAGAAGCATTAATGATACCAATACAATATATATATACTGATTTAGTATCAGTTAAGCGAAATTATCAACCTTAATGATACCAATATAATATATATATATATATATTTAGTATCAGCGAAACGAAATTATCACTTGGGGCATCCATTGCAATTATTTAGGGGGACATCAATATAATGGGTATATATTTGTAATTAATTTGTATTTTTGAGGCATTTGCTTAGTTTTCCCTAAATTTAAACAAACGAAATAAGTACAACTTACATAAATCACATAGTGTAAAGAGTAAATTACATCATATCCATACTCTTTTTCTAATTACAATAATCCCTTAATTTTTACACAATCTGATTGCAGTAATGCTGATACATTGTGTATCAAATTGTTTCGCTAAAAAGGGGGAAAAATGGAAAAATCCAATTAAATCCCATAAATTACGTTTACACGTTTCTTCTTACTGTCAATCAGTCAGACGCAAATCCTAACAGAACCAACAAATTCAAAATTCAAATTTCTTCTTCCTATTCATCGTTCTCCCCGTTCATCGAAGAACCATTTAAATTAGATTTAAATTTACCAAAAAATTGATAAGATAAATAATGGATAGTTGTTGGACAAACAATTTCTTTTTGAATCTCAAATCCACCATTGCAGGAGATTGATGAGATAAGGAAAAACTTGGAAAATTGTAACAGGTTAGCAATGGGATTCAATCCCTGGCAAATTGTAACATGTTAGCACAATTCAAAATTCAAAATTCTTCTTCCCATTCTTTCAAAAAAACTCTCAATTTTTGAATCAAAATTGTACTGATATAACATGAACCTGTCGATCTTGTTGAGACATTTCGAAATTTGGGAAAGTGAGGTGAGGTATGAACGATACAAAAGTGATGAAATTGTTGTTGGTCAAAATATTGGTTTTGTGAATCTCAAATCAGCCATTGCAGCTGAATTAGAGATCGATGAGTTGAGGAAAAATTTGGAGATCTGATACATCGTTGAGGTGAAGAAACAAGAGCCTGGATTTTCAATGTATCCGCTATGCATTAATACAACAGACAAAAAGGCTGAAGAGATACATAGTTTTGATGGATCATCCATCCTTTTATAATGATGTGTAATCATTTTTTGAATTGTGTTTTCGAGATGGATAGATTTATCAATACATTACTAATTATATCTTGTTTAAATTGATAAGTATTGTATTTCTACTAGATACATTAAATAAGTAATTGTTGCCCGTAAGATGTTAGGTTTGAGATCGATATATTACTGTGTGGTAATTGCTATGTATCATATACATTTTGTATAAATTTGAATTTTCGTATCATGCCAAAAAAATTAGTGCATGATACATTATTATTTATGTATCTTATTTTGTTTGAGAAATACTATATTTTATATATATAAAAATATATATTATACATGTAATTGTTACAAATAGCATTTTTTGTGTGTGATACATAACACAATGATGATCAGTTGACATGTATATGATATATGTAATAAAGTTTGAAAACTATTGAATTTGATATATATTATGTATCAGGTACATATCAATTAATTTGATACACAATACTTTAGCTATAGAACATTAGGATTTATGTATTAAGTGTATTTATTGGGTAATGTGTACAGACACATAGCCTTCTAGCTGAATAAGTTTCGGTGTATGTATCTGGTAGTAAAAGATTGCCACTGATATGTGTAATATACCTATTGTTGGATGTGATACACAATGCTCTAGTTATAAAACATCATGATTTATATATTACGATTGAAGATACATTATATAACTTGATACATGTAAATGATACATTAGGTAGTGTTTACGTATAAAGTACATTTATATTTGGCATGATAAACACTAATCGAAGATTCAACAACATTAGAGTTATGTATCAATATCTTAAATATGAACATGATACATTGCATAAAACAAAGGCTATTGTAGCAGTGATGTATCATATCAGTGATAACACTAATAAAGACTAATTTAAGAATCAAAATAAACGAGATACATTGAAAATATGTATCTTTGATAGTGATGGCCGTGTAATGATACATCCAACTTTTTTTCTTTCTTTCTTGGACGTTTTTTCAATAGTAGATTTAGAACTCGAGCATGCATTCTTCTTCAACTTCTCCGCTCTCAAATTCTTCATGATTAATGGGTCATTTCGTTGTTTCGATCTATTTTCATAAAAGTTTTCATTGTCAGAATCAAATTGGGTAAACCCAATACTAGGAGAGAAAGTCGAATGCATATGTATCAGAAAATTGTAGATGAAAAAACTATTTCTTTTTAAAAAAAATGATAATTACATACTTATTGAGAAAGTTGAAATCAATTGACATGACAGAGAACAAATTTGGAATTCAAAAAATGTAATGAAGGAAGTAAAGATTGAGTAAGTGAAAATAGGAAGAGATTGAGTGAGTGAAAATAGGAAGAGATTAAGGGAATGAGAATAGGAAGAGAAATATATGCTCGGGTGTTGAGGAGTTATGTATCCGAAACAGTGGGGTTTTGGAATTTTTGTAATATTTTGGAATGGTAGGAAATAAGGCTGGCAATTGGACCAGTTTTTGCCCGATCCAGTATATCCGGTACCGGTTGAACCGGTAGGATAGGGTACCGATACGGGTACCAAAACGGAACCCGAATTTTTACCCGGTCTATCCGATTCCGGTAGATCCGGTTCCAGTCCGGTTCCAGACCGGTTCCAACGGTTAGTTTTGCTTTTTAATTTTTTTTTAAAAAAATGTAACATTGGAGTTGGCTGTTGGACTTGGGGAGTTGGGCCCTGTATGTATCCGTTGGGGTGGGGCCCAATAACAGCTGAAAATCAGCCCCCCACCCCCAAGGCCCCAACAACACCCCCTACCCTCCTCTCTAACCCCTTAACACTAGGGCTGCGTATCAGTGGGTTCGGTTCGATTTTGAAGTTTATCGATTTGACTTATTGGTTATCGATTTGTAGAGATGTTAAACCGTTAAAGAACCATTAATATATTGGCTTATCGGTTATTGGTTTATTGGTTATTGATCGTTATCGGTTTGATTATCGGTTTAACCGTTAAGATTTGACACAAAAAAAAAGTCATTAAAAATCACTTAGAAACAAGGTGCAAACCAAATGAACCATGCATAGGAGTTCACAAATTACATCTTGCTAAAAAGTAAACCCTTTTACATTGAAGAATATCCAAGAGTTTGAGACAGCCAGAAATAAAAGTAGGAATCTAAACTCTAAGTCAAGGACTTTATATACAAAATGATATAAATATAATTATTTAATTTACTATCGGGTTATAGGTTAACTGAAACGACCCCAAAAATGCCCGAAAATGTGCTTCGGAAACACCTATAATTGTAATTTCCATATATCTCAAAATCCGTGCATGATTTAGGAAATTCGACTTCATATTCTTATTTGTGGGGTCAAATTGAGTGGGAAATGATCATCTTCCATTGATTGAGTTTGCCTATAACAATAGCTATCATTCTAGCATCGGTATGGCTCCTTTTGAGGCTCTCTATGGGAGGCGTTGTAGATCACCGGTTGGGTGGTTTGAGGTTGGTGAGGTGGCCTTGTTAGGACCAGACCTAGTTATGGAGGCTCTTGAGAAGGTTAGGATGATTAGAGAAAGGTTGAAGATGGCCCAAAGTCGCCAAAAGTCCTATGCCGATGCGAGGAGAAGGGCTCTTGAATTCCGAGTTGGTGATTGGGTTTATTTGAAGGTGACACCCATGAAGGGTGTGGTTCATTTTGGTAAGAAGGGCAAGTTGAGCCCAAGATACGTGGGTCCTTATAAGGTGATGAGGAGAATTGGCAAGGTAGCTTATGAGTTGGAATTGCCTAGCGAGATGGATTTGGTTCATCCGGTATTTCATGTGTCTATGTTGAGGAAGTGTGTGGGTGATCCGAATGCCATTGTGTCTCTTGATGTTGGGGGTGTTGTTGAAGATAATTTGACCTATGAAGAGGTTCCGGTTCAGATTTTAGATAGACAAGTGAAGAGGTTGAGAAACAAAGATGTGGCTTCCATTAAAGTCCTTTGGAGAAATCAACAAGTTGAAAGTGCTACTTGGGAGGCCGAAGCGGACATGCAAAGGCGATATCCTTATCTTTTCCAATCCACTCGAGCCTAAGGTATTGATCTAAGCCCTTTATAAAATCTCAGGTCTTAAGTTCAGCCCCCATGTTATTGCCATACATTCATGTTTTAAGCTGGACAAGTTTCATTGTGGTTTTACAACATTATTTGAGGTTTGACATAAGGTGTAAGTGCATTGTTGATCCTTATTGTGGGCGAAATTGCCATGTTTTGTGTCTCTCATGTACGTTTCTTTTAACATTCGGGACGGAATGTTCCCAAGGGGGAGATATTTGAAACGACCCCAAAAATGCCCGAAAATGTGCTTCGGAAACACCTATAATTGTAATTTCCATATATCTCAAAATCCGTGCATGATTTCGGAAATTCGACTTCATATTCTTATTTTTGGGGTCAAATTGAGTGGGAAATGGGTCTAACCCGAATTTTAGAGCAACCGTATAAAAATTCGAAAATCGCAAAAATTGCGATTTGGAGGGTCAACTTTAAAGGGGCATATCTCTTAGCACACAAGGAACTGGAAGGGATGCAACCTATCAAATTAAAGCTCTTTGAGTTAGCTTTCCAACGCACTTGGTTTCACCTTAGTCCGAGTTAGGATGAGGGAGTTATGGCCATTTTCGTAAAACCTGTCTGTGCAGATTTGCAATTTCCAGTGAGCAGTTTTCTTTAGGCGGGTTGGAGTCATTTTTTTATAAAAAGGGGATATGTCCCATACTTAGTCATTTTCTAAATTCCAAAAACACTCTCTAAGCCCTCTCCAAAAATTCCACCAAGATCTTCAACCAAATTCAAACATCTCAAGCTCTAATTCCGGATTCAAGACTCAATCTCAAGCTTCGATTCTCCATTCCAATCTTCATCAAGGATTCTCCAAAGTTGAGGTATGTGGGTTTGATTGTGGAAACCTTCCTTTCCACAAGTCCAACATTTATCCTCTATTTCTACTTCAATTTTATGGGTCCTTATGATAATTTATGAACTCTTGAATTATGGAATTACTACTACACACCCTATTATGGTCCATTTTGCATATTATCATGAAATGAAATTATTATGTGATGTTTATGGTTTACATGCTTCCATGATCAAATTATGAAGGTTGATATATATATGTATGTTTTTGGTGGGCTGATTTATATGGATTTTGGAATTGGTTGGACTTAGTATTCTTGAAATACATGATTTCATTTACATGAACAATTACCCACCTTGTGTTTGATAAAATGCCCATTTATAGAATTCTTAGGAAAGGGAAGGTCCAAGGTACGTCCTACGAGTCGGATGGTTATGTAATTACTGAAATGATGATGAAATGGACACATGTATATGATTTCCCTATATAAGTGTTGTGAGTCGACCAAGCCTAGTACGGGGGGTAGTAGGCCCGTATTAACCGTATCGAGGGTTGGTACCTTGGTTGCCTAGTACGGGGGGTAGTAGGCCCGTATAACCGTATCGAGGGGTTTGTACCTTGGTCCCTAGCTCGGGGGGTGGTAGGCCCGTGTAACCATATTGAGGGGTTTGTACCTCTTTCGCCTCTCCAAGGGGGTGGTAGGCCTTGGAAATACTATATTGATGGTCACTCGCCACACATGTACTACGTCCCACTAAATATGATTTTTATGTAAGCATCATTATACATATCATTTCATTAATATGCTATCTATTGGGTATGATTACGCATTTTTCTATGATGTCCATCTAATGTAGCATTGCATTGCATCCCATTATACTTAGTACATTCAAATGTACTAACGCATACTCTATGCCTACATGATGTCACCATGTAGGGACCGGAGCACCGCTTGACCATCCTCCTCCGCGTGGCTAGTACGATTTTCTATAGTGGTTATTGGTGAGTCCTCCATTTCGGGGACGTTGCTCATGATCTTTTGCTATGTATAAAACTTTTCCTTTCTAGTTATGTTTTGACTATGAGGGTGAGCCCGGTAGTTTGTCTTGGCCCCCGCTAAGTACTCATGTTTAGAGGTGGTGTTGGACAAGTTGTGTATTATGCTTGAGCTTGACTCATCTATGGTATTTATGTATCATTTCTTTTTTTTGCTCCCTTAGTCCCGATTTCCCCCTTGATTATGCTTATCGTTTATGGTCATTTAATTGCTTCCGCGACCAAGGATGTGTAATGATACGCTATGAGGCTTGTTTGGGGTTCCTTCGGGTTCCCCATTCGCCGGTCACATCTAGGCCCTAGGCTTGGGTCGTGACATTAACCCATTAAGAAAAAACCTCAAACCGTTAAGAACCGATAACCCGATAACAAAAAAAATCAAAACTATTATCAAAACCTCTAAACCAATAACCCATTACTGATAAATCAATAAAAAAATTTCGATTCAGGTTATCGATTTCGGTTCGGTTTTGAACAGCCCTACTTAACACTATAAATATATCCTATTTTCTTTCATTTAACTCACAAATTTCACAAACCATTACATTAACAATTTAACATCTTACAAAATCTCTCAATTCTCAACCTCTCATAATTTTTATTTTGTGCTATTGATTTGTTGGAGACTTGGAGTTCGAATTTCGGAGATTTTTTTGAAGTAAATTGCAAGCTTCAAATTGGCATCTCTCAATTCCGGCTTTTGGTTATACGTCTACTTTTACGTAGACGTTCGGTACATTCGTTCCAACTTTTATTTATTTATTTAAGTTACTTTATTTTTTTTGTTATATTTATCTTGCCTGTTTTTCTTAATATTTAATTATTTTAAACTTAAACATGAATTTCGAAAAAAATAGTGGTAAAAGATCAATGTCTGGAAAAAAAAATCTCGGGGAGGAAGTTGTAGTTCTACTTCTAAACATTTGCCACCTAGATTTAGAATTAATACTAATGATTATACTCATGTTGATGAAACTTCTTTTAGTTCACGACCAAATATTATTGAATTAAATTCCGAAACTGAATTAGATCATGAGACATTAAATGGATGTTTTACTAATTTTGAAGAAGAATTAGAGGAGGAACTAGAAATAGAAGAGGAAAAGGATGATGAGACAGATACCCCTACCCCTACTAGTCCGGCTACCGATTTACCGGAACAAAATGATATCCCCTCTTTACCTACGTTTTTAAAGGCCGCTGTACGTGTTAAAAGATCTTTAGTTTGGAAATTTTTGACACAAAATGAGGAAAAAACTACTGCTACTTGCATGAAATGTAAAAGAGTCATGAATCATTTGACTACGGGAACGCATGGAGGAACGGGACGGCTAAGAACGCATTTGAGAAAGTGTAATAAAGAATTTGCTCGCCTTGATGATATCGAAAGGGCTAATAGAAAGGGAATACCCATAACTGAAAATTCTATAGCACCCGAAGGTTCTAATATGGTTCAAAGTGTGTTAAATATGACTAACCCGGCTGGCCCAAGCACACACCGCACATATAGTAAAGAAAAAGATCGTAGAGAATTAGCTAAAATGGTTGTTGTTTGTGGTTTGCCTTTTTCATTTCCTTTCACATCCTGATTTTATTCATTATATTCGGGAATTGTATAATCCAAATTATGAAGGTATTCCAAGAAATACAATTAAAAGTGATCTTTTTAAATATCAAAAAGAACATTGTCATTTTCTTCGTTGTTTATTTGCTTATTTTGATGGTAGATTATCTATTACTTCTGATATGGGACGTAGTCCTAATGGTAATGATTATTTTACTCTTACTGTACATTGGATTGACCATGATTGCAACATGCAAAAACGAATATTAGCCTATAAATATGTTGAAGAAAATAAAACTGGTTCTTATATATCCTCAAAAATAGATAGTGTTTTATAATTTTACGGAATATGTGATAAAATAATGAGTGTCACTTTAGATAATGCTTCTAATAACTTAAAAGCAGTTGATTATCTAAAATGTACACTTTGTCCAATTGATAATGATGTTTTTCATAATAAGTATGCTGCACATGTTTATAATTTGATAGTAAAAGTTGGTATTTCTCAATTTGGAATTTCTTGTGAAAAAATTAGAATTGCTTGTAATTGGATTTTTAAAGCTAAAATAAAAGCTAGAATTACAGAATTTAAATATCTTTGTAATGAATGTGGACTCGCATATAGAAAAGTTCCAAAAGAAGTATGCACTAGATGAAATTCTTTATTTGAATTGCTTGAAGTTGCTTATGTTTATCAAGAGCCGATACAATTAGTTTTTAATGCTCATAATGCGGACCCAAATTTAAGAATTGGCTGCAAAGATTGGGATAATATAAAAGAACTTATTGATTTTTTAAATGTTTTTTTATAAAGCAACAAATGCTATTTTCGGTCAATATTATCCAACTATTTCTTCTGTTTTAGTAAATATTTGTGCTATTTCTTCTGAATTTGCAAAATATAAAGGAAAAGATGAGTTTAATGAATCACTTGTTTTTATGATTGAAAAATTCAAAAAATATTTTTTTCCTATTCCTCAAATCTATTTGACTGCTACTTTATTCAACTCAAATTATAAATTAAAAGGTGTTGAAAGAATAGTTGAAAAAATTTATGCAAATTTAGAAATTACATTTGATGAAACTCCTAGTGTTGAAGATTGTAAAAAAAGCATAATAACAAAAGCTAGAGATTTATATAATATATATAGAGCCATAGAAATAAATGTTCCAATAGTAGTACCTCCATCCAGTAGGCCTAAAAGTGATGATTTAGATGAATTTATGGATGATTATTTTGGTCTTGAATCCTCTACTAATAATGATTTTGATGAATATATTAATCAGGCACGGGAAAAGATTAGGAATGATCAAGGACCATCTCAACTACTAATATGGTGGAAGAAAAATGGAGAACAATTTCCGAACCTTGTTAGGGTTGTTCGAGATGTGCTAGCGATTCAAGCATCTTCGGTCACTTCGAAGCAAGCCTTCAGCGCAGCGAGATTTATGATTGGAGATCATCGAAATTCATTAGCAAAATATAGTTTGGAAATATCAGTGTTGTTTAGAGATTGGGTCAACGCCGAAAGAAGAAATTGTGGACTACCACTATTAAGTAGCCAAATAGAAGACGAAATAGATGAAATATTTGGTGATAATAGTGATGATGACATGGAAGCAATGGAGGATGAACGACAAATACAAGTTCCAAATAATGTTTCTTGGAGTATGATACATAATTTACGAAAAGATTTTTAAAAAAAATCAATTATTAGTAAAATATTCAATATCTTGTTCAAACAGAACCCTTCCTAAAAGGTGGTTGCGTAGATTAGGTATTCTTTCTAGTATTTGTATTTGTACAATTTATTTATTTGAATAAATAGATGGCTATTCGCCTTGATTTTCTTTTAAAATAGTCTCTTATATTTAATGCAAGTAAACTTTAAAGTTTAATTCAAACAGAACCCTTCCTAAAAGGTGGCTGCGTAGATTATGTATTCTTTCTAGTATTTGTATTTGTACAATTTATTTATTTGAATAAATAGACGGCTATTCGCCTTGATTTTCTTTTAAAATAGTCTCTTATATTTAATGCAAGTCATTTTATAAATTTAATTTTCAACTATTTTAATATTAGCCTAATATAAGAATTTTAAAGTTTAAAGTTTACATTAAAATTGAATTTTTAAAATTTAAAGTTTACTTTAATGTTTAAACTTTAAAGTTTCGAATTGAAGTTTACTTTAAAATTGAATTTTAAAGTTTAAAGTTTACTTTAGGTGTTTAAACTTTAAAGTTTCAAATTGAAGTTTACTTTTAAATTGAATTTAAAGTTTAAAGTTTAAATTTTAAATTTTACTTTAATGTTTAATGTTTAAACTTTAAACTTTAAAGTTTCAAATTGAAGTTTTATAAAAAGTTAAAAACTTAAAGTAAATCAAACTTTTTTGTAAATTGTAATATTATAAAAGTTATTATATATTAAGTTAATAAATATTTAATAATTTAATTAAATATTTTAATGAATATTAAATAATATAAATATAATATATATTTATTTAATAATATTAAAATATAATAATTAATAATATATATTATATAATAATATAAAGTAATAGTTAATAAGTTAATTTTAAAAAAATTATAGAACCCGTTGACCTGGTTCCGGTCCAAACCAGTTCCAACCCGGTAGCTATAGGACCGGGCCGGAACTATGAAAAATTTCCGGTAAAACCGGTTCCGGTAATTTCTCCGGTAAACGGGAACCGATTCCGATACCGGTAAAACCGGTCCTGTTCTGCTGGTCCGGTCCGATTGCCAGCCTTAGTAGGAAATAATAAAAAATAGGATATATAAGGATGTGTAGATAGATAATTTTTCCATGAAATAATATATATTGTGCTCGTGCTTGCACGAGCTCTTATATATCTAGTATGGTGAGAAGTGTCGATATTATATCAATTTTATCATAATTTTATGAGTATATACCAAAATAAGTTAGTTACATAAAATGAATAATTATTAAATCTTAATATAATAA
Organism: Solanum appendiculatum; assembly: GCA_018342035.1. NCBI lineage: Eukaryota > Viridiplantae > Streptophyta > Magnoliopsida > Solanales > Solanaceae > Solanum > Solanum appendiculatum. The sequence goes on along the minus strand of JAGDQO010000692.1, from coordinate 396,279 downwards.
TAAAATATATGTATCAAATGTAAACACTCGTCTTTGACATAAATTCATTATCACATCATAAATATACTAGAAAAAAGTATATACTGGTACATATATAACACAAGCAAAATTCACAAGTGTTGCCTTTTAAATTCATTGAATTTGAATATCTTTAGTTGGTAAATTATTTGAGATGTAATCAAGCGAGTTTCTTGCTATTAAAAACACTGATTTTAATAATTATTATTGAGTATACATGCAAATTACTTGAGGTTAAAAAATATATAATTATTAATCTTATGGAACTTATCCCAAGATATATATATATATTCTTTTTCTTAGCTATCTTTTTTTTTAATAATTATTTAGACAATAATTCAATTTTTAAGTGTTTAATTGATTTTTTTAATTATATGACATTTGCTTACGCGTTCAAGAAAAGTAAAGCAAAAAACATCTAAACGATAGAATGGTACATGTATTCAATTGAAATCTACCTCAATTGAAGTGTTTAAAGTGAAATTAATGAACACCATTAGGAGGCTATTTATAAATTAGATCTATTATTTTTTCTCATTCACTATATAACCATCTAAATAATAAAAATGGTCGCTTATACTTGAGGATAAATTTAAAGTAATTTCTTAAGTATCTAGTTATCAATTTTGATCTTTTAAGTTTATCAAAATTTAATACTCTTAAATCTTCGTCAAATATCATCAAACTTTGTCTAATAAATTTGACAAAATTATAAAAAATAATTTTTTAGTAAGAACTCATATTCAAAGGTATAATTTTTGCTATTTTTGATCTGACGTTTAATGCAACATTTTAAGATACAATTTCTTTATATTTTTTTTTCTATCTTTTAGATTTTAGTGTATCTCTTTGTGTTGTATATTTTTAAAAAATTTGTGATAAAGATTTTATTGATATTTATATTAGTAAAAATAATTTTTTTGGGTCAAATTTAATGATTATAAATATTAAATAAGAAGTAGTATTTATTTTTGATGAATTTAAAGGATTTCATTTATATATTTAAGGAAAAAAAAAACAAAATTGGTCATTATTAATAAACCTAACTTGAAACAGCATTTTTGTCATTTTCTTCTCTTTTGGGACATTCGTTCACCGTCTTCGGCAGAAGTGGAGTTCACCGTTTCCGGCAATGTCGGAAATCGAAACGGCCGACGAACTTCAGCGGCGCGAGTTTGAAGAAGCTCTAGAAGTGAAATCCCTCCGTCGTATCATCAGCGCCTACCTCAAGTACACATACACTCTCTTCAATTCCTCGCCCCATTTTCCCCAATTCTACAGTTAGCTGTATTAATTTATTTATAAATTTTAATAATCTTCAAGCTTCCAATCGTTTTCCCCCCTTTTCCTATATGCATTTATGTATTGTAGTGTAAATTAATCTTATTGTTCAATGCTGGTATGATATGGACCTGAATAAAGCGGAGAGGATTCATGTAGTAATCTTACCAATTAATTTGCTGTTGTATAACACTAAGCCTCAGTAGTTTGTAAACCTATGTCTGAGAGATACGCTTTCTCTTTGGTTTGGTAATAGGTAAATATGACTAAACAATGGAATAATACTGTTTGAAAAATATATTCTGATTACTTGTGTGACTTTCTGTATAGTTATCATGAAGCTGCAGAAGAGGATGTGAAAAGATGGGAAAGGTCTCTTACAAAACTACCGCCGCATCATAAGGTATTCGTTGTCCCTGATAGATATTTTGGTGCATGATACTTTCATTTTTGAAGCAACCTTACGATATTTGTGCTATGTACTCTGCAGGCCCTACTGTCTCACCTTCCGTTGAAGTTTCAGAAACTGAGATGGTACATTTATATGATCAACTGACTATACTGCTAAGTAGGATTAGTTGGAACTTTATATGCAATGAACTTGATTCCATTTCCTTCAAAACATTTGAAAAATTTGTGCTTGCCGAACTCTTAGAATCTTCTGTTATTATTGCAAAATTTGTGATGAAATGAAACCTAACATTGCTAACCTGTTTTAGCTGTGAGACTAGCTATGCATATAGCTGTTGATGATGTGAGCAGAACTACTTCCTAGAAATGTAATTTTCCATTTCTTCCAGAGAAACCTTTTCCCCAAAGACTTGGACAATCCTCACCCTACAAGCTAGTTTTTTGGGGTTGAGTTAGGCTCAAAATCCATTGTTTAACATGGCATCTGGGCCAAACCCATCTCAATTCTTTATTCACCGATATTGGGCCCCTATATTATATTGTCCACGCTCCAGTTAACGAGGTTTGGGCATTGGGGGAGTGTTAAGAGTCCCACTTCGGATATGGGATGGGTAATTGGTCTTCTTATATGGACTTGAACAATCTTCACCCTATGAGCTAGCTTTTGGGGTTGAGTTTGGCCCAAGATCCATTTTTTAACAAACATGAAATAGGGATACACTACAAACCATTCTTATTTTAGCAAAGAGTGAAATTATGTGACCACATACTCTAGTTATGTGACTCAATTTATGTTTAACCCTATTAAATTTTATACGACTACACTCCATAAACCATGAACCTGACAATCTGATCACAAAGTACGAGCACGTTATTGGTGTGGGGCTGATAAGTTAGCAAGAACTTTGTCACCCTACTTTAAAATATTTGGGGTTTGTTGATGGAAAGTCAGTTTTTGATGCTCTCAAAAGCCGTGCTGGCACTTTCTTTTTCATTTTGATGACAGTGTCTGGATTAATTTGCATTCACCCAACTAGTGCAATGAACCTCCTATTTCCCTCAAGCACAAGTGTGGGGTAAACCTGCCCACTAGGGCAACGGTAGATGGACGGACACTCTGTGTTCCAGTTGGAATTTGAACGTGGGATGTTATTACACTAATGCCTCAACCACCAAGTCACCCCATCGGGGACAAACCATGTCTACATTTAAACGTGCATGTCTGCCAAGAATCCCTTTGCATTTCAGCTAAATTTTGTTCTCACTATTCTAATATAATATTATCATATGGTCCTACACGAACAACTTTGTCTTCTAATATGTAAGAATTGCAATGGTTGACACACTTCCTAGCTCTCTAGATGTCTTTTTGTGATCCAAACCAATCATTCTTTCTGTGGTGCAGGTGCATCACTCAAAATTCATATTTCATATTTGAGATGCTAAAGGTGATGAGGGGCTCTTTATCATCTTTTTTCTTGTATCCATTTGCTATTTCCATCCTATTGGGGTATCATTAATTTCTGCCATTTCATGGTCTTAAACCTAGAAAGACCAGTTTGGTTGTATGATACAATAAGTTGAGGTCCAATTGTTAACTTGCAGGTGTTTGAGCCCCCTCTTGATATGAGCCAGGATGCTGATATTCATGAAAACCAACATCTAGATGATGTGTCTGGTAGTCATCACTTTTCTAGATCAAGGAACCTTTGCTTATGTGAGTCAACGTCAACTAGTAGTGGAGTAGATTGCCACTGCTTGGCTGAACCGAGCTCTAAAGAGACCTGCAATGGGAAGTACTCGGCACCAACAAAATTTAATAAGGTCTCATTACTTCTATGAAGTTGTTGGAAGTTTCTGATATCTGGTGATTACCTTGTTTCTTTTATTTTAATTTTACTATGGAGTTGACATTTGTAGATGACAACAGGAGCAAGAGGTTGATGGTTGTAAGAGCCTTCCAGATCAGGACACATTATATGCTTCTGCTTGTTGCAATGGAAATGTAAAGCACCTACCTGAAACTTCCAATCCCCACCTCCCCCTCCCCCTCCCCCTCCTCCACACACACATACAAAAAAAACGCACATACATCCTGAACACCTCTAAGGAAGGTTGAAATTTCACATGTAAAGCTTTCCTGCCACTTGGTCATTAAAAAAAGAGGGCTCAAAGATATGTTATCTATGAGTTTGAGTAGGAGAATTAAAACATCAGGTGGGACCTTATCAAAAACCCAGATGGGTGATAAAAAAATATACAAATCTAATCACAAGACATGGCATATCTACAGCTTACTGTGGACATGACCCTAGATAGGAGGATATGGAGGTCAATGTTTGGGGTAGAATGTTAGTAGGTAGTCGAGTGTTGTCTAGTTTTCAGTATTAATATTATTATTAGCACTCGCTTATTATCTTATTCTTCAATTTTATTATTACCTATTGTTTTCTTTGCTTAGGTTATCGTATTATTTGCTTTTGCTATTGTTCTTTTTTCCTTTATTTTCATCACGACTTCTTCACTACTGTATTCCCTTTTCATACATGCTTTGAAATGCTTTACTTGAGTCGAAGGTTTATTGGAAACAACCTCTCTACCTTCACAATGTAGGGGTAAGGTCTGTGTACACACCACCCTCCCTAAATCCCACTATGTGATTACACCGAGTACGTTGTTGTTGTAATCACAATGGTCAATCCATTCCCTCTTTTTTAATGAGAGGGGATGGTTGTCTAGTGCTAACTAGATGATTGTAATGAATGGACTTTTCTATCCCTATGGACTATAGGAATCAACATAAATAAGTACAAGCTTCATTTAGTTAAATAGACATTAGCATGAGGACCATTTGAAACAATTTACATTTTGAGGTTCGAGAGGAATGCCTCTTTACTCGTGCCCGATTGGTATTCTTATTCTATACCTAATACACTAAGGGGTCGTTTGGTAGCTGGTTAGAGTTATCCAAGTATTAGTAATATGAGGATTAGTTACGAGTGAATCTATGCATTATTTATGTAGGTATTAGTTAGACATGGATTAGTTATTCATGTATTAGTTATATATGTATTAGTTATTCCACATTCTATCCTGCATAAAATAATACATAGATTTCCTCACAGTTTATACATGTGTTAATTATGTGGGTTTTTAAATTGTCAGCCAAACATCACATTAATTTAATACATGAATAACTTATTTCCTATCTATCTACCATACTTTGTATAAGTTATATGGAAATTAATACATGGATAACCTGTTTCTTATCCGGCTACCAAACGACCCCTAATTGGTCTGAGTGGTTTCTTGGGAAAAGACCCACACCATAAGAAATAGGTTCTCATACATAGTTTGTAAAGGTTCTGAATTGATGTTTGGTAATTTGATTAGAAAGGCTAAGTACCATTATTGTCTCTCTTTCTTATTGCACATGATGAACCACCTAAAGGAGAAAGGAACAGTATTATGCCCCTTTCCTCTCTCTTGTATAACTTTGTCCTTTGGCCTCCTTCTAACGATTACCTACTCCTGAGGTAGTTAATTTGATATGCCAATACTTATTTCCTTACCATCTGCGGTTTCAGGTATCTTCATCACCTCCGGACTGGTTGCACCCATCTTTGCAGCTGCATGTTCCACTGGTTGATGTGGATAAGGTATCTCATTGTTTTTGGCAGTGCTGTTTGAAATATGTTAAGTACCTGTCCCAGATGGTGCATACAGGCGAGTGAGCTATTAAACTAGTTATTTTTACTGCAGTAAAGTTGCACCTATCCCGGACAGTTTCCTTTTTAAAATTTTTTAAAGAAAAGTTGTGTGGAATATTTCCTGTTTCTGCTTGTTCAGGGTTTTGTTTAGCGTATCCAGGTTGGTCTTTTCCATCCAACATACTTATATTCAATTATTCATCACGTGAGAGTTGGAATTAATTCTTGTTTATCTACTTCTAGCCATGTGGGTAGGAAAGAAACATCTCTTCTCCGCTACAAAATTTATTTTGTACACGTCGTACCTAAAAAAGTCAGAGTAATTAGAAATCAGTGAAATTCCATTCTCACGTCAGGATGTACTCTAAATATGTTACTCCATATAATTTTCGTTAAAATTATTATTGGAAGGAATCCCTAATGGAGTAGAATGGATATAGAGGATTCATATTTCTATCAACTAGATTGGTATTGAGGCAAAATTGTTCTGTTGTTCATTGTTTTAGCTAAATTCTCTATTTCTTTGTGTGTCATTATACATAGGACACCTCTGTGCTTTTTGAATAGTTTGTTTAATTTTTGTTCCAGGTTCGTTGTATCATCAGAAACATTGTAAGAGATTGGGCCAATGAGGTAGACATAATTCTTTATTGGCTTATTCTTTCTGTCAAGTAAACTATCTAAGAGAAATAAGAAAATGAAGATCAATGCTATATCGTCTTTGTTGTAAAGGGTCAAAAAGAACGTGATCAGTGTTATAGGCCCATTCTGGAAGAGCTTGAACGCCTATTTCCTAATCGATCTAAAGAAAAGTTCGTCACTTCCTTTTTCAGTTTCGATTGCCTTTACTCTTAGGCTATGCATTATTTTTGTTGTCAACTGGAAAAATACTAAAATCTTAGTTCTTCTTGAGTAGTCCTCCAGCCTGCTTGGTTCCTGGCGCTGGACTTGGAAGACTTGCTCTAGAAATTTCATGTCTTGGTAGGTTTTCCTAGAGTTGGAATCTTTCCATAGTCTGGTTAAGAGCCTTGCTTAACCCAATATTGAACCTTGAAAACAGGTTTTGCTAGCCAGGGAAACGAGTTCTCATACTACATGATGATCTGCTCCAGTTTTATTCTTAATCAGTAAGTTTTTAGGTCAGCCATTTCCTAAAGAATGTAGATCTGTGGTTCTGACCTTGCTACCTTTGTTACATCTATAGTACTCAAGCTGCTGGTGAATGGACAATCTTTCCGTGGATACACAGCAATTGCAATTCGGTGTCAGACAATGATCAGCTTCGTCCCGTCTCTGTTCCAGATATTCATCCGGCTAGGTATCCATCAACTTGTGAATAGCATCTTGTGTGTTCTACTGCTCTCATCATATCATGCTTATCAAATAGATTTCTCCTTTATTGATAATGATTTGAAGACTTCACGTAACCATTGTGGGTTCTGCTTGTGAAATTATCTGACATTGGATATTATTACATCTGTGAATGTGGTGGCATGGTGAAGGCTAACTTATGACACCATTTTTAGTGGTCTGTCTTGCAAATAGCAGGATGGCAATAATATGACGCAATAAAGTCTAGATTAGATTTTGGTTTGTTTCACATGAGTTTTAAGTTTCAGAATTTTTTGAGGCACAGCAGGGGTCCAAACTGGAATATTTAGGAGCTAGAATAGGTCCCCCCTAATCTCACCCCCATCTCTTTTTAATTGTTTTAAGTAGTTAAATGAATTCTATGAGTCAACATCTCTGCATTTAGTTGGTTATTGTAGCTTTCTTTTTGAACTTGGTAACTTTGTATTATATTACAAAAGTACATGGGTTGTACTCAACCTTATATACAAATGCACTCCTGACACGACTACTCTATTTCTATATTGAGTCTAAAACATCAACTATAGAAGCAGTGTCTTTTGAGTATAATTCATTACACCAAAAACATAACAACAAAATGCAGTTTAGTTTAACTTCCTGCCCACTCTTTTCTATGCCTTCGAAACATCTGGAATTTCTCTCTTTCCAGATTGCCCACCATATTGAAGCAGGGATAATTCTCCATCTAATTCTGTCTTTTGCAAGGGCACTTGCCTCCTCCCAGCTATATAAGGCCTCAGTAACTCTCCTAGGCATAGTCCAGGATATGCCTTTAAGGCTCAAGAAAATCCTCCAAAGCTGCTGAGTGTATTTGCAGTGTAGAAATAGATGGTTTACAGTTTCTAAGGTTTTCCCACATAGGAAACACCTAGAGCATAAGGTTATCCCCCTTTTCATTACATTGTCCTGAATCAGGGCAGCTTCCTTAGCTAGCAGCCAAATAAAGCATGAAACTTTGTGTGGAATTCTACACTTCCATATTTGTTTCCAAGGCCAGATGGGGCTCTGCTGGTTTGATTGATCCATCAACCTGTAAGCTAAATGTACTTTGAACTCTCCTCTATTGTTGCCTTTCCACCAAAGCATATCCTCATTTGCCTGAAGTCCAAGAAAGTGTCCAACCATGTTGAGGAATTCTGCCAACCTCATCACTTCCCAGTCATTTGGTTGTCTCCTGAAGATGAAATTCCGCCCCTTGTGGTGTCCAGAGTTCTGCAATAGTCCTTTGTCGGAACATTGCCAAATTGTAAATATCAGGGAAAAGGGTTTCCAGGTTACCTTTCTCATGCCATTCATCCTTCCAGAATTTGATCTTGTTCCCATTCCCCACTTTCATCTTGAAGTTGGGTTTAACTTCCTCCCATAAGACTCTTATGGGTCTCCATAAACTGGTCCCATAAGGTGTGGTTACAATCTTAGTCATCCAACTGTCTTCATCCTCATATTTGGCACCTATCACTCCTCTAAAGTGTTTGGTTTTCATTTGAGTATTTCCATAGCCACTTCATTAAGAGTGCTTTGCTATGAAGCTCCACATTCTTTATTCCCAGACCACCATTCTTCTTTCCCGTTGTCACTGCATTCCATTTAACTAGATGAAAACCTCTATTCTCTTTGTTTCCTTGCCACAGGAACTTCCTTCTTATTCTGTCTAGCCTTTTAGTGATCACGGTTGGGATGGGAAATAGAGACAACATGTATGTTGGGAGAGCATCAAGGATTGAATTAATGAGGGTCAGTCTTCCCCCTCTTGACAAATACTGAGTTTTCCATCTGGCCAGCTTCCTCTCACACTTCTCTACCACACCATTCCAAATTTCTAAGGACTTGGATTTTGCTCCCAATGGCATACCCAAATAAGTTGTAGGTCGAATACCTACTTCACCCCCTAGGATTGAAGCTAACAAGTATATATTGTTGACTTCATTAATAGTGTGAAAAATATAGGAGAAAAATATTATTGAATTGTTGTAGAATTGTGTATCTACATTATTACATAGAAATCTTATTTATAGACACTACAATAGACATCTTTTCCAACTAGGATACTGCAATACAATCCTTTTCTAAGTAGAATACTACATACTATTCCTATTACTATTACTATTCCTATTCCTATTCTAAGTAGGATTGTATATACTTATTACTATTCTAACACTCCCCCTCAAGCTAGTGCATACAAATCATATGTATCTAGCTTGTTACAAATATAATTAATTCGAGGACCGATGAGGAGATTGGTGAGATATTTGCAAGTTGATCACTTGACTTCACAAAATTGACAGTCAATCTCAATGTACTTAGTCTTCTCATGAAATACTGGATTTGATGCATAATATCAATCAATCTCATATGTGCTTGGTCTTCTCATGAAATACTGAATTTGATGCATAATGCCAATAAAACAAATTACAGTGTTGAACTTCCCAAACCAAGCGTGCAAAAGACTGTTTCAGACCATAGAGTGACTTACGTAATCGACATACAAGGCTACTAAACTCCCCCTGAGCAACAAAATTAGGTAGTTGCTCCATATAGACTTCTTCACAATGCAGCAGTCGTCGAAAAGTGCTCAAAATCTAGTATAAAGTATATGGATCACATTGGAATCAATAGACTAGTTGATATTAAACAAGAAAGTCACTGAAACACTGGCCGAAACATGCTCATACGCTAGAGTATTAGATTTGACGGCTGAAAGAGGTCATAATCTAAGAAATAAAATTATATGGGTAGGATCAGAATGACGGCACGACCCTACTGAGAAAGAATTATATAGGAATTGTCGGATTGACAGCACGACCCTATTGAAAAAGAGAAATAATATGGGTAGGGTCGGAATGATGGCACGACCCTACTGAAAAAGAGAAATTATATGCGTAGGGTCGGAATGATGGCACGACCCTATTGAAAAAAATTATATTGGTAGGGTCGGAATGATGGCACAACCCTACGCAAATCAGATTTGAGAAGTCACCGGAAAGACGAATGGAACTACGCAAATCAAATATGAGGAGTCATCGAAAAGACACACAGTGCTCTACAACCCAGATATGAGAAAGTAAGTCAAAAAAATCCACGGTACTATGCAAATTAAATAGGAAAAGTAGTCCGAAAAGATGCACGGTGTTACACAAATCAGATATGCAAGAAAAAAGTAGTCATCGGAAGGATGGTACGATGCTACACAAATTAAATATGAAAAAGTAGTCACCGGAAAGATGGCACGGTGCTACACAAATACTGACAAATATGGGGTTGACACAAAGCAGCTCTAGAAAGTCACCGGAAATTGACGCACAGTGACCTGTCTAACTGAGTTTCTTCCCTTGAATATGGGGTTCATGTATGTATCATTGGTCCTACTTTTGTTAGCATAATCATTGGCCAGGCGGGCGTCATATATAGGTAATAGCCACCCGGGTTCGAAAGTGATTATGGCGTCATGCGGAAGCTTACAATTGCAAATTATATGATTGATAAATTAAATGACAAAGAAAAACATACTAAAAAGATATTGTTATTGTGATTTGGTCAAACGACCTACATGTTAAAAACTTATATTGAAAAACATAAATATATTGGGAGAAAATCCCTCCATAAACAAAAGTCTCTAAACGACTACATTGTGGATGCTATTGTGTTATGCTATGAGAATAGGGATCTTCAATTTATAAATCTCCAAACTTTTCCTCTAAGGAAAAAATAATCAAATATGGAAGAAAATAATGTTTTCCTTTCAAGAAAAGTTAAAACATTTATGGTAATACTTTGTCTTTCCTTTTAGGAAAAAATAAACTTCAAATAAGGTAAGAAAATCAGGGCAAAACCCTAACAAATCTCCCCTTTTGTCTGGATTTTCTTGACAAAACTTGATCTGCTTTCTTCATATGCTTGATAATCTTGTTCTTCACAAAATCTTCATGTATCACTGCAGCTTACCGTGATTTAAAAATTGATATGGGTTAAAAATTGGAGCCCTGTGTTAAAAGTTATGAGCAGAGTTGAAAGTGGAGCTCATGCGTTAAAAGTAATATGCATGAGTTGAAAGTGGAGTTCATGCGTTAAAAGTAAGATGCATGAGTTGAAAGTGGAGCTCATGCGTTAAAAGTAAGATGCATGAGTTAAAAGTGGAGCCCGAGCATTAAAGATTTGCAGGGGTTGAAAGTTCACATGCGCTAAAGTAAGCATGAGTTGAAAATTGATTTTGTTTTTAAGGATAAAGCAACAGGATATGTTGAAAATATATTTGAAATTTTTTCTCCACATGTAGTAGCACAAATATCTTGATTATCATCACGTTGATTGCAAATTGATCGGAAACTGCCTTGAACCTGAATCATTGAACCATAAGCTCATAGGATCGTTGGACCATGTGCTCTGATACCATTTGAAAAATATAGGAGAAAAATATTATTGAATTGTTGTAGAATTGTGTATCTACATTATTACTTAGAAATCTTATTTATAGACACTACAATAGACACCTTTTCCAACTAGGATACTGCAATACAATCCTTTTCTAAGTAGAATACTACATACTATTCCTATTCCTATTCCTATTCCTATTCTAAGTAGGATTGTATGTACCTATTACTATTCTAACAAATAGGATACATAAAGCTTTTCTCCAGTTAATGTGCAACCCGGATACCCCTTCAAACAGCACCAAGATCACCCTTAAGTACTTCAATTGGTCTTCCTCAGCTCCACAAAAAATCAGTGTATCGTCTGCATACTGAAGATGTGTCACTTCCAAGCTTTCTGTTTCCTCTCTAGCCACATCAAAACCTTTTACCCATCCTCACATATTGGCTGTCTTGATCATGTTATTCAGCCCCTCCATAGTAATTAAGAACATAAAAGGAGACAATGGATCACCCTGCCTAAGTCCTCTTTGAGTTTTAAAGAAACTTGCAGGGGACCCATTAATCAGAATAGAGAAAGCTAACGGTAGAAATGCAAAAGCTGATCCAGTTCAACCACTTCTGTCCAAATCCCATCATCTCTAAAATCTTCAAAAGGTACTTTCAATTCACATGATCATATGCTTTTTCTATGTCCAGCTTGCACAGAATACCAAGTTTCTTCTGTTTAATCCTGGAATCTACAGCTTCATTAGCAATCAAAACTGCATCCATAATTTGTCTTCCTTTTATAAAAGCCATTTGCTGTGAGTTCACCAGTCTATCTATTACACCTTTCAGCCTTACTGTGAGAACTTTGGAAAGTATTTGGTAAATACTTCCTATGAGGGCTAATTGGTCTGTAATCCCTTAAACTCGTTGGCTCCTTTTTTCTTTGGAATGAGTGCAATGAAAGTAGCATTGAAACTCTTCTCAAAGACTTCTTGATCGTTTTGAAAGGTGTCCATGATGTCTTTCTTCACTACATCCCAACACTTGATGAAGAAACCCATTGTGTACCCATCTGGACCAGGAACCTTATCAGCTGCACATAGCTTTAGGCAATTTAGTACTTCATTCTCCTCAAATCTGCCTTGCAGGGTCATTTTCTCCTCTTCAGTCAACATCGGACATTCAACATTATGATAAGGTCTCCATTGATGTGTTTCTCTATACAAGTTCTTATAATATGCTATTATGTCCCCTTCAATTCTGCTTTTCTCTTGAGTAACCTCTCCTTGTATCATGAGTTGATCTATATTGTTATATCTCCTGTGAGCATTTGCCATTTTGTGGAAGAATTTGGTGTTCTTGTCTCCCTCCTTCAACCATAGTACTGTTGACTACTGTCTCCATGAAACTTCCTCTTTCTTTACTAGCTCCTCATACTCAAGTAAGACTCTAGCCTTTTTGTCATTTCCTCCACAATGAGAGTTCTTTTTTCCCTTTCTGTATCCAATTCTGCTAACTGCTCTAACAATCTCCTTCTTTGAATGCCCAGATTTCCACCTTCCTCTTGTTTCCATTCCTTTAGCTTAAGTTTCAGTGCTTTAAGTTTGCATGCCAAAACATAATCAGGTCTTCTTGTGTAGCTGAAGGAACTCCACCACTCTCAAACTCTATCCACAAATCCTTCTGACTGCAGCAACCAATTTTCAAACTTGAAGTAGCTTTATTCCTCTCCCAGCAACCAGTAATCAAAGCTATTGGTATATGATCTGAACTCAGCCTTTGAAGAGGAATTTGTTTCAAATTGTTGAAGGTATCATCCCATTCTTTAGAAATCATGATTCTATCGATTCTGGAGGCTGCTTCCTGTTGGTCTCCCTTAAACCATGTGTATGCAGCATCTTCTAATTGCATGTCAACTACTTCCATGTCCTCTATGAAATCAGAAAACTCCCTCATTTCCCTAGTTCTTCTGTTGCAGTTTTCTTCTTAGATATGTACCTAGATACATTGAAATCCCCACACATTGCCCAAGGTCCCTCCATCAGCCCCCTTATTGTAGCTTTCTTCTATAAACAATTCAAGTATGAGGTGACAATGGTTGTCAACAAAAAGAAAAACATCTGTATGAGAAATGCTCCCAGGCCCAAATCCGGAGGTAAGTCTTAAGAAATCCTATTCCGACTTCCTCTCTTCTCTAAAAAATTTCCGGATCGACCTAACCAGTTTTCTGATATAACCCAGAACCTTTTTCCAACCTCCTCTCTCCTTAAAAGATTTTTCCGACCACTTTCCCTTCGTCGGCGATTCTGTTTCTAACAAAAAAATACCAAACTGACCCTTTACCCATCAGAAAAGACTCCCACCCGATTTCCGCCATAACCCAGAACTCTTCTTTCCAGTTTTCTTTCTCTTCTAGATGTCTCCTGGTCACGACCATCTTCTCCCACTCCGGATCCCCCATTCTCCTAAACCAGTGTTATTCTCTTTTGTTTCTCTCTTCTTCCTTTCTTTTCTCCTTATCCTCTTTTCCAGATGGAGGATTGCATTTATTTTGCAGTTGGTTTTAAGTCCTTTGATATTGTTAGATTGTCCCATACAACTTAGTCATGGTTCGGTTGGACTCAGAGAAGTGAGGATTTCATCAGGAGAGTCTCTTTCAGCAGAGACACCATGGAGTGGATTGTCCAGATATTACGCGAAGCATCGAGGGTTCAAGGAATTTTGTGAGAAGGTGGAAGAAGATAGACAACTTTTCCGAGACTTTTTGCTCTAGAAATTACAATAGCCTTGGTCAGTACATCAGTATTGTCAACATTAGTGGAAGGAAAAGATCAGTCCTTATCATTCTGGAAGTGGCTTTTAATGCAGGATGGGATTCTCTAGACGACAAGATTGGTAGATTTTTATGCAGTCAGGGACCTCCAATCAATGCTGTAGAACTAAGATTGGGTTTGACAATGAAAATCTCCCATATACAGAGGCTCTCACAAGCCTTAAATGGTCTAACCAAGAAGTCATTGATGGCAAGACATTGATGAGGGGGGAACCCATCCATATATAAGAGGCCCTCGACTCTCGGAATGAAGTCCAAATGCCTTGTTGGTACCTTCCCATGAACACCTTGGAGATCCCCATCCTCTCAGCGATCAGGCGATCGTCCAGTTCTAGCAAGCTCATGGCTTGAACATATATAAGATGGGAGATGGCACATTTCTCTTCGAGTTTTCTTTTTTAGAGTTACTGTTGAACAAATCATGAAGGGGGATGGCGCTGGAAGAATTTACCTGTCAAGTTTCACTGGTGGACACCATTGTACCATTGAACAAAATCATGAAGGGGGAATGGCCCGGGAATAATTTACCCGTCAAGATTCAGTGGTGGACACCATTGTCAGGAGTTGTTGAACACAGTGTTACCCAACTCATTGTTTGGCCCCAAAGGAGACCGAATAAGCAAAAACTTTGCTCCATTTAATAAACAGAACTCCATGGAAAATAGGAGTTCTCCATGGAAATATGGCACCAACAAAGGTTAAGTGCTTTACTTGGTTAGTTGTCAGAAAGGCATGTCTCACTCATGAGGGACTACAGAGAAGGAATTTTCACAATGCATCCAGGTGCTTCCTATGCTGTGAGAAAGGAGAGACAAATAGTCATCTCTTTCTTCACCGTAAATTCAGCTCTCAGCTATGGTCCTTGTTCTCAGCCTAACAGAGATCAAATGGACTATGCCTGAGCATACATCAGACTTTCTAAGCTGTTGGATTAGGGGAAGGGGTAGTTAAAGTCAGAGGAAATGGTGGAGACTAATTCCATCATGTATCTGGTGGACAATTTGGAGGGAGAGGAATGGAAAGATGTTTTGAAAACAAAGTTAACAGCATCCAGAAAGTTAAAGGAAGCTGTATTGCTACATTTTATTTTTGGTGTAAAGAACTTTGTATAGAAGAAGCTGAACAGCTAGTAGATTTCTTAGGTTCTTTGTAAATAATTTAGGCTGTTCCTAACAGCTTTTTGGAGGTCTCCAGCATGTCCTTAATGCTGAGGAGTACAACTTTACCAGTTTTTTAAAAAAAGAACTCCATGGAAAATAGGTCAGCCTCACACAGACGTACTCTCGACTCTGAAAGAAACTGCAAAGAAATTCTTGGAAAGCTTTGCAACCTGGAAATCTGCCACCATGAATCAACAAAAAGCCACATCATCTTCTCCTCCTTCTCTTTTTCATAACCACCAGGAAGCAAATAAGGAACCCCAAGAGACTGAAAAGTCGAAGGATGCTGATGCCATGCCAATTGTTGAGGATGAGATGTACCATCAATCCATGCAGAACAAGATGGCACAAATTTGCAACTTATGCAAGTCCACGAAGCGGAGCCAAAGGCCATGCAGGCACAGGTATCTCTTGAGGCTGAAGTTGAGGCCTCCAATTGGGTGAACTCCAATATTCTGGAGCTGAGCAACACTTATGGAGCTGCTTTTGAAGGTTGTGAGGAAGAGACACTAGTATTACTCACTGAACTTGACGAAAGGAAACAGATCATGAGAAGCAAGGAGAACACAGTAAAATAAAACACCTAGGAGCAAGGAGACGGCCAAAAATGAATTGAAGAATTTGCAACCAGAACTCAATAAAGAGGTGGAAGGGGTGAGAAGCAAGGGGAAGATTTAAGCTCAACTTATCAATGAAAGTTGACCTTTTATCTTGGAATGTTAGGGGACGTAACAAATTACCAAAAGAAATCTTGTCAAGAGTTTAGTGCAGAACTAGAAGACAGATATCTTTTGTTTTCAGGAAACCAAAATAGAAAAATAGGGGGATCTTATTACCAAATAATATGAGTATGCAGTGTATGAAATGTGGAGTTAAAGAAGTTCAAGGTAACAATGGTGGTATTATGATATTCTGGATGGTAGATTGTGGATTGGTGAATTAGTTGCTAAAGGTTGTTACTCAATCTCTTACCGCTTTACTGAAGCTTCTGGGTCTCTACTTCTGTTGTTTTGCTGCTTCCCCAGCTCTAGAGAACAGGATTCAGGTCTTTGGCAAAGTTCCCGGCTTGAATTCTATCTTGTTGGAGTCTTTGGCAAAGTTCCCGGCAAAGTTTCCTTCGTGTATTGCTCGATCTCCGACGTCAAGCAGTAGCTTTCCCATTTGTTTGGTTTTCTTGAGAGTTGAGAGCTAGTCGGCTCTTTCTTTTCCTTGTGGTTCCAACCCTTTAGGATTAGTAAATCAGTTCATTCTATTCTTCCACCCTTGTTCACTAATCCAGGGGTAATGCTATCTTTTCCCCTTACTAGGGTTTTTCCTTCTTCTCCAATTTTCAAATTTCACAACGCTTTCTTTCCTCCTCTCCATTACAACAACACCCTCAATAATGTCTAGCTTTCCATGTCCCCTTTCTCCAACCGATAGATCGACATCTTTTGCCAAGAATGTCTATACATATTAGGATACACGACTTACTAATCTAACCCTTACATTACCAGTTTCTAAAAAAAGTTATTACCTCATCACCTGTCCCCAGAAACTCACACCATTCTCATCATTCTAATTCACTCTGAATGGTATGTTCCCATTGGACTGTTCTTATCCTTTCAAGATATTCCTCCATAGCTCTCACCCGTAACTCGTAAGAGAGTGGGATACTTTTAATCCCCCCCCCCCCCCCCCCCCTTCAAAACCCCATACTTCTCCACAATCACCTCGCTCCAAAAAACATTCAGCTCTACCCCAAATCTCTGTAACCACTTTCTCAATAGTGCCATGTTAAAGACCCTTAGATCCTTAATTGCAACTCCACCCCAACACTTTAACGTGATGATAGTGTTGAGTGTTCCCAATTATCGAGTGAAACTTTCTTTCCCCATTTGACTCATTCAATAGAAAATTCCTCTGAACTCTTTCCAACTTCCCTGAAACAGTGACAAGAGTGTGTAACAAGGGCATGAAATATGTGAGAATGCTTAACAATGCTATTAATTAACACTTCCTTTCCCCCTTTGGATTGACCTTCATGGCGGGTGTTCCAGTGTCAACAGGTTCGGAAAGAAGGTCAATGATGAACAATAGACAAAGACAAAGGAACGAGGAGATGGAGCTGCCCTCGCTGCCAATCTGGAAGCCTCTTTGTTGTACTAGATTAAATGATTTAGGTCAAGCATAACTTTGTTGTGCAAAGTGCAGGATTAGGTTGGAGGAAGTGCTATAAGAGTAAATGAGTTAGCAATTAAAAAAACTTCTGATCCGAAATGACACATATTCTCAAAAGAAAAATATAAATTAGTCTTTGTTTTCATATATTTTGCAATTTTTTAGTCCCCCTTAGTGAAACTCCTACCGAAGTTGACTAGATCTTTATGATGTCATCATTTAATTCCATATCTTAAGTCTTCTTCTTGGTTTTCATAAATAGTGAACTTTTGTTTGGTATATCGTTTCTAGATGCAGTAAGTTGAATTACGCTGAGAGAAAAGTGTATGTTATACGCAACTCATTCTGTGAACCCGGCCGTTCATTTTTTAGTTCTGCAATTCACTCAATGGTTTGTATCAATTGGCTTGCTTCTATATGGCCTATTTCTGATCAATTCCTTCGGAAACAGTGCAGGTATTACTGAAGGCTTTTCCATGTGTGGTGGTGATTTTGTTGAGGTTTATAGTGATCCAAGCCACACAGGTATGGTAGCTTGATGGCATTTCCTTGTCTGAGGAGATAGAAAATTCCGAAGGAACCATCCAATGATGTTTCATGTAGAAATATGTACATTAGATTCAGTACCTTAAACAAAATATCTAATGCTTCTTATACTGACCTAGGTAATATCTTAGCTCATTCAAGGATAATGTATTTTGATATTTCATCTATACCTTGTGGAAATGAGAGCTGCAATTGGGGTATACGTGTACCTGCATCTTAATGGGCCCCAAAGTTATGTTTTGTCCTCATCTTTCAGCTTATTAGAACCACCATTCATGTTGACTGTCCATGGCCTTTTGTCTTGTGCTAAATATAATTAGTTGCGAAAATAATATGCTTTTTCCTTTCTTTTGTAGGCATGCATTATCACCATAAACTCAGCTATCTAGTAAAATTATCCTGCATCTATTTGGTTTTTTTCTTGATTTTGTGTGTGTGTAGGGGGGAGGGGGGGGAGAGGTTGCATGACTGGTTCAAATGCAATTTGCTAAGTTCTCATCATGTGTCATTTGTAGATGTTCTAGTCATTGTAATTCATTAACTTGGTAACATTTTTTTATGATAGAAGCTATTCTTATTAGATATTAATGTGCAGGAGTTTGGGATGCAGTTGTCACTTGTTTCTTCCTAGACACTGCCCATAACATTGTGGAGTATATTGAGATTATCTCAAAAGTCCTCAAAGATGGTGGAGTAAGTAACATAGCTAAGCTTAACTTATTTTTCAAAAAAATTGATCATTTTGTTCATCTTTTTGTGTATTTATTTTATGATGCATGATCTGCTTGCCTTGCAGGTCTGGATAAACCTGGGGCCCTTGCTTTATCATTTTGCAGATATGTATAGTCCGGAAGATGTAAGCTCTCTGTATACAAAACCAAAAAATAGATGCAAGTTTTGTATTTAATATTGGATGATATACTTGTTTTACTGATCCTTCTCCCCCACCCTAAAAAATCCAGGAAATGTCAATTGATCTGAGCTTGGAGGATGTGAAAAGGGTCGCTCTTCATTATGGATTTATATTCGAGGTATCCTCAGCTTCGTCTGAATGTTGTCATGGCTTGCACCATGTTTTTGTTAGGATTGAGTGCTTCATTGTCTTATGCAGAAAGAATCAACTATTGAGACAACATATACTACAAATCTTAGGTCAATGATGCAAGTAAGTTTAACATCTTTTTGTAGCTATGTGGTATTCATACTCATTTTCTCCTGTTAATATTAAATCATGTTCCATGTGCTCTTCAAAATTTTGACAATCTATACGGAAGATGAGGAAATAGGTTCTTGTCTTGAAGTCTTTAGTTTGTTGAATCTAAGATTCTAATATTCTTTATCAAGGAGATCGGGAAAATTTGTTTAACTGAAAACTTGGTTAATCACATGGATCGACTTTCTCTGTACCATGGTAGTTTTCTTACTTAGCAGTTTACATATAGATGCGTCAAAAGAGAAAAGAAGGAACACAACTCTTTGAAATTGGTGACTGACAACATACAATAGGATGACTTATTAAAAAATATTTTACTAAAGGAGCGCTTATATAGGAGGTTTGAGCTATAACACGAAGAGGAATAATTTTAAAAAAGGACTGCTCATATAGGAGGGTTGAGCTAACATGAAATAATTATAAATTTCTATTTCAGTACCCCGAAACGCCGAAAAAAGAGATGTCAGTCACGAAAATGAAATGAGTACTAGTCACAAACCTCTACGGTCCCGCTCAGCGTAGTTTGGGTCCCAACGCAGTCGAACGAACAAATTTCAGGAACTCTATGGACTAACACACACCAAAGAGCCTTAGAAATCATGAATTCCTATTTTGTGACCCCAAACATTGAAAAGAGAGGCGTCATGAAAATCCAATGTGTGCTAGTCACTAGGCGTTTTCCATCCTACTCTACCAAGTTTGGGGCCCAACAGAATTGGTCGAATAGATTCCAAAAAACTATGGACACATCACAAAGCCTGAAAAATTGTGAATTCCTATTTCATAAACCTCTAAACGCCATAAAATAAGATGTCAGTCACAAAAATGCAACAAGTACTGGTCACTAGGCCTTTTTGGCCCTACCCAACAAAGTTTGGGCATAACATAGTTGGTTGAACAAATTTTGAAAAATCTATGGAGTAACACACCAAAGAGCTTGAAAAATCATGAATTTCTATTTTGTGACCCCGAAATGCCAAAAAAGAGACATCAGTCATGAAAATTCAATGAGTACTAGTCACCAGGCCTTCTCGGCCCTGCCTGACAAGTTTAGGACCCAACATAGTCGGTTGAACAAATTCCTAAAAATCTATGGACTAACACAAATTGAAGAACCTGGAAATCGTTAATTCCTTTATTGTGACCCTGAATTGCTTAAAAAAGAGACGTTAGTATAGAAAATCCAATGAGTACACGTGCCTTTTTGGCCCTTCGCGGCTAAGTTTGGGCCCCCTGGTGGTTGGAAATGACTGAAAAACCACTTAAGAAATCTTGAAGACGTTAGCTTCTTGGCACTATTACTCCCAGGCACTATTCCCAAGGTACAACACTAAAGGTCCCTTCAGGGCATTTGGAATCCTTACTCCGGTGGTTCTCGATCACCGGAGCTCCTCTTTATTTTCTTTTTTCTCAGCCTTTTTTTCATTGATGGAAAATCGAATCTACTTCAGATTGGGGGGCAAGTCCTATGATCTAACTGAGTCCAAATCCTGCTCGGAGACTTGGTATGACTGGGTGGAGAGTTCGAAAAGACATATGAGGAGGATGGTGTTGAGCAAATGAGCTCTTTTTTGGTTATGCAGAAGGTTGAAAGAAGCTACTGCCATAAAGGGAAGAAGCTTTAAATCTTGGAGGGGTAGAGATATCTCTACCAACATTTACTGCTTTTTAAAGTTCAACAAATATGGCAGATTCATTTCGGTAATCACAGTTAATGGCCAATCAAGAGCAGTCATCATCATGCCAGAAAACAAATTTAATGAAGGTTGGAGTGGTCTTGTGAGTAGGATTGAAAACTTCATTAATAGAGACACAGGAGTACAAGGTGCAATAAATACTACTAGAGATGCTTCATCTCTGTACATTAAGGGAGAGGGGAGCTTTAAAGAAGCCTTGCTTAAAAGTAAATGGACTCAGAGAGAGTCTGAAAAAGACATGGAGCAAGTGATCGTGAAAGCAGCCTCAAAAATAGAGGGGAATGATCTTCTTAACAGATGCCTGGTCGGATGCTTTGCTGAGTGCAAGCAGATACCCACTCGGAATGATGTGAGAAATGGGCTCAACAAATGTGGAAAGGGGCTCAAAATCTTCAGGTCTATGATATGAATGGAGTCCAATTTTTGTTCGAATTCCAATCCAGAAAAGCTGCTGAGCATATCCTGTTGGGGGATTGGAGAAGACAAGGAAGCAGGCTTTTGTTAGAATGGTGGTCTCCAAAGGCGGGTGCTTATCCAGATCACAAAACTTTCGACTGGTTTGGATTAGGGTTTTAGGGCTTCCATTGCACTTATGGTCGGAAAAAGTGATGAAGGAGATTGGGGAAAAATGTGGCGGCTGGATCGAAAACGAGGAGGAAACTGAACTCAAAAATCATCTTAGATGGGCAAGAATTCGAGTTAAAGGACCCAGAGAGCAGATCCCTTCTACAGTCGAAGTAGATGATGGAAATTATACCTTCTCACTGCCGGTTTGGTGTGAATCACCGGCAAGGTACAGAAGGAGTGGGATGGATGAGCACAATAATCGAGATGTCAGGGATGTCTCTGGGGAAGAGTGTGGCAGTCTGCCACAACCCATGAAGGAGAAAAAGACTATTCATATGATAACCCAGGGGTCTGAAAGGGATAATACATCAGGTATTAACTTTATAGAAGGGGAGAGAGAAAAGGAGATAAGGATTGATGTGGCTAGTGGGACCCCTTCTGATGGCCCATTTAATTCTAAGGAGTCTTTGGGTCATATCTTTATTTCTGCTGGGCCTAATATCTCATTAAATCTTGCTGGGCCTTCAGCCCAAAGGACTCAGTCTTTTAAGACTTGTCAAAAACATTTTGTGGAACCATTTACTGATTTCATTAATGTAGAACTGGGCAAGGATTATTCCTTGAAAGCTCTTTCCTCCTTTAGATATAATGTAGAAGAGGCCATGCGAATGGCCACCATCTCAGTAGACAGGGAAGAGGCTTTTATTTTGCCACCAGAGTCCAGCGAACTTCTGAATAGCAACATGCAACAGGGCAATGACATAATTGAAAGGGAGGATTTTTTACTTTCAGACTTCGGAGGAGATAACTTGGGGGGGTGTGACAGTGGGCATCTAACTGTTTACAATGACCCTACACCACTTAACATTGAAGAATTACAGGGGGAGGGTTACATAGAGGACAAGGCAACACTTTGGGTCCACTCCAATGTTATTAAACTCAGTCAGCGATTCGGGGCAGCTTTCACAGGTTGTGAAAAAATTGCTTTCCAATTATTCATGAAGGTGGATGAGAAGAGGGGTAAGGAGCAACAACAACACAAGGGTGACAACTCAGTAAAAAACAAAGACTCGGTGCCTAAAGAAGTTAGAAATCTGGCCTTTCACATGAACTTCAAAGACGGAGAGTGTAGGAGCAGGGGGAGAAACTACGCCTTAAGTTATCAATGAAAATAAAAATTCTTTCATGGAATGTCAGGGGTCTTAACAGGGAGAACAAAAGATGTCTTGTAAGGAACTTATTACAACAGTGGGGGGCATATATTCATGTAATTCAAGAAACAAAGTTAGATGAGACAAATTCTAATTTAGTTGAACAACTTTGTTTTAACAAATGGATGGGGGAGATACATATGGAGGCTATAGGAAGTTGTGGGGGGATAGCAGTGTTATGGGATAAAAGGAATTGGTTGGGCGAACTGGTTGACAGTGGTGACCAAATGATTACATGTAAATTTGTCAGCATTAACCAAGACCTCACCTCGTATCTGAGTGCAGTTTATGCTGAGTGTGGGAGAATTGAAAGGAGGAATCTTTGGCTGGAATTATCTGCTATTAGAAGTCAATGTGATGGGCCTTGGGTCGTATGTGGGGATTTCAATGTTACTAGATACCCAACTGAGAGAACAAATGGACATAGAATTACATGTGCAATGGCTGAATTCTCTAAATGGATTAATGAGATGGAATTGTTTGACCCTCCTTTGTTTGGAGGATCTTACACCTGGAGGAGGGGAGAAAATCATATGAGTGCTTCTAGAATTGATAGATTTTTGTTTTGTTCCCAATGGGAGGAGCTTTTCATTCAGATCAAACAAAATCTACTTCCCAATGTTGGATCTGATCATAGACCTATCATGCTTGTTTGTGGGGACTGGAAAATTAAAAAATCCTATTTCAAATTTGAGTAGTGGTGGTTAGGTGTGGAGGGTTTTAAAGAAAAGGTGTGAGTTTGGTGGTGGGCTTCTTTTCAGGTCAGTGGCACCCCTGCTTTCATTTTAGCCACTAAACTTAAGCTTTTAAAAGACAAATTGAAGGAGTGGAACAGAGAAAATAATGGCAGCTGGAGGGAAAAGAAGGAGGAAATCCTGAATGAAATTTCAATGCTAGAGACCACTCAAGATCATAGGTTGCTCATTGAGGACGAACTGGTCCAAAAAGTTCAATTATTTATGGAACTTGAGAAGGTGGCTAGAAATGAGGAGATAGCTTGGAGGCAAAGGTCCAGAGTTCAATGGTTAAAGAGTGGAGATAAGAATACTAAATATTTCCACAGGATTGCCCCAGCACACAAGAGGTTCAATGCTATTGACTCTTTAGAAGTGGAGGGTGAAACAATTACTGATCTTGCAGTGATAAAAGAGAACATTCAGAACTTCTATCAAAACCTATACAAGGAATTTGAAAATTGGAGACCTGATTTTAACCTCCATGAGGCTCCAGGAATTACCAATGAGGAACAAGAATGGTTGCAAAAGCAATTTGAAGAAGAGGAAGTTCATAACGCTATCAAGCTCTGTGCAAGTGACAAGGCACCTGACCCAGATGGATACCCTATGTGTTTCTACCAGTCTTTCTGGGAGGTTTTGAAGGAAGATATCATGAACACTTTGCAACATTTTCACTCTCACCAGGTCTTTGAAAGAAGTTTCAATGCGACTTATGTCGCTCTCATTCCCAAGAAAATCGGAGCTGATGCATTAAGGGACTATAGACCTATCAGTCTCTCAGTGGGGTCTATAAAATCATTGCCAAGGTGCTGACAGAAAGGTTGAAAAGGGTAGTAAATAAATTGGTGAACACTCATCAGATGGCCTTTATTAAAGGAAGGGAGATTATGGACGCTGCTCTTATAGCCAATGAATGTGTGGATACTAGATTGAGAGGGGAGGTGCCAGGCATTATGTGCAAGCTAGATATAGAGAAGGCTTATGATCATGTGAACTGGGCTTTTTTGCTAAACATTCTCAAACAGATGGGGTTCGGTGAAAGGTGGCTAAAATGGATTGGCTTCTGTATTAAAACTGTTAGGTTCTCCATACTTGTAAATGGAGAACCTGTGGGTTTTTTTCCTTCAGAGAGGGGCCTTAGACAAGGTGACCCTTTCTCTCCTTTCCTATTCATCATTGCCATGGAGGGCTTCAACAGCATGATGAGGATTGCAATTAGCAAAAGGTGGATAAAGGGATTCAAGGTTAGCAGTAGAACAGGAGTAGATATGGAAGTATGTCATCTGTTATATGCAGATGATACTGTGATATTTTGTGAAGCTATAGCGGAACAAATTTGCTATATCAGGATGATACTAATTGTTTTTGAAGCCATTTCTGGTTTAAGCGTTAACTGGAGGAAAAGTAACCTCTTTCCTATTAAAGAAGTGGTGCAGATGGAGCAACTAGCTGGTATCTTAGGGTGTAAGGTAGACAAATTACCAAAAGTCTATCTAGGCATGCCATTAGGCAACAAACACAAAGAACTGATTATCTGGGATAGAATTTTGGAAAAGACGGAAAAGAAGTTGGCAAACTGGAAGACACAATACTTGTCTGTTGGAGGGAGGCTCACTTTGATAAATGCAGTTCTGGACTCGCTACCCACATATGTGATGTCCCTATTCCCCATTCCCCATTCCAATAAGTGTGGTCAAGAAGTTGGACCGATTGAGAAGAAATTTTCTTTGGTTTGGGAACAGGGAGGGAAAAGGGTATCACTTAGTAGAATGGAAGATTGTACAACTACACAAGAAGGCTGGTGGTCTAGGAGTCAGGAATCTGAAAATGCAGAATGATTGCTTGCCCATGAAATGGTTATGGAGATTTAATGAAAATGAACATGCTCCATGGAAGGAGGTAATCCTGAATAAGTATGGCTAGACAGAGCAATGGTGTACCAATGCAGTATCAACCTCCTATGAAACATCTGTATGGAGATCTATAAGGAATCTTTGGCCTAGACTAGTAAAGAATTCATGTTATGAGGTGGGTGCTGGTAACAAAATACTATTTTGGAAGGACCTATGGATTGGACAAGAAGTTTTAATGCAAGTTTTCCCTGATCTGGCCAATATATGCACTAACCTTGAGGTTACAGTGGCTGATAGTTGGTCCCCTCAAGGATGGAACTTCTTCTTTAGGAGGCATCTTAATGACTGGGAAGTAGGCAGGTTTGTGGAGCTATTGCAGATGATTGATGGTTTCAAAGGCACCACTGTAGAGGATGCCACTTTTAGATGGAAACATGATAAGGATGGCAAGTTCTCTGTAGGCAGAATTTATGGGAAAGAGGTATCGCGGATGTCTGAGAACAAAATAGGTCCTTGGAAGCATGTATGGGAAAGTATGGCTCCTACTAAAGTTAAGTGCTTTGCTTGGTTGGTAATCAAGAAAGCTTGCCTCACTCATGAGATACTGCAGAAAAAGGGATTGCCAATTGTGTTCAGATGCATGTTATGCAATGAGGCCAGAGAGACAAATAATCATTTGTTTCTCCATTGTAAAGTCACAACTCAGCTTTGGACTATGTTCCTCAGTTTAACAGAGACAAAATGGTCAATGCCAGAGCACACAGCAGACTTGTTAAGTTGCTGGATTAGGAGCGGGGGAAGCAAGAAACAGAAGAAGTGGTGGAGAATAATCCCACACCGCATCTGGTGGAATATCTGGAGGGAGAGGAATGGAAGAAACTTTGAAGATAGATGCAACAACATTCATAAAATAAAAGTGAGCTGCATTGCAACTTTCTACTTTTGGTGTAAAGAACATTGTATAGAAAATGCTGAACAATTAGTAGATCTTTTAGGATTACTGTAATTAATCTTGTCTTAGCTTATTACTACCTTTTTGGAGGTCTCCAGCATACCTTAGTGCTGAGGAATACAACTTTACCAGTTTCAAAAAAAAAGTTTGGGCCCAACAAAGTCAGTTGAACAAATTCTTGAAAATCTATGGCCTAACACACCGAAGAGTTTGAAAAATAGTGAATTTCTAGTTCATGACCCTAAAACGTCTAAAAAAGTCTGTAGTCACAAAAATGAAGTGACTATGGGTCACCATACATTTTTGGCCCTTGCTTGATCAAGTTTGGTACCCAATGAAGTTTAACAAATTATGAAAAATCAATGGGCTGACACACCGAAAACCCTAAAGAATCATGAATTCCTATTTTGGAACCTCAAAATGCCAAAATGGAGAATCCTTCGGGGTGGCCCAATGGTTTGGGCTTGGGACTTCCATGTTGGTGGTTTCAAGTTCGAAACCCCTTGCCAGCGAAAGCAAGGAGTTTGCCTTCTAGGTCGAGCTTGTCGCACCGGGCTTGCCTAGTGCGGGTTACCTCTCCTATGTGGTTTGCGAGCTATTGCATAAGAGCGGGAGTTTTACCTGTGCGCACCCAAAGGGTAGCGACAACGGGTTTCCCTTGTCATCAAAAATAAAAGAAGCCAAAACGGAGACGCCTATCACGAAAATGCAATGAGTATTGGTATAAGGCCTTTTAGACCCGTCCAACTTAGTTTGGAGCTCAAAGGAGTCGGTTGAACACATTCCTGAAAATCTATGGACTAACATACACCGAAGAACCTGAAAAATTGTGAATTCCTTTTTCGTGATCTAGAAATGCTGAAAAACTAGATGTCAATCAAGAAAATGCAGTGAGTACTTAGTCTCCTGACTTTTTTTGCCCTGCCCGAATAAGTATGGATCCCTATAGAGTTGGTCAAATAAATTTCAAAAAATCTATGGACTATAACACTCAATGAAATGCCCAAAAAAATCGTGAATTCCAATTTCGTGACCTCGAATTGCTGAAAAATTTGCCGTTTGTCATAAAAACGCAATGACTATTGGGTATGGGGCCTCTGTGGCCAAGCTTGGGGCCTATCAAAGTCGTTGACACACACTAAAAAGCCTAAGAGATTGTGAATCACTGTTTAGTAACCTTGTGAATCACTGGTCACAAGGCTCTTTCGTCCCTGCCTGACCAAGTTTGGGGCCCAACAGAGTCAGTTGAACAAATTCCTAAAAATCTATGGACGAACACACACCATAGAGCCTGAAAAATTGTGAATTCATATTTCCTGACCTCAAAATGTTGAAAAAAAAGACGTCACTCATAAAAATGGAATGAGTACTGGTCATTGTTTGACAAAGTTTGGAGCCCAACATAGTTGGTCAAATAATTTCAGAAAAATTTATTGACTAACACATCGAAAAGCTTGAAAAATCATGAATTCCTGTTTTGCCAAAGAAGAGATGTTAGTCGTGAAAATGCAATCAGTACTGGGCACTAGGCCTTTTTGTCCCTGCCTAGCCATGGTTAGGGCCCAACGGAGTCGGTTGATCAAATTCCTAAAAATCCATGGTCTAACACATCGAAAAGCTTGAAGAATTGTGAATTCCTATTTCGTTGCCCCCAAAATGCTAAAAAAAGAGACTTCACTCATGAAAATGCAATGAGTATTGGTAGACCTTTTCCTCCTTGCCCAGTCAAGTTTTTGGGCCTAATGGAATTAGTGGAATAAATTCTGAAAAATCTACGGACCAACACACACCGAAAAGCTTGAAAATCATGAATTCCTATTCCGTGACCTCGAAATGTCGAAAAAGAGACTCCAGACACGAAAATGCAATGAGTACGGGTCACTAGGTCTTGTTGGCCCTGCCTGTCCAAGTTTGGGGCACAAAAGAGTTTGTCGAATAAGTGCCGGAAAATATATGGACTAATGCACACCGAAAAGATTGAAAATCGTGAATTCCAATTTTGTTATCTCAAAACTTCAAAAAAAGAGACGTCAATAATGAAAATCCTATACCTCGAAATGCTGAAAAAAGAGATGTCAGTCACAAAAATACAATAAGTAATGGTCACTAGGCCTTTTCGACCTTGCTTGTCCAAGTTTGAGGCCCAATAGAATCGATTGAACAATTACTACAAAATCTATGGACGTTACACACCAAAAAGCCTGAAAATCACGAGTTCCTGTTTTTGACCCCGAAACTCCAAAAAAAAAGACCTCAGTAATGAAAATCCAATGCGTACTGGTCACTCGGCCTTTTCAGCCTGACCAGAGCTAGTTTGGGTCGCAATGAAGTCGGTCGAATAAATTTCGAATTGTTAATTATGGCGGCGATCATTAAGAGTATTTTATTTTATGTTATATTTGCAATGATTCTTTCGTCT
Source organism: Solanum appendiculatum (assembly GCA_018342035.1). Taxonomy (NCBI): domain Eukaryota; kingdom Viridiplantae; phylum Streptophyta; class Magnoliopsida; order Solanales; family Solanaceae; genus Solanum; species Solanum appendiculatum. Next base: position 367,782 of record JAGDQO010000692.1, on the reverse strand, counting down.
TTCAACAATAACATGATCACAGAGTGTATTCTGCATAATCTCTTGACTATCTACAATGTTGATTGAGTACCTTAGTTAGAAATCATTCTATAAGCAGATGTCTCTCTCCCCTATTGAGTGGGGATGGATTGGTTCGTATTATTATTATGACGTTGATACGATGTTTGACTGGATTTGTTTTTGGGTTTGGTTGGGGGCAGGATCAAGGGACAAACTAATTGACAAATTTATCTTGTATTAATCAATCAATCAAACAACTGAGTATCAATTCCAAACAGTTGGTATGGGCTTCCAGCACTAAGCGCAATTGAAGCACCGGGTTTAATGAATGAAGGTGAAAATGAAGAAAATTAATTAGTAACTATATTTTTTTCTCAAAGATAAAAAATATACATGTATTTAAGAATAATTACTAAGAAAACAAACAACAATTTTATGGATAAAAGGAGTATAAAAAATTATAATTAAGTGAAATAGTTGTAGTTTAGTGCTGTCTACAAGATAACAGTCATCGGTGATATGAGGTGTACCCTAAGCCAGGTGATGTGCTCAACTTGTTTTGCACCTACTTCATTGCGACCCAAACTAGCTCTGGTCGGTAATTTGTAACAATACCGACCGCTATAATTTGTAACTAGTAAATCTTTTCCTTGAATGGATATCAGTGTAACCAAAGGGTCTTTTCTGGTCAGGCCTTTTCCTTGAATGCTTTGTTAAGTCCTAGTGAAACGAAATTTTACAGATGAGAAAACTCCGAACTCTATATATCAAATCTGGTGTAAATTAAACTAGCAAGTGAAGTAGTGTTGGCATATTCTGCGAAGTTCGGGCAAATTTATAGTTTGAAATCCATGCTTTATGTGTTAGGATCCCTAGTGGTTTAGTGACACAGTTTCTTAGATTGCAATCAAACAAATCCTCTTGTATTGATGAGAAAAAAATTGATATTATGTGTTCTATACAGTTGTTTTACTCTTTCCCTTCCCTTTGATTGTTAACAATTTTTGTTTTTTGGTCCTTCATATTCTCCTTTAGATTGTGACCCAAGCCCATGGAATATATTGTATGCCTTTGCCCAACATCCCTCATGAATTTATCTCTCGGACTATGCTATCATCGAGCCAACGTGCATACCATGTGAACTTGTGTTGTTCCTTATAAAGCTCTTCATGCTTTTCTCCTAATCCAATGTAGGTTCTCTTAAGGTGTCATGTGCATTCCTTCAAAAGTACTAGCAGGCTGGCAAGCTTTTGAAGAAGGGGTGAGTGCACGTGGCACTTTAGGCAAATCCACATCCGAATAGTTTAGGAAAGTGAAGACCTGACACATTTCACATGGTACGCGTGTGTTTGGATCTGAGAAGCATGTTGGACCAAAACAGACAATACATGACATGGGATTGGATCATACATAAATCCTCCTATTTTGTTGCATGTGCAATTGTTATACATCTACACTAAACTTGAGTCTTTTCATTGCAGAATCGATACTATGCTGCCTTCTGGACGATGCGTAAGAAAACAAAGGCGACTTCGTAGTTAAGCAACAAATAGTTTGCATCCTTGTGTTGTGGAATACCTATGAATTCACATTGAATCACTTAATCCTATTGAAGGCATGCATATTCAAGACTAGGAGGACAATTTTCATAAATCTATTATTTTTAGCGTGACAGATTTAAGAAAGGTTTTGTTTCCTTTGATCAATGTAATATGGAGATGGTATGAATGACTATTCAAATTTAAAATTGTTCGATAAGAATGAAATCTACATTAGTGGTACTTTTGTTGCAAACATCCAAAAACTTGTGTATTGATAGAAGTTCTACATATTGTTGATGAGAGGATATGTATTAGTGTAAATCAAAACAAATATTTGTGGTGGTTAAGGTTGCAGCAAACCAACACTTTTAGTGGCGATTAAACTATATCTATTATTGAGATTATTGTTGCAGATAATACTAACTTTTAGTAGCGATAAATATTAAAATTGCTGGTACAGCCTTTTAGCGGTAACCATAATTGCTGGGAAAACATACTTTTAGCGGTAGTTAATATTTGCTATTAGATGCGACTGTTGCCGTGCTAACTTTTAAAAACGAAAAATATAACTATTAGTGGCAACTATAGTTGTTGCTAAAGTATACCTTTAGTTAGTATTAGGGCGATTTTTGTTGCCGCTAATCATTACTCTTAGCGGCGGTATAAATAACTACTTTGCGCGACTGGTAAACCTTTTAGTGGCGACTTCTATTGCTGCTAAAACCTGCTTTTAGTGGCGGTTAATAAAACTATTCGTGGCAACTGATGTATTCTTAGCGGCGACATTTGTTGCCACTAAAACATAATTTTAGCGGTGGTTTACATAGCTTTATTATACTCCCTCTGTCCAACAGTAGTTGTCCACTATTGACTTGGCACACCCCTTAAGAAACAATAAATAATAGGGGTAATTTTACTATATTATCCTTTGACTTTATTAAATTTAATGCTTTGAAAAATGTGTTAGATGATTAATAGTATTTAATAGCAAGGGTAAAATTGCCACAAAAGACAAATTATCTCTTGATCTTCTCAATTGGACAAGTATTTTTAGTATAGTGGACAAGTATTGTTGGACGGAGAGAGTAATATTTAGCGGCGGTTAATATAACTATTCGTGGCGACTGATAAACCTTAAAGTCGCCACGAAAACATAATTTTAGCAGCCGGATTATATAGCTTTATTATAACTTTTAGCGGCGGTTTAAAAAACTATTTGCGGCGACTGACACACCTTTTAGTGGCGACTACCGTTGCCGCTAAGCTTACTTTTGTCAGCGATGCTTATTGGTGGCGACTTTTGTTACTTCTAAAAGTTACTTTTAGCGGCGGTTAATACAACTATTAACGGCGACTAAAGTTGTTGTTAAAACTATTAACCATTAACGGCGACTAAAGTTGTTGCTAAAACATACTTTTAGCGGCGATTTATATGCCTAACAGTGGCGACTTTGCTGCCGCTAATGCTAAGTTACCATAGCATAACGTTTTCATTTCAAACTTTCATTATGACATTGAACTTGCTTTTTTCTTAGGAAAGTAGTAATGACGATGAAAGAAAACCAGTAAAGTGAATAAACGGAGGATTCAACATTATAAAAGCCCGTGTTATTGAATGTTGATGTAGCAAAGCGATCACCAATCTTTCACAAAACTATGTGAACTTATGGAGGTAGAAATATGATCCACTATAACTTTTAACTTAATCAATTTGATGAAAGGATACAGGAGCTGTAGAAACCACTTGTGATCAATCTGCAAAGACATTTTCATAAGCTCTCTACCGAACAACCAAAAAAAATAACTTCCAGAAACGCATGAAATGCGTCAATTATGAGAAAATCTAACAATTTAAGAACGTCTTTTAACTGGAATCTACCTTGCATATGCCAAAAATCAAGGGAGAATTTTTTTCCTTCGACGTGGGATCTCTCTCTTGACAAACATCTTCTCAAACTCATCAAGGGGTCGACTGGAACCATCAGGCTGACTAACGAACTTCCAGCCACCACCATTCCCACGCTTGCCACGAGATCCTAGCATCTCAACAGTGAAATTCCAGCCATTCGAAGGGCGCCTGCGGCTATACTTGTGGCATTTCACTTTTTTCGCCATCTAAAACCAAAATCAGAACCATGTAGCCCAGCGTTAGTAAAACAGAATAACAGTACACCCAACAGATCAAAATCTTATTTTGGTGCAACAATATATCAGATCATTATGGAGCACTTTCATTTCTTGGTTTCTAGACATGCTAACCTTCATCTTGTTGAAGTTCATCCTTTGGACAAACTCTTGATACAACATCTCATCTTCCTTCATTGATATTTCATAGTGCACCTCATCAGGATCCCTGGTAGTCCCATCCCAACCCTCGGGCATGACCTTGAAGTCAGGTTTATAAGGAAGAGTTGCAACATGGAATTCCCTGTCATGAGAATTGAAAAATCTGCAGAACAAGCAAGATTAGTATTTTCATAAATCTTAACAGTCCTAATTTAAGCCATTTTCATAACAATATCCAGGTGATCAGCAAAAACATATTGCTAGACTAGAGCAAGCATGTCTGTGCTTGCTTTCACAATGATATCACTAAAGATAAAGATGCTTGTGTCCAAGGAAAGATGTGAGGCAAGCACTGTTGCATAACAGTTTGACAATGAAACCCTGAACCACGTCCGTTAAACTTTGACTTCTTCCAAGTTTATTTTAGTGGATTTTCTAAGTTATATTTAGCTTCCGACACATACATACTAGTTTAGCAGTAAACAATTTTGTAGTGGCATAAACAACATTTAATCAGGTAATAATGTGAATGTGTTTATCCAACCAGCAAATAAGAAACCAAGAATGTGAACAATCAAATCAGAAAACTATCGTGAGTCTATAGTGAAGAATCATTATGGGAAAACATAAAGCAGCACAAGGTTTTTCCAGATCTACTTGAAGGTTTTTACTTTAATCAGGTAAAGTCCAGGTCTACTATACTACCCCTATCCTGACTCCTGAGTATGCCTTAAATATCCTGACAACGATATGGTATAGTGTTTTTTTGAAATTGGATCGATTAATAAGAATTTGGTAAGTAAAATCCTAGATATTTTATTATTACTACTACTCCTTCAAACAAATTTCAAAAAATTAAAGTAGACTGTAAGAATTAATTTACTTTTAATAGTGACATAAGATTAGAGACTTGAGTTATTTAGAGAGTGGAAAAGGTTCAAAATGCCCTCAACGTATTAGAAATGGTTCAAAAATGAACTCATTCTACCTATTGGATCAAATTTGCCCCTCCAAACTTATTGGATCAGAAATACCTTTAACCTATTAGAAATGGTTCAAATTTGTCTCCCTTCTACCTATTAGATCAAAATAGCCATTAACATATTAAAAAAATAACTCAAAATATTTCCTAATTCTAATTATATACTTTTCAATAAAAAAAATTACTGTACTTTAGCAATTATTTAGTTTTCTTTTGATTTGTAAATTATTATTTTTTTGAAAAGTTCTTGGTTGTCCATCTAAAAATTTGTCTATTCTAATAGAAGTACTTGCTTTAAATAAACAAAATATATGAACTAACGTGTGAATTGACCCGAATGTATGTTGTTTAAAAATATTGTCTTAAACACAGATAATGAGAAATTTCATTATGCGTGTATGCCCACAAAAAGAAAATTTTTATTTGAGATTTTCTTCTTTTAAAGATGTTCCTTGAGAAAAAGTGTAAATACAATATCACTTGACGGTGGTGTGATAGTGCAATGCCTCATTTATAGCTCTAATCCTTAAAAATAGTGGAGCCACTGAATTGAGGGATTACAGACCAATCAGCTTGATTGGCAGTGTTATAAAATTTCCTATAAACTATCTAGTCAGATCTTGCAATGCCTCATTTAAAGCTCTAATCCCTAAAAAGAAAGGAGTCACTGAATTGAGGGATTACAGAACAATCACTTTGATTGGCAGTATTTACAAGATCACCTCTAAAATCCTAACTGAAAGATAAAAAAGGATGGTGAGAAGCTTGTATCAGGACACCAAAATGCCTTCATCAAAACAAGGCAGATCACAGATGCAGCCCTAATAGCTAATGAGACTTTAGACTGGAAGATGAAGTCAGGGCAGCCTGGTCTACTTTTCAAACTTAACATTAAAAGGGCTTTTGACCAGTTTAATTGGGCATACTTGATCGACATACTCATGCAAATGGGATTTGGGCAATGCTGGATTAGATGGATTAAATTTTGTATCACCACAGTTAAGTACTCAGTTCTGATCAATGGTAGACCTGTTGCGTTTTTCTCTCCCCAAAAAGGTCCCCATACAGGGAGATCCTCTTTCACCTCTCTTATTCATCCTTGCTATGGAAGGTCTAAGTAAAATGCTACACAACACTTGATGAAGGGTTTTAAGGTGGGGAATGCAGATGGCAACTATGTAGGAGACTGTTAGTAACAGTATCCCACATTCTTAATCCAACTATTTTGTCATCTTATTATATAGCTGATTCAACCAGGCCCTTAACTACTGTTGAACTTTTTTTGGATTATGTCTGCTCTTTAGTTATTTTGTAAGTTCTTGTACAGGAACAAACACCTCCTTTTGTTGTAATTTTTGCCTTGCAGTATCTTCTTGATGACTTCTAATGAAATTTCCTTACTTCATCAAAAAAATAGATAAAAAGTAGATAATAAATATTTCCAGAAGCCTAATATTAAAATTATAATATAATAGCTAAACCATGTATATAACCATAAATATTCTATAAGCATAGCCAAATACTTAGTTGACCAAACTAGACCTTAATACACTATAGCTGATGCTACTAAGGCAGATCAGGAGCTTAGCAAACTGCCACCCACCCACCCCCCACCCCAACCTTCCTTTTTGAAGCCCCGAGGGTAGCTTCATTTCTTGTATCCAATCTTCATGCGTACTCTGTATCGTTATTCTGAGAACTAGTACAGTCGTGGCATAGACCACAATCCAGTTTTTATGACTATATTATCAATCCACTAGCTTTTGGCGTCAAAGTAATGTTGATAGTCTTCAAGAGAATGAAACAGTAGACTTCTAGCTTCATATGCCATTTCTTACACAACTACTTAAGACTATCCACCCATTGAGCACGATAGTTGATTGTCAAAATATTTTGTTCTAGTTTTTAAGCTTGGCATTGGGGTAAGGGAGACAAAACTCTTCCTCAATGAGTCATGTTTCATAAGAGGGTATGGGTCATGCGTTACACTAGTTGTATGATTGATGCATTTTAATGCTATCTTAAGTCAAACAATATGTTTTCAATGATTTCATGTTTCTGAACTATTCATTTGAAGCTGGCACATATTTGCTAACTTCTTTTTTTATCAAGTAAATGTATTTTCATTCATAAACATGGACAAACTGGCCATTTACAAGGGAAACATATCGGTGTCTGAAATCGGTTCATTCAGAGGGTAGAGAAGAGGTTAGCAGTTTGGAATGTCCAAAGGAGGCAAGGAAGTGCTTATTAAGAGCACTTAATCGAGTATCCCTACATGTTGCATGTCCCTGTTCAACGCTTCCACCATTGTTATAGGAAGCTGGAAAGGTTGCAAAAAAATTTTCTTTGGGATGCGGTAGATGAGGCAAAGAAGTTTCACTAGTTTGATGGGAAACCATGACATATCCTAAATGGTCGGGAGGTCTTGGGGTTAAGGATTTGAAGGTTTTTAACAAATCACTTTTGGGTAAATGGTTGTGGAGATTTGAGGTGGAGGGAGGAGCTTTTCGGAGAGGAGTGATAGCGGATATATACGGAGAAATGGAAAGGGGGTGGAGAACAAATAGGATCACTATACCTTTAGGTTGTGGTGTGAAGAGGAACATTATGAAGGGGTGGGAAGCCTTTAATGATAACATTGGTGTAAAGGTAGGGAATTATCAATAGGCTAACAACAAAACACAATTAGGGATTCATTGGCATTCTCACATTTATTTGGAAGATACTTCTTTCAGATGGGTCACACCAATAGGATGAACCAAATGAGTTCTGCAAAGGAACTTTGCACTGTCCACATTACTTAGACGGGTTCTAGAGAGGCATATGGGAAGGAATGGAGAAATCTGGAATGAAGAAATCAAATGTGAAAGAAAAGACAAACAAATGAGATTATTGGATTCTATTAACCATTCACTTCCCAATCCTAGAAATCCCCCTTTACCTCTAATCCCAAAACATTTCTTCCCATTGTGCCCCCTTATGTGCTGGACAATCGCCTCCCTTTGACAAGAAACCCTATAAATGCTTGGAACTCCTCTTTTAGCAACATATTTCCAGACTATTTATCTCCCCAGAAGCTAACTCTTCTCCCATCCCCTACCTTGAAAGAATGTTTATCATAGTCTCTAACCATCCCTTTATGATATTCCTCCACACCCAAAAGACAACGTGATATCATTACTTCTCCAACTCCTTCTAACACCCCATACTTGTCTACTATCACCTCTCTCCATGAGGATTGGACCACCATCACAAATTTCCACAACCATTTCCCCAACAAAGCTTTGTTAAAAACCCTCAAATCTTTTACTCCCAGCCCTCCCTTACTCTTAGGAGTTGTCACCGCCTCCCATCGGACCAAATGATACTTCCTAACCTGTTCGCTGAATCCCAAAAAAGTTTCTCAGAGGTCTTCCCAATTTTCTTGTAACACAAGCAGGGCATGAAACAATGACATAAAATAAGTGGGGATGCTCGATAAAGTTCTCTAAATAGGTAACTTTTTAAAGCCATTAGACAAACCCTTTCAACCAACCTGCAAGCTTCTTCTCAATAGTGAAGACTATACTAAAATTTGGAAAATTTAGGCTGCAGTGTTGAAAATTTTCCTATCATCTATTTGGGTTTGCCTTTTGGTGCAAAACAAAACAATAAAGGGATATGGCAAGGCGTGCTTGATAAATGTGAGAAAAAGCTATCCATTGGGGGGAGGGGGAAGATATCTATCCGCTATGCTGCTCTGACTCTTCAAAATTCATGTTGCACTTGTGTCGACACGACATGGGCGGGTATGGGATCCACACTGGACTTAGGTGCTTTCATAGGATACTTGGTTTAATTTTTGGGTTTACGTCATAAACATATATAGTTATATAAAGTATGCAAATGATTTTCTATAACACGAGATATCTTATGAATAAAACATTAGATGTTTATAAAGAACTAAATTTTATTATGAATAAAATATATGTTTATAAAACATATATACTTTATATGTTGTAATATACATTTATTGGTCGTATCACAACACTTGGATCCATACCACCGGAGTTCAAGCAACATAGGTAAATATTGTTTTGGATTGTCTTCCAACCTACATGATGTCTCTTGTCCCCATCCCAACTTGTATTGAAAAAGGAATAACAGTTTGACAAACAATTTTCTTTGGGAGGGTAACTTGCAAAGAAAGAAACTATACTTTGGTTTGACGGCCCGCAGTTTTGAGATGTAAAAACCTCAAGCTGCACATTAAAAGCCTCCTAGGCAAATGGCTTTGGAGATTGAATGATATTCGTGAAGCTATAAAATATGGAAAGAAAGATTCTGGTCTCTAAACCTGCTATGAGTCTATAACAAAGGTGCTTGTCTGAAGATGAAGCATATCTGAGGTCTGACGATAGAGTTTGAGGAAGTGGCAAAAAGAGAAGAAGTAGCATGGAGGCAAAGATCCAGGGCTATATGGTTGAAAGAGGGTGACAAAAACACTAAGTTTTTCCTCAGAACAGCAAACAGTCACAAGAGATACAACAACATTGATAGTCTTCTGATTAATGGAATTAATGTCACAGACTCATCAACAATTAGAGAGGAGATCATAGGTTTCTACCAAAACCTTTACAGAGAGACTGGAGACCTCAATTCAGTCCCAGAGAACAAGTTGTGCTCAATGAGGAAGACAACCTCCTCCTTCAAAGTCAATTTGGAGAACAAGAAATTAAAAAATGTGTTTTTGATTGTGCAGGAGACAAGGCCCCTGTTCCAGATGGTTTTACCATGGCTTTTTTCATACATTGCTGGGAGGTGGTGAAGATAGAGGTGATAGCAGCCATTCAGAACTTTCATAGTCAAGGCTATTTTGAAAAAAGTTTCAATGCTACATTTACAGCTTTGATTCCAAAAAGGTTGGGGGCAACAGAATTGAAGGACTTTAGGCCCATCAGCCTGATTAGCAGTGTCTACAAGATCATATCCAAGGTCCTCACAGAAAGACTCAAGAAAGTGATACACATCCATTGGCATTCATTAAGGGTAGACAGATCATGGATGTCATATTTATAGCCAATGAATGTGTAGATGTGAGGAAAATAACTAAAATTCCTGGGATTCTATGTAAGTTGGACATAGAAAAGGCCTATGATCACCTCAACTGGGACTTTATGTGGTACACACTAGAGAGGATGAGTTTTGGAAATAGGTGGATAAATTGGTTGAAGTACTGTGTGAGAACAGTCAAATTCTCAGTTCTAATAAATGGCACCCCCTCTGGTTTCTTTCACTCTGAAAGAGGATTTAGGCAAGGGGATCCCCTCTCCCCTTTCCTTTTTATCCTAGCTATGGGAGGACTAAGTGACGTGTTGAAAACAGCACAATCAAACAACATGATCAAAGGCTTCTGGATGAATGATAGTGATGCCAAGGGTTTATCTATCTCCCATTTGCAGTATGCTGATGACACCCTAGTGTTTTGTGGTGCAGAAGAAGATCAACTAAAGCATCTAAGGATCATATTTATACTATTTGAAGCTGTCTCTGGACTACACATAAACTGGAGCAAAAGTTTTGTCTACCACGTGAATGAAGTCCCAGAAATCAACAGACTGACTGGCATCATAGGAGGTAAAGTGGGAGAATTGCCTGCCACTTACCTAGGGATGCTTCTAGGAGCAAACATTAAATCAAAGAACATATGGAATGCAGTGGTGGAGAAGTGTGAAAAAAAACTGGTAAATTGGAGAAGCCAATACCTATCCTTGGGTGGAAGATTGACACTAATTAATAGTGTGCTTGACGCAATGCCAACCTACATGATGTCTTTATTCCCTATGCCAGGGAAAGTTTTAAAGAAGTTATAATCCATCAGGAGAAACTTTTTATGGCAAGGAAATGGAGAGGGGGAAAAGAAATATCACTTGGTGAAATGGGAGGTGGTGCTAAACAACAAAAAAGAAGGTGGAATGGGCATAAAGAATCTCAAAGTTCAAAACTAGAGTCTCTTGTTGAAGTGGTTGTGGAGGTTTGCTTTTGTAGAACAAGGTCTTTGGAAAGATGTTATAATCTCAAGATATGGAATGGAGGACTTATGGATTACAAAGGAAGTTAGAAGCCCTTATGGAGTTGGTTTATGGAGAACAATCAGGAATTTGTGGCCTAAAATATGGAGAAATTCAAAAATTGATATAGGAAATGGAAGGAAGACATTCTTCTGGAAAGATGTGTGGGTTGGACAACACTCTTTGAAACAGTTGCATCCTGAGATTTATAACCTAAATTATAACTTGAACCAACAGAAGGAAGCAACAGTAGCAAAAGTGAAAGACAACCAAGGATGGAACCTATCTTTTAGGAGAAGGTTGAATGACTGGGAAATAGACAAATTAGCAGATTTCTACAAGTCTTTGGAGCAAGCAAACAACCTTGACACAAAGGAGGATAGTTTACAATGGTTGAGGGCCAACAATGGGAAGTTCACAATAAAATCAGCTTATAGATATCTTGACAGGCTAGCTGAAATGTTGTTACCATGGCCTTGGAAGATGATATGGAAAATTAATGTACCTCACAAGGTGGCTTGTTTCATCTGGTTGGTAGCTAGGGAAGCAGTACTAACTCAGGACAATCTAATGAAAAGGGGAAGACAGTTATGCTCCGGGTGTTTTTTTGTGAAATAGAAACAGAGACAACAACCATCTATTCCTCCATTGCAGAGTGACAGAGAAATTGTGGCAGGTCTTTTTGAATTTGAGGGGAATCAGCTAGTCCATGCCAAGACAGACCTCAGATTTTCTAGCATGCTGGAATAGAGAAGGGAATACATCAGGTCACAAGGAGAGATGGAAGATTGTCCCTGCTTGCATCTGGTGGACAATTTGGAACGAAAGGAACCAGAGATGTTTATAAAACAAGAGCATCCCTTTCTGGAGTTTAAAGATGAACTGCCTCATAACCCTTTATTTTTGGTGTAACCATGTCCTCCCCATAGAGGTGGAGGTTATTTCTCACTTTTTAGATAGTTTAGGAGGGGTATAAATGATCGATCTTTTGCTTTTGCTTATTGTATATTCCTGATGTAATTACTACTGAAATACACCATTGGTGTATTGTTGTCTATAAAATGTTAAGGCCTAGCAGAGTGGCTGTGCGGAAGAACACTTGCAAATACCGGGATGAGTTTAATGAGAATATTGAACTTAAGGTGGGAAATGGGAAGAACATCAAATTTTGGTTAGATAGATGGCTGGATACAGGGATTCTGAAAGAAGTGTTCCCTGTTTTATACAATATAGTTCTGGAATAGATGCACCTATTGCAGATTGTTTAATGCACAAGTGTGGATGGCCAGTAGTAGTTCATGTTCAAAGCTATTGCAATCTACTGCAGAAACAAACAGGACAATGGGAGGCTGAACGCCCATGGAAAATGTTTTAGAGAATAAAAGCACCCGAAAAAATCCAGCTTTGGATAGACAGCAGAAAAAGAAGCATGCTTAACTCAAGATGTATCACAGAGAGGGGCTTTTCTCTCTGCAACAGATGCTTTCTATGTGAAGACTCACCAGAATATATAGGCATCTCTTTTTGCATTGCAACTTCTTCAAAAATTTGGACTCTTCTCTTAATTATATTTGGAGTTAGCTGGGTGACACCTCAAATGTGAAACGCCTACTCAATTGTTGGCAGGGACATAAGATTGATAGAAGACGAAAGTCAACTTGGAGGGCTATCCCAATTTGCATCATGTGGACTATTTGGTGGAAAGAAAAATAAATGTTTTGGAAAGGGAAAAGTCACATACTTCTTTTCTAAAGTATAAATGTATACAAAACTTATACTAATGATATAGGAGCAATACAATGGAAAATACAGCATTTCTTTTGGATTTTGTGGAAAGCCTTGATGTTGTGACTGTTGATATGCTCATGTTTTCAACTTTTATACTTTTGTGGTACCCTTTTGGTAATAAGCATTAACAAAGTACCATTTTCAATGAATAATAATAGGAATTAGGAACATCAAACTTGGACGAAGTTATAAGTAACAACAAAATCTCTAAGGATTTTAAAGGAAATGACTTCAGAATCTAATTCACTTACTCTGGGCATGTATCAAGCAAGAGCTCAACCGAGTCATCCAATGGACGCCCAAGCTTCTTCTCTTCCTCCTCCTCAAGTTCCTTCAGCCATAGAATTGCATGAACCCTCTGCCTCATGATCCTGTAATCTTTTGCTAAGCGCTCAACTGTATACAACTCTGGATTCTCCTTATGCTTATTGTACATTTCTGTCTTCTCTGAATCCTTCAAATAAGACCCCCTTGCACCTGGCTCCATTACCTGCTCCAATAACACCAAACTTTGATAATCCATCATAGTTGGGAAGGATACTACCACTTCATACCCCTATTTGTTCAGCGAGTTCTTAGTGTGAAAGTTACTTTCTCCCAATCCCATTTTACATGCTAGTGAAAAGAAATTCCTAAAGACTACAGCAAGAAAGTTTAGTTTGCAATATTACAACATATGTTATTTCTCCAAAAGTAAAACTTTATCTTCAAAAAACTTCAAATTAGCCCAAAAATAAAAATTAAACAATCTAACCCTTGTACATTGAACCACAATGAATCTTGGGAACCAAGCAAGTACAGTACATTATCTCTAATCAATCTAGACCATACATGCTTACAGAAATATCAAAATTCTGGTTCATAACTAGAAAGCTTCACATTACTTCTTATGGTGGCTGGGCTTCAGACAGAAGGATGTATTGTGGTGGTTGGGCAATAATAGTGGCTCTTTCAAGGTTAATGCAACTTACAGAATGATGAACCACCTCAATCTACAACTAAACAGCTGGCCTAGGAAGCTCATTTGGAAAACAAAAATACCACATAAAGTACGTTGCTTTTTGTGTGGCTACTAGCTAAGGGAGCAGTCCTTACACAGGACAGTTTGATGAGGAGAAGGATCCCATTATGTTCCAGATGTTTCTTTTGTGGTGAAAAGGCAGAGACGGTTAATCATCTGTTCCTACATTGCAAGACCACAATACAACTTTGGAGAATATTCTCAAGTATCAAAGGCATTTCATGGACTGTGCCTGGAAAGGTTTCAGAAGCACTTAAGAGACAATTGGGAGGAGGCAGGTCTACCGGCAAAAGACAGAAATAGATGGAGAATTGTTCCTGCCTGATCTGGTTGACAATTTGGAAGGAGGGGAACTCTAGATATTTTGAGAATGTAGAGAATAGTATGCAGAGTATCAAGTTGGATTGTAACTTAATCCTGTGTTTAGGTGTAATCAGTTAAACTCAAACGATAACGACCTTACTTGAACAGGATCTGTTCTATAGGCTCGTACCACTGTATCCGTGACTTCTATAGAGACAGTAAACCAAGTTTGGTAGATGAATTGTTGGCCATGAGACTAGAGCATGATTAACAGCCTCCTTGTACGAGGCAGTTTCCAAAGACCATTCGCTCAAGAAAAGCGTTTTCATAAACCGGTTTGGAAAAATACAAGAGTGAAGAAGCAATGGTGAAAATACTGAGGAAATAAGAGTATAAGCAAAAGATGTAGGATAACCAAAGATAATACTAGAATAATACTAAGGGGTCGTTTGGTTTGAAGACAAGTTATGTTGGTATTAGTTATGCTGAAATTATTTTTTGTTCGTTGTTTGATTTGTCATATTCAAATAATAAGCATGGCATAATTTCTAAGAATAAATTGTTTGTTTACAAAAATACCCTCCATTTTATTTAGTTTTTTATACTTTCTTTGCAAGCTTTAGTTATTCACTCTTAAAATAAAAACTCATCTAGTTAAGCTCAAATATTCTTAAATATTTTTGAGTGTGCATTCTCATAATTATCCCGTTTGTTTTTAAATATAAAGCATCCATCTTATTTAGCTTGAAAATAAAACTTTCATCTTAAGTTTGTTAAAGTAAAAGAGATTTTATTGTTGATGTCACTTCATTTAAACACATATCACTCATATATTGTAAAAGCTTAAAGTTATCTTCATTTTAATTGATAGATAAAATACAAATTTTCAAGTGATTACAAGAATATTTAATTAAAAATATGTAATTCAATAGTGGAGTGAACATTTTAAGAGAAATCAAAATATAAATAAACATAAGAATTAGTCGAATAAATTCAACGTATAATATATTCAATTATTCATAAATAAAAATTATATTTATATAGTGTAATTTTTTAATGGAAAAATATATAATCATAAAAATAACGAGTAGTGAATGTTATTATAAATGGTATTAAAAACTGTTTGAATATACATGTATGTAAAAGTGATGTATAAAAGAAGATTTAAGGGGGTACCTTTGTTATTTTATATTTTTATTCCGGGATAACTTATCCCGGGATTAGTATTCCAAGCACAAGTAGGAATAACTTATCCCAGTCATAATTATTAATCCTGGGATAAGTTATCTCATACTTTGTAACCAAACAAAGAATTGAGGGGTACTAAAAACTTATCCCAAGATTATTTTTCCTTATCATCGCACCAAACGACCCCTAATAGTACTAATAAGGAGAAGGGGGGGCATAAAAAACTTACATTTCAATGAATCAGTTTATCTTTGAAGGTTCACCCAAAACAAAAAGGATGGCTTGACTCCCACCAACTTATTGTAGTAAGCATGTAACAAGTGCAAGTTTCTTTCAAAGGTCTTCTATGATTTGAGAGTCATAATCCGCATTAACGGATTAAGCTAGGCTAGAAATGTTACATTTCAATGAATTAATTTATCTTAGACGGTTCACCCAAAATAAAAGGGATGGCTCGACTCCCACTTTTGGAGTGACTAGTTGATTTATAAGGTTGAACATATATGTTTCATTCAAGCTGTAAAATAGAAAGATAGCAAAATATACACTCCATTGAAAATTAATCAGCATTAGGTACAGAAGATCTTAAAATCAAACTATGAATATCCAATTTAAAATTCTTAACATATCTTAATTTCCATTAAAAAGTTCATAAGGGAAAATGGGAAGCACATAAAGCTCCAAATAGTAATTGACAAGAATGAGAAGAAGATTGGACCTATGTTTAGAATGAAACGGAAGGGTAGAACACACTCAAAAATTGAGAATCATATTATTCGAACTTCTGAGGATTCGAAGAGATTAGTATCTACTGCAAATAATTGACAAATCTTCATATAGAATCCCTTGGGTGCATAAAATGACCTTTCTAGCAATGTACCCAGTGTATTGGCCGAGGTGGAAGCAATGCCACGTGCTAGTTAGGACACTACCGTTATAAAAGATCACTAAACAAACGAAAAGGTTCCTCCAATTTGGTGCAGATGGACTTCCAATGGCAGCCTAAACTTTTTGTATTAGTCTATAGAGTAAAGTCAGGAAATTATTAACATACGCTATGATGCATAGAGAACAAAGACAAGGTGATATAGTTTTGATGCACCCACGCACACACATCCACGATTTCCTTGCTGTTATAGCTCTTTCAGAGGAATAACATAGATAATAATATTAAACAACTACAACTTAGATTTCTAAACCGAATAGCATTGGCACCCCAAGAAGTAACAACACCAGTAGAAACACCTAACAAAGACTCACCACAAGATTCAAATCAATAGGTATACACCGATCAAAATTTTGGGAAGGCACTAAGGAATCGTCAGATATATCCTTCGCAGAACCATATCTCGATACAGTTGACAGATTCTCGATATCATTCTAGTAAACCATAATCTATAAATACTAATCATCCTGTACACTATACATTACTCATACTAACATTATAGTTTCTAACTAAAACTACAAACAATTATGTTATGAATCAGCCCCAGCCCAATAAGGATACCAACAACGATATCACACAAATAGATATTGGACCACGTAGGCCCAATAAAAGCAATAAGGCCAGGCTTTCACAAAGGATAATTTGGGATCCAGACTGAGGGTACGTTTGTTGTTGTTAAATAGAACAGGGTATCACTATCAGTGGGCATCGTGAATTATGTGCAAAAGCAGTTTCTGTGTTTCTCATCCCCAATTCTGAGTCTAAGCTTCTCATCTCCCTTCTACCGTCTATCAATTCCCTAGTTCTTACGTTTAGTATTTCTAGGATTCTGCTTGGGTTTTTGCTATTTGCGTTGTTGCATTTACTTTCTGGATTTGTAATTGAACTTTAGTCTTGTTAATATAGTTGAGAAGTTGGTTACTGTTTCATTGGATATGAGTTCATTACAAATTAAATCCCAAAAAAACAAAAACATTACAGGAACAAATATTTAACCTAATAAGATGTTTGCACTACTTAATCAGTTAAGAGCTCATTATCATGTAATTGTCTACACTAAACATGAGTTAATAAGAAGTAAAAATATCACTACACTGCAATGTATATTAGTTAAATAAGAAGAAAAGTAAGATTAATTAGTGTCACCTGCTTCATCATAACACTCATATCCTTCATCCTCTCATCCCATCCATCAACAAAAGCTTTCCCTTTTCGATTCTCAGCATGAAGCTCCTTAACTTTATCCATTTCTTCATCAGTCCATCTAGCTGAACCAAACCCACCAGACGACGGTGCAGATCGTGCATTGGGTTCCGAACCCATTTGTCGGCCCACAACTTCTCCATCAAAATGCTCCTTGGTTAACCCAGTAGACCATGAATTTGAACCCGCATCCCAACCCAAATCTTCTGTAGAACCAGTACCTCCGAAATTTGCACTCCAATCATTTCCTGTAGAAAAGCGCTTCACAAAATTGAAGTTTTTCAAGGTTTTACCAACTGGGTTTTGCGAGAAATTTGTTAAAATTCGTTGAAGAGCTCGCATTTCTGAAAGTTTTCAGTAAGAGTGAAGGAGGAGTTTGAACCCTATTAAAACCCTAATGATGAACTCAGCTATGGGGAGAAGTAAGAAAATAGAATGGTACAAAATAATAATTCTATCTCTCGCGATAATTTATGTGACATAATTAAAATTTCAATAAATTACAATAATTATTCGTTCTATCCCAAATTACGTGGCATAATTAGAATTTCGATATTTGGTTAAAAATTTTAAATGACATATAAAGAAATTCTAATGTATTACATACAAAACGGAGGTAATAACAACTTAAATAATTTATGGCAAGTGAAAAATTTTGATTGACATCTCGAAATTTTAATTGTATCAAATAAATTGAGATATGAGATTATGATAAAATAAGATGTGTATTCATGTAATTTTTTCTTTAAATTTTGTGTTAATAGTGTTATTGATCTGTATGATATTTTCCTTTAAATTGTGTATGTTGTACTAAAGCTTCTTTAATTATAATACTTCATATATGACTATATAATTTTAATGTTAATAATAGTTCATATATGATATATTTTCTACGAGAAAAAAATTTAAATCATACATTCAATCAAACGGAAAGATATATGTACTTCGTTAAAGGATTTAAATCACTGATATTAGCCTCATAATTTTTCTTTCCGACTTGGCCCTTGTTAAGACGTGTCTTTATAGGGAAAATTACACAGATAAGCAAATATATACTAGTTAATTAGCTAATATAGCTATAGTTTGAATTAATTACGGCTCGCAGTTTACTTTTAACCGTAATTACATCATTTATACATGTACAAACACAAATTATACATATGTATATATACAATTATATGACAAATATACAAATACAATTGGCCTCTTTCCACTCTCTGCCCTCTCTCGCTCGCCTCTCTTCTCCCTCTCCCAATCTTGCTCGCCTCTCTCCTCCCTCTCTGACTCTCGCTCGCCAGATATACAAATGCATATGTATATTAGTTACATATATACAATTATTTGACAGATATACATATACAGTTCGCCTCTCTCCACTCTCTGCCCTCTCTCGCTTGCCTCTCTCCCAATCTCGCTCGCCTCTCTCCTCTCTCTCTCACTCTCGCTCAACAGATATACAAATGCATATGTATATGAGCTACATATATACAATTATTTGGCAGATATACATATACAATTCGACATATATATATACACAGTTCGTTTCTCTCCACTCTCTGCCCTCTCTCGCTCGCCTCTCTCCTCCCTCTCCCAATCTCGCTCGCCACTCTCCTCCTATAATATGTAGCTACGAATCGTAATTAACAAACTATAGCTATGGAGCATAATTAAAATATTTTGAGGGGCTATATGTAAAAGTTCCCCTTAAATATATAGGCTTAGTTTCATGGATGGTCATTTACTTTAATTTTATTTCACGAGAAGTTATTAAACTACTTTTATAATTTTTTAAAAAAAACTAAGAAGGAACAAATTTTTTTAATGTAATGCATAATTAAATTTAAAATTTTGTTATAAATACTTAATAATTTAGTAACTTTGATCCAATAAAGTAAAACTTGAACAACCATTTTGTGAATTCAACTCTTTCCCTGCCCTCTCTTGCTCGTCTCTCTCCTCCCTCTCCCAATCTCGCTTGACACTCTCCTCTTATAACATGTAGCTACGAATTGTAATTAGCAAACTATAGTTATGGAGCATAATTAAAATATTTTACGTGGCTATATGTGAAAGTTCCCCTTAAATAGGCGGAATGACTTGGGAAACCCTTATACTTGGCTCCGTTTGTCAGTTGAACCCTCCTACTCATCACTTTGCCTATTAAACCCTTAAACCCATCAGAACACAACATTTTAAGCCCTTTTCTCATTCGGTCAGTGCGCGTGTAAGAAACTAGATTACACGTGGAATTTCACGTCATTTTTTAATGACACGTAAGAAATAAGTGTTAAAAAAATAAAAAATAAAATAGATCAATTTTGCAATTTTTTGAAATTTTCAAATACCCATCTTCTTCCTATTTGGTCACAAATTGAGCACCAAATTCGTACCAAATATATACAATTATCTCCATTTAACTTGTAAAATCAACTACAAGTACACCAACACAAATCCAATGAATCCGAATCACGATTTTTAATTAATTTTATAAATTCACAAAATCCATTTGTTATTCTTCAAGCTTTTTCAAGCTCATCAATGGAGTTTTAAAATTATCAATACTCATCATCACTCTTCACATTATCCACATCTCTTTTTTGAAACCAACTAACAAAATAATGAACTCAATATTTTTAAAACCTAAAAGTTGAAAATTTTAGAAACGGTGGGGTTGGGGCCAGAAAGAAGGGGTTAGGATTGAGGGTTGGGGGCATTGATTTGTATAAAGAAAGAATGAAATGGAGAAGAAGAGTGACTGTGATGGGTGAATTCGATGATGAAGTAAAAAGAGGGCCGGAGAAAGAACAAAGTTGGGGTTGGAGGAGAGAGGGCTATGGAGAAGAAGAAAGTTGTGGGTGGGTGGGAGAGGTTTGAAATTTTTTTTTTTCCTTGTTAAATTGTTATTTTTAAAAAAATCTAAAATATTGTTTTAACTCGCTTTCAAACGGGTGTAAATAAGCATTTTTCCAACTCAGCAATATTTGTGCCACATAAGCTCGGTCAATTGGTCAGAGGGGTTTAAACTATTGTATTCTAATGAGTTTATGAGTTTAGTTGGCAAAGTCATGAGTAGGAGGATTCAACTGACAAACGGAGTCAAGTACAAGGGTCTTCCAGGTCATTCCGCCCCTTAAATATATAGGCTTAGTTTCATGGATGGTCATTTACTTTAATTTTATTTCACGAGAAGTTATTAAACTACTTTTATAATTAAACAATTTTTTTAATGTAATGCATAATTGAATTTAAAATTTGTTATAAATACTTAATAATTTAGTAATTTTGATCCAATAAAGTAAAACTTGAACAACCATTTTGTGAATTCAACTCTTTGTCTTTCATTATGATGTTGGATTTGCTTTTTTTTTAATTATTATTTTAAATGTTTTTCATGATGATCAAAGAAAATTGACATATTCTTCTTTTTGATAAACAAAGGATGAATATCATAGGCAGCATTGCCCCACTTTTATTTTATACTAATAATTAATAATACTAATAACAATTTAAATAGAAAAACAAATTTCTTAGCACTCATTTCACGTTTGTTTCATAAAAACTTATCCATTGTTGTAATATTTTGACTGTGGAAATATCAAAGTAGCAAAACTATAATCAATTAATAGAACATTCTTTTCAATTTTGACCCAAAAATAGAAGATAGAATATTTTTATCTAGAAGGATTCAACATGGTGTATTCTTTCAAAGATATTTGGTGCAAAATGCAGTTTGTTCTCCTTTCATATTTATCCTTTCATATTTATTAGATTTGACATTTAATTTATTGATAAGTAGTAACCAATATGTTAATTATTCAAAAAATATATTGTTAAGACAATTAACATTTTGTATATTAAAGTTAGCACATATGTGGACTATTTATCTTGTGAGGATAAAATTTTAGTTTGTCTTTTGATTGTACCTTGATATTATGATTAAATATTAAAAAGTCCCTTAAAATCTTGCATACTATCTTCCTAAAAAGATGGTCTTTCAAATAAATTAATCTTGAATTTTCTACATATATCCATTCATCTCGTGCAAAGTTCGTGTTATAAACCATGTCTCTTTTTCTCTTTTTAGAGATTCTTTGGCTTGAGACGAATTTAACTAGAGAAACATGATCAATGAGAATTCATATAGTCGATCGACCTCAATCGACTTGTTGATTTTGAGGTGTTATTATAAATAAAAGAAGCTAAGTATATATTTTTAAGATATGATTTTAATAACAAAGACAAAGAGCATATCAATACGAATTCATATAGTCAACCTCGTGCAAAGTTCATGTTATAAATCATGCCTCTTTATCTCTTTTTAGAGATTCTTTAACTTAAGATAAATTTAACCAGAGAAACATAATCAATGAGAATTCAGCCGACCGGGCGTCGTTATGAAAAAAAAAGTTGAGTATATATTTTTAGATATAATTTTAATAACAATGACAAAGAACATATCAACTATAAAATCATGTAATGATGTATGTAAAACTAGAAGACTCATTTTTGGTCCCCATTGTACATGGATCTCAACAACTTGAGCAACATTCTAGCCTTATTTTTGGTCCTTTCACTACATTGGCTTTGAAGCAGTAACAACAACTTAGTCAAAATCCCACAACAAATAGCTTCTTCCCTAGCATTCATGAAATCTTGACACAAAATGATTAAACAATTCATTGCACTTTCACTTGCTTCATTATCTGATGACACTCTAAATACCATCTTCACAATTTCACTAACACCATTTGGATGATCCAAAACATCCTCTTTTGCCCTTTCAACAACTAACAATGTCTCAATTGTTTTCATTGCCATAACAAGTGCAAACAAGCTTCTATATTCACACTTTGGAGCATTCACAATGTATGTTATGAGTGCCTTAACTGCATTTTCTTTTACTATAACTTCGAGATTTTGTTCATGAGAACATAATGCTGAAAGAGCTTTGATTGATTCTTCAAAACCATCTTGTTTATTCTTGATAAGATGAACAAGTTCTTGAACAAGAATCTTGGATTTACCTAACATAGCCAAAAGTTCCTTTAATTGCAAGGATGATGAAATTGCCACTATGTAATGACACAAGTTTTTCTTGATCATAAAAGTTCCATTCTTGAACAGAATCAAGAAGTTTGTAAACTTTGATTCATCTTGTTTAAGCATGTTAAGAGTTCCCAAGTCACTAAATGGCAACAATTTCAATCCACAAACTAATGCTTTCTCCACAAACATGAGATTTTCTTCAAACTTTGAACTTTCATCTACATTTTCCAAGGCTAATTCAAGAATCATTTGGAAGAAATCTAGTTGAATCAAGGGACAGTTTTCGAAAGGTAAATCTCTTGATAAAGCAAGAACTTTCTCTAATGCTTCAACTTTTGCTTCCAATGTAGACTCATTTGACTTAAGATTGTGTTTGAGAACAACAAATGAATCATCTACTGTTTGAAAGTAATCAAGATCATAACCATGACTATAGTTTATTTGAAGCCATCGATCGATCAAATGGCGAAGAGTGGTGTTTGGTACAATAGTAGAGTCATGAAGCTTCTGCATTGTGACAGGACAAGTTGAATTCCCACAAGATAACCATTTTTCAATGCTGGATCTATCATATGTTTGGCCTGTGCATAAAGTAACTGGATCTTTAAACAAATCTAAACTTATTGGACATCTAAACAAGATAGGAATTCCAATTTCAGGCTCCTGCATTGAACAAAAAAAAGTTCAAGAATCAACTATATACTTATAGGATTCAAGTAAAAATGAAATCTTTGAAGTGGGATTTTAGTTTATCTCCAAAGGGTGTGTGTAGACATGACAAGAAAGTTGAAACATTGAGTTTTCACTAGTTGAAAGAACAAGATCAAAACTTTTCTTGAACATGTGATAGATTAGAAGATCAATCTTTATAAACTAGTACAATATGTGTAGTCTATTTGTAGATTGAAGAAAGTTGAAAAAATAGTGGAAGAGTAGGCCAAAGATTGTGAGTTTGGAGTGGAACAAAGCACATGAAATGAGGAGTAATAGGCCAAAAGTGAGTGGGAAAAATGATAAGAGAACAAAGAGATACAAAACACAAGAGTTGGCCAAAAAAAGAGTAGGCCTTATCTAAGTAATAAAGCAAAGAAAGATTATTACCCACATGGTTGTGGTACAGTAATGAGACTGTTTCACCCTTAACTAGAGGTTTCAAGTTCGAGCTATGGTATGGAGAAAATCATGTTGGGAGCGTCACCCCCGAATGAGCCCTGCAGTGACGTGATTCAAATTTAGTCAGAGCTCCAAACACCAGGTGTGGAAAAAAAAGGAAAGAAAGATTGGTAATGGTATAGAATAATTTTAGTAATGGAGAGTGAATAGGACCATTTTTTTGTCTTCTTTTTGATAATAAATCAACACTACAGTCAAACTGACCCACTCACAAAAAAAAACACTCAAATCAAAAGTTCATGTCTTTGAACTTTGAATCCCCTCAAATTATACTTGTTTGAACATGAAAGATGTGACATCTACCTTACCGCATAACAAAAAAAATTATTTTTTTTTATAAAAAAGAATAAACAAAAGGCATCTCCTTGTCTGCACACTTATGGTTTGTTATTTAATCATTTGGTATTTGAAGCTTAATCCGATTAATTTGAATTGAGAGAAGTATTAAAAACACTTTTAAACTAGGCATGAATTACTAGTTTCATTTCTAAGCTACTGGCAATCTTAAAACACCTTTTTACTCGATTAACTTGACTTAAATACACCCCCAATAATACAACATGAGTGAAATATACCCCTAAATTCTCGTCAAGTTTAGCAGTGTTTCAATAATTCTCTCGATTTTTTTTATTTAGAGTCACATACTCCTACAAGAGTTTGAGACCACTTGCGATGTCATGTGTCTTAATTCTCTTAGTTTATGTTGATGTTCTAGAATATTTTGGGCAAAAAGAGTATATGTAGGTGATAGTTCAAATGTTGTTCTCTTCTTACAAGTTGGGTATAGAAGAACTAAAAAAGCTACTACTAATAAATGCAAAAACGTATAAGATTTTAACTTTGACATTCATGTATCAAAATTAAAATTGAATGCATCCATAATTAATTAATAGGAATAAAAAAGAAGTAACATAGTTATGATAAATAACTACCCTATTTCAGTATATTTTTGACTGGCCAAACAAGCCATATTCTTTTTTTGCCTTAGTCAAAATGCAACAACTCCAGCTAATATTGTCCCCTTTATTATTATTTTTGGCATAATATAAGTAAGTGGAGTACATGATTCTATTAATTAGTCAAATACAAAACATGTGCACATCCTATGATCTTATCTCTCAATCTCTTCTTTTTTTGGTTAAGTACATAAACTCCTAATCACATATACAGATTCAAGATTTGGACTTTATAAAAAAAATTGCATTCTTGATCTGAATCCTTACATGTCTATATTATACTATAATAACAATATTTCAGTTTTAAATAAGTGAGGTTTACTGTTTGGATTTTTACTTTTTTCATTTAAGATCGTTCTATATCATCAAATAAATAAAGTTATTATTGTTACTCCCTTCATTTCAAATTAATTGAATTGTTAAGGTGTTTCACACCCTATATGAAAAGAAGATTAAGACATAAATTAAGCATAACTTTCCATTTTTACCCTTATTAATTATTATTAAATTTATGATTAAAATAACTAAACATTAATTATAATAACTAATGAAGGGTAAAATTGGAAGAATATTCTAAAAGTAGTCTTGAAAATTAAACAATTAAGTTAATTTGAAAAATAAAAAATGTCTCAACAATTCAATTAATTTAAAATGGAGGGAGTATTATTAGAAGTTATTTAACAAGTCTAAAACTTATTCTCAACTAGCAGGTTATATCAATTTTTTTTCTTGCTTTGTATCTTTATCTTTAGCTATATATACCAAGAATGTGCATGTAGGTATTTTGAACAATTTCATTTTATGTGATTTTAGGTTTATAGCATCTCCTAATTTAAACATTTTTATTTATCATAATTTTATATTTACAGATCAGTAGATTTTTATAGGTCGACTCAGAGCAAATCCAAACCATCTCAAATAATCTTCTTATATTTTATTTTTAATATATGCTACTTGTATCTTCTAGCATATTATATTTTTATCACCCATGTATAGACGACCTGAGTTGAAAAGCAACATCATATCATCAATGGACAACACATATAAAGAAGGAGAAAATAAGAATTCGAACAATAGACAATAAAGGGCAAAAAGTCAAGTATATATAAAAGAATTAAGAAAAGAAATGTACTATATTTAACATTTAGAGAAATTTTGTGTGTTTTGATTACCGCCTTGTAGAGCTGTCAATATGGACTGGTCCCACCTCATCCGGGCTAATTCATACCGGTTATTATACACATAATTTGTATTTAGATTTTAATATTGAAAACTTATAAAATTAGATAAACTAAAGTTAATGTAGAAAAAAAGAACAGATTGAACTAATAGAGCGTTTGGTGATAGTTTCTATCGTACATAAATAATTAAGTGAAGTGGCACACAAACCTTTTTTTTAATTACTTTGAAATATTAATTTTTAAAAACTTAGGATAGAATAATATTATTACAAAGATGCCTACGGAATTGTAGTGATTTTTTTAATTTTATATTTAGCCTAAGATTTATGAGATTAGTAATGGGACAAGAAATAATATATTTTATAATTTAAGAATTTGACCAGCATAATGTAAGGCTTCAACTTAGAAATTAGTAATAAATATTATTCTTTATTATTTATGTGGGACAGAAAAGCAGGAATAACTCCTTGGTTTACGAGTAAAAGTGTTGTTTTATTGAAATATACAGTCTAATTAACTCCCATAAGTATGACTTATTTGGATTAAAAATTATTAAATTCTACTAATGTAAGAAAAATAGTCAAGGAATTAGATTCCCTCCCTAATACAGCCAAAAATGTTTTTAAATATTAGTTCTAATAATAATAATAATAATAATAGTTTTTGTTTGAAATTTATATGATTTTATTTGATTTTGATTCAAATTACCATTTGGATATAGTTATTTAGGCCCATTTTGGATTCAACTATTAGGCCTTATTGTTTCAAAGTTACAAGTCCAAAAACCCTTCTAAAAACATAGCAAGCCCATTCATGCTTATTTAACACAAGCCCATTAATGCTTCCTTTTTTATTTTTTTTAAAAATATTTTGGGATAATACATGGTTGAATTTGAAATAATTTGGATATAACAACAATATATTCGGTATAGTCCCACAAGGCGGCAAGTAGAGTATGTGAATAATAAAGTATATGTAGACTTTACCCCTACCTCGCGAAAATAGATAGGTCGTTTTGAAAGACCATCAACTCAAGTAACATTAAAAAAAAATGATTGTTCAATTTATTTTTGCACTTCTTTTTAAAGATTTCCAAAATTCAATTTTCAACTCGTCAAAACCTAGGAAGAAAACATTTTGAGGTTACAAATCTTTAGGAAAAGATTAACACTTTCAAAAGGGTGATTGATTGGTTAATACTTTGTGCTAATATTTTCATTTTATATACAAGAAAATAAGTGGAGTTTAGTATATATATATTTATTTATTATTATTTTAATAAAATTTGCACAGTGACCAAAGCAAATAAACCCCATTTTGCCACCAATTCCAAGAATGGAAATGGCTACTTTCACATTATCATCTAGGACTATAAATTCCCTGACACAAAAAACCCTGCCATTGTTGGCAAAAAATACAACACCCCTTTTCCCCTTTTCTCTTTGTCTCACTGTAAGAGCATCTAAATCAACCTTAAGAGCTGTTTCAATGTCGTATGATAAAGAACTTGATGCTGCCAAGAATGCTGCTTCTCTTGCTGCTCGCCTTTGTCAAGTAAATCTTTCCCCATTATTTCAGCTTGTTTTTGACGTTTGTGTTTTAATTTGTGTGAATTGTGATTGTGGAATTGAGAAAGCTGCTATCTTTTTGATAAATATGCCCTTTATCTATAAAAGGGGTGAGTTGTTCTTGCTTTTATTACCCTTGATATGGTCCGGGGCGGAGCTAGGTAGGGCCGAGGGTTCATCTGAATCTCTTCGGGCCGAAAATTAAATTACCCTGTTTATACATGGTCATAAGTATTTTTTTTGTATATATAGTTGATGTTGAACCTTTTGTGTGTTTACTTTTTATTTTGAACACCTTTAGTGAAAATTCTGGCTCGCCATTGGATATGGTAGTATGTAACATGAAATTTTAGACAATTTGGGAGCTCAAAATATATGCTGGATAGTTGTGTCATGAGATTGTTATCGATATATTATTTTGTATCTTAGGTCATTTGTTGCATACATAAGAGATTGAGAGTTCTGATGATGAATATATAGGATGAAAAGCATGGTGAGGGTGGTGAACAGGCTTTAGGTTATCTTCAAGAAAGTGAAAAGCTTCTTTCTTTTTGTATTAGAATTGGGCAGAGGTGGGGGAGGGAGGGAGTGGGTGTTTCTAGTATATTAGATTTTGGGGTTTGTCATGTAAAAGTCCATTTGTATCTAATGCTTGAATGTGGAAATACTCCATATGACTAAAATAGGACACTGAAGAAGCAGCCCTTTGAGTTTTATTAATTGTCCGATAAAAGTGCTTGCAATGGGAAACACTAAACTTGATCTGTTTTGAGGTCGACGGGGCTATTTGGAAATTAATTTAGTGGACTTGGAGTCGTTTATACTAGATTTGCTGTATCTTTTTCGTTCTGTTTTTCTTGAATATCTTTTACAGCAAGGAGATTTTGTATCTAATATGCCAATATGCTAGAAATGGGTGGAATCATTCTTTTAACTGGTCTAATGAAAGGTTCGAAGTTTGAGTGACTCGTTTTTCCGGTTGGTTTTGATTAATTTTAGAAAGGGAATAGCCCCCAGTGGGAATCCTTCTAACTCATTAGAGTTAAGTAATATCAATTTCATTAGAGTTAAGTGTTAATAAAATTCAAATTTGTAGAATCTATGCAAATTTTGTTCATACAAAACAGAGAAGAACAGAAAAACAAATGATCTATTAGAGAGAATTTCAGTAGCTACATTTTTTTGGTTTCTGGAAGAAGAAGAAAATTATGCATCTATCTATTTTTCTGAACATATACACACACTTATATAGAGTGCACACTGACCTATCCTTCCAACTAACTCTCGTGCCTCACATGTGACTTGTCTAACAACCTTCTGACACCCTTCTAACCACTACTAACTGCCTCTTTTTATTCTTGAAACTCAATACTAGCATTCAATGCCTCCAAAATGCTTTCATGCTTTTTGTAATTTCTTTGCGGTGGGGGGAGGACTTGTTCGTGGCATTCACTCTTGCACTAGAACAAGATGTCTATTTCATTTGATATTATGTTTAAACCAGATTGATTTATTTTGGCATATTCAACTTGGCAATTTCTTTATGTAGTTCAGCTAACATCTCCTGTTTTTTCTGCAGAAAGTCCAAAAAGCACTGTTGCAAGCAGATGTTCAATCAAAGTCTGACAAATCTCCTGTGACGGTTGCTGATTATGGTATATTAATATAACATGCTTCCATGCTAATGTAAAGATTTCAAAAGAGAAAACACAGATGTCATGTGCAGGGACCAGTCTATTTTTTTTTGACATTTCGTTCCGTTCGCTCTATATATGTTCCACCTCCTCTCTGTCTCTCTCATGGAGCAAGATGCTTCTCATTGCTGCATTAAAGAAACTGATGATCTGAAACAAATATACTTTTTATGTTTGTTATCATGTTGATGGAGCCTTGCAATTTATTCTCTCCTTCTGAAAATGTCTCACATTTGATTATCAGGCTCACAGGCCATGGTTAACGCTGTTTTGCAGAAAGAGTTGGGTTCTGCTTCATTTTCATTAGTGGCTGAGGAGGTAATGTTTGAACTCTTAGCTGTTTAGTCCATGTTGTGCTTACCTTCGTTTGTTTATTCATTAACATAGCATTCAAATGAAACCTTGGAAAGATTTTCTGAAAAGTTGGACATTTTCAAAGAAGAACGATTTGTGCATAGGCAAGGTATCATTTTGAAGGAAAATAAGGCAGAAAATAACAAAAAACGTTAACAGTTCTTTCAGCTAATAAAGGGACATTTCTAGATGCCTTTTCTTGGAATTCTTCATAGCATCTTCATGGTCAGAAATCACACATAGAACCTCAGAAGCTCAACTAGTCCAATTTATTCTAAGCATAACAGCCTCAAACCTAAGTGATGAGTTGATATATGGAGTTCTGCATATTCTTCCTGGGGCACAATACGAGTGAATCAATGCGATAGCGGAAAGATGGTCACGAACCTCAAAGTATCATCTTTTGGCATTTCATGAAATTAAAGCAATTGAAAGGCTCTCGTCTTTTAACTTATCCTCTCCTTCACTTCCCTTGAAACATAACCAACTAATACATATCATTTGATGAGCTTCTGTACTTCTAATAACTGGTGATTTCTTAAAGGAAAACCCCAGAGAGCTCAGAGCTTAACAAAGTTTACTGGGTTTGATATCTTGGGAAATTCTTGTCATTGTCATTACCAGTCTGCCTCTGTTTTATGTGCTGTTTCCTATTCTCTTAAATCATTTCTGCTTTACAGTATGCTATTTATCTCTGCATATTCATTTCCCCATTTCAGTGGAAAATGCATGTTCTTTGCATCAAACTAAAGGTCTAAATCTAAGTTTCTCTAGGACTCTGAAGACCTTCGTAAAGAAGAGGGAAAAGCAACATTACAGCGTATCATGAAGCTTGTCAATGAAACACTTGCTAGTGATGGAACATATGGTAATGCCCCATTATCTGAAGAAGATGTTCTTGCTGCCATTGATAGTGGTAGATCTGAAGGGGGTCCTTCTGGTCAGCACTGGGTGTTGGATCCTATTGATGGTACTAAAGGGTGAGTGGAAATAAGATTTTGCATGTCAGTTTTTGCGAGATATGACTGATTACCCTCATTATAATTGGTAAATTATCTTAAAACAGGCTGACACCATAAGCCAAAATGTGAATTAGGTTTGTGATAGCTCTCTTCTCCCCTCACCCTCCCATGATTTCTGTTGCTTGTACATTTGATATTGCCGAGCTGTGCTTACACTAACCAGTGAATTTATGCTGTTACTGCTTATTGTCAAACTCAACTAATTACCGGGATGTGCCACCGTTTGGTTGATATAGAACTCTCTATCTCACATGTTTGATTCTTTACTATGCCTATGTCGTAACTTTTGCTTCTTTGATTTCAGGAAAGTGCTTACAAAACATATTTATGAGTCTCTCAAAAGGTCTTAATCTTTCTCCAGGTTTCTGAGGGGAGACCAATATGCAATTGCATTGGGATTGCTAGATGAAGGGAAGGTGGTTTTGGGTGTCTTAGCCTGTCCAAATCTTCCATTATCTTCTCTTGCCTCCCACAATCTACAAGATGATCAAGACAAAGTTGGTTGCCTTTTTTATGCCCAAGTTGGTTCTGGAACTTATATGCAGTCTCTTGATGGCTCTACACCAATAAAGGTTCATGTTCTGAGTATTTTGTAATTTTCTCTAACAACTTCAATATTTGTATCTCTAATCAGCTGATAGGTTGCTCTACTGCCTTCAGGTGCATGTAACTGATTTAGACAACCCTGAAGAGGCATCTTTTTTTGAATCTTTTGAAGCAGCGCATTCTTTGCATGACCTATCTAGCTTGATAGCAAAGGTATGAGTTCTCTTTCAACGTTTCTTTTTTGTTTTTTGTTTTTTGTTTCCTCTTAATGTGTGTGACTTCTCTCATTCCATCTTAATGCGTATGTGAATGAGGTCCCTGTTCTTCTTCTATAAACAGAAACTTGGTGTAAAAGCCCCCCCAGTTCGAATAGACAGCCAGGCAAAGTATGGTGCTTTGTCCCGTGGAGATGGAGCAATATATCTGCGGTTTCCTCATAAAGGCTACCGTGAGAAGATATGGGATCATGCGGCAGGATATCTTGTTGTTGCAGGTCCATTATATGACTTCTGCTTTCTAAATTAACATTTTCGCTTTTGCTTCACTTGGATAATTATTTCTCATCAGTATTCATGCTCAGAGAATCTATGATTTTAATGAAGAGCTGAGCATAAGGAATTTGATTTGCAATTGCTGGTACTTTATGATAACATGAAGTTATAGTATTAGTACCCTCAACTAAAGAAGAGAGAACCTTGAACTCCAAGAGATGTCAGATCTAGAAAAACACATTATTCTAACAGCAATTATATACAATTCACTAGAGGTCCTGAACAACATTACAAGGATGTCAAGCATAAAAGCAACTTTCTGCCCCTTGCTCGAGAGATCAGGTTTAGAGTCTCCTTCTCAAAGTTCCAACTCATTGTTCACATGATAGATCAGGTCACCCTTTTAGTGGCAGATCTCTCTGTGTAGTTTGAATCCTCTTTCCCACTTTATGTTACTCTACCAGTTTCTCCTGCTCTTTTCATCAGTTTCCATGCTTTCTCTTGGCCTTGCCTACGAATACCCCGCCACTTGAGGACTCCCTTTTATCCAGGTTCCTCTCGAACTTCATTAAGATAGTCATTAACCCTTGAAAAGTATCTCCTAATCCAAGCTAAACTCTCAATAATGTGCAACTCCATGCCATTGAGCACTGGAAAGCTATGCTTTTTTTTGTATCTGGGCATAAAGCCCGTATCAGCTATATGATTAATGTTTCATTTGAAGTTAATGACACAGAGATATCTTCCATCTATCACACCCCTTGGAGATGATGTACACAGAATTATTAGATGATGCTTAAAGTCCTTTTAAGCATTTTGCTCACTTGGCAACATTCATCTTATTGAGCAAGTTTTTGAACTGCAAAGTATCATATAATTGAACTTCTTTGAATGTGCTAAATTAGAACATCTTAAAAAAATTTAGCTGCTCCATGTAGGCTTTAAGTGTATGAGATTTGTTGGTTGGAGACAAGTTTGAATCCAAATATCTGATAAAATTTAGCTACTTTGCATGGACCAAAGTGGTTTAAGTTTTTCTGCTACACATTGTATTTTAATCATTCTTGGCCAATTTTTTAATGGTTAAGCTAGGATCTGTTTGTTAATCATAAAGAAATTTGTCATCTAATTTGCAGAAGCTGGAGGTGTTGTCTCAGATGCTGCAGGAAACCCTTTGGACTTCTCCAAGGGAAGATACCTTGATTTACACGAAGGCATAATCGTTACCAATCAAAAACTGATGCCTGCTCTCCTCAAGGCTGTTAAAGAATCTTTGAATGAGAAAGCTTCATCCTTGTGATGATCAAACCAATAACAATAAACTGCAGCTATCTTAGTGTAGTGCCCAGAATGGTACTTGCAGCTGCTCATTTTCACCTGTTCTTCTCCTTTTACACCTTTCTGATATTACTTTAGCTCTTTGATTGTTATCTCAACGCAGCTTTGATAAACATTTTGTAGTTCTCAACTCAACTTTGATTAACATTATGTAGTCCTCTTGTTATGTGTTTTATGGCAATTCAAGTTTTGTCATTCTAGTATATCAAAATCTTGTCCTAATTGCAATGCTGGTTGATGCTGGAAGACCATTAAAAAATGAATGTCACACGTTAAATAGCAAATCAGACTCTTGGGACAAGATTTGTACATATCGAACATTTTGATAACCAATTAGTAATTTCCTTGTGATATCATTTTCTTAATAAGATTGGTCCTTCTTGACTCTGGAGAGATGTTAGAATAGAAATAGTTATATACAGTCCTACTTAGAATAGGAATAGTAATAAGAATAAGAATAATATATAGTTTCCTGTTTGGTCAAAGTTTGTTTTGTAGTGTCTATAAATAAGGCATCTCTGTAATTATGTAATATGTAGAGACACAATTCAATAATATTCTTTTCATATGTTTCTCACATGGTATCATAGCATCTATGATTTTGGTAAAGAATCAAAGAACTTCCGTTGTTGGTGGACGGCTATTACCCATATATGTCACCCGTTTGACCAATGATTATGCTAGCAAAAGTTGGGTCACCGTGTATCTTTTCGATGACTATTTTATCATATCTAATTTGTGTAGTACCGCGTCATTTTTTTGGTGACTACTTTCTCATATTCGATTTGCGTAGCATCGTGCTATCTTTCCGGTGACTATTTTTTCATATCCGATGCGTAGCACTGTGTCATCTTTTCGGTGACTACTTTTTCATATCATATCCAATTTGTGTAGCACCGTGCATTTTTCTGGTGACTACTTTCTCATATCTGATTTCGGTAGTACCGTGCATCTCCCCGGACTACTTCTCATATTTAATTTGCATAGTACCGTGGATTTTTCCAAACTATTTTCTCATATCTGAGTTGCATAGCATCATGTGTCTTTTCGGTGACTCCTCAGCTTTGATTTGCGTAGTTCCATTCGTCTTTTCGGTGTCTCCTCAAATCTGATTTGCGTAGGGTCGTGCCATCATTCTGATCCTACCCATATATTTTTTATTTTTCAATAGGATCGTGCCATCATTCCGACCTTACCCATATAATTCCTTTTCTCAGTAGGGTCATGTCATCATTCTGATCCTACCCATATAATTTTATTTCTCAGATTGTGACTACTTTCAGCCATCAAATCTAATAATCTAGCGCATGAGCATGTTCCGTGATCTCGAGGATGAAGTCTATATGGAGCAACCACCTCGATTTGTTGCTCAGGGGGAGTCTAGTAGTCTTGTATGTCGATTGTACAAATCACTCTATGGTCTAAAACAATTTTCTCAAGCTTGGTTTGGAAAGTTCAACACTGTAATTCAGGAATTTATCACTTTATGTTTTATCGACATTCTACATCAAATTCAGTATTTCATGAGAAGACTAAGCACGTTGAGATTGATTGTCAATTTTGTAAAGTCCAATGATCAACTTGCAGATATCTCACCAAGCCCCTCATCGGTCCTCGTATTAATTACATTGTAACAAGTTAGGTGTTCGAATACAAATAGGTATATACAATCCTACTTAGAATAGGAATATGAATAGGAATAGTAATAGGAATAGAAATAATATATTATTTCCTACTTGGTCAAGGATTGTATTGTAGTGTGTATAAATAAGACCTCTCTATAATTACGTAGAGACACAATTCAATAATATTCTTTTCCTATATTTTGTCACAAGATATGCAACAACTTTGCTAATTACATCAAGTCCTTTGAGACTTTGCATTTTCATATCATAGACAAGCAGTTTCAACTAGATTGGAACATCAGTAGGATAATCCAGTGGATGTCTTCTGATTGTTTCACGAATAGATATTTCTTGTTCTTGGAGGTTGGCTGGAGAAACATCATATACATCTGTAAATACATCCTTAATTGGGGGCTTCTCTTGTTTTTCTGCAACTTGAATGGCTTGCAATACCTGTAGCACAACATTTGAAAGTTGAGTTCAGAAAACCAACAGTTGGAGCCTGAATTCTTACTCGTCCATGTTGCCCCATTTAAGTCCGTCTCAGTCTATTATAACAACTTAGTTTTCTTAGCATTGTAAGCTATACATGCAACGACGAGCAGAATTTACCTGCTTCCTGATATTACTGCGAAGTTCGGATTCAACCTGAGAGTTCAACCAACCTTCCCTTTCAATCCATTTCCTAAATCTGCTTACAGGGTCTCTTTCTCTTCTCCACCTTTCGATTTCACTAGCTGGACGATATTTGGTTGAGTCATCTGAGGTTGAATGATGTCCCGCTCTATAAGTAAGAGCCTGTTGAACATAAAAGAAGCACTTAACAACACTTCCAAAACTAGCTATAACAAAAAAAGACAGGTGATTCTCACTGTCTACTATGCCTCAATTCCAAACAAGTGTGCAATTTACCTCAACTAGAATAGGTTTACGTTCATTAACAGCCATTTTTCGTGCCTCATGGACAGCGGTGAAAACAGCAAGAGCATCGTTACCATCCACGCGAATACTACGAATTCCATAGCCCTGTCCTTTGGTAACAACACCATCACCTAAGTAACCATAAATAGAAGACAGTTTTCATCAGTAGCCAACTACATAACAGTAGCAGCAATAATTGAGCAGCTAAGAGAAGCACCTACTTCGAAACTGGTCACTAACAGGTGTACTAATTGCAAACCCATTGTTCCGGCAGAAAAAGATAACAGGTGCATCTAGCACTGCGGCGAAGTTCAGAGCAGCATGAAAATCTCCCTGAAATGAAATCAATGAATTTAACAGGAAGAACAGCAACAAAATCACAACACACCATCTGTCAAAATTTGAGTATGATTGAGGTTTGAGGAACCTAGTTCGATGAATTTGTTAAAATGTTCATTATCCACAAGTTAGTTGAAACACATACCGTACTAGAGCCTCCATCTCCAAAATATACAATTGGACATGCGTTTTTCGCGTCCATCTTTAGAGCATAGGCAGCACCAACAGCATGTGGAAGCTGAGTACTGAAGCAAAATAACCACTTCGGTTCATCAATTATTTACATCATATATTGCCTTGGAAAGATGTTTGAAAATATCGAAATAGAAGTATCAGTACAAAAGCGTGAGTATCTTACGCAACTGTTGATGCAACAGTAATATAATTGTGCTTATTAGATCCATAATGGACAGGCATCTGCCTGCCTTTTCCATAATCGTTTTTGTTTCCAAACAACTGATTGGCAAATTCTTGAATGGTAAACCCTCTCCATAATAGAACCCCGGACTCCCTATACTGCAATGACAAAAAAGAAAAACGTTGACATTACAGGGCAAATCATTGGAATTTGAACAAGTGAATCTCAGCATTTGCTTATCACCGTTAGACTTAAACTAAAAATCTTAACCAAATACGCCTATGGTGGAGACAGGTGATCTGAGGATAAAGTTACATCTATCCAATCTTTCTAGAATTTGCCTAATCAATTTTAAGCTGAAACTAAAAATCTTAACTAATTTGCTAAGCAAAATCTTTTTTTTTTTGCTTTGCATAAACTTCCACTAATGTTGGAGATAGTAAGTTTGAGGATTTATACTAGAAGAAGAAAGATAGAATATTAATAAAAGGACACACAACACTAGATTCAAGTCATCTCAAAGAAACCTAATGGACATGGTGCATAGCAGATAAAAATGATATGTTCCTTTCCTCTTGAACTGAAAATGGAGAGTACAGTGTATCCAGCTCTGTCAGAGCATAGAATATTGGCAGAGATGCAGCCGGTTCATGACTAGTGTAATTTGTGGAAACGATTCAAAATACCTCCCTACTCACTCGATGGAACTGAAATAATCAACAAATTTCCTGTACATAATTCAACAGCTCTTCTTTTAATCAACATTTGGTAACACCTAAAGGACAAACGCCAATACTCATGCTTCTTTCTGTTTTCACTAAAAGGTATTATTTCGTGGGAAGAAGGTTGATTTGGAAGGTGTATTTTGGGGAAGTACATCTCTTTATATATTTCCTATCCAAATTTTTGCATCTTTAGTTCAACAAATGTGGCTTTTGCAGATTAGAAGCGAGTTTATGTGCACGACTAACCTGTGGAAAGATGAAATCGTCTGTCTTAAGAGCAGCAGCTGATGCAATGTTGATAGCTTCTTCTCCAGCTGTGGTAACATAGAAAGATATTCGTCCTTGTCTTTGTGCTTCATAAAAGATTGTATCCATTGTTTGAAGTGTGACCATATCAGTATATATTTTCAATGCAACTTCCTTTTCAATCTGACCAAGATGAATACCCAATAAAAATTCATCTGTTGAATCTTGATGCAAGGTTTAAGCTGCTTAAATGTCTATTAGATTAAAGGGGTAGACCGGTGCACATTTAATATGGTTTCCAGGAAGGGACGCACCCCAAGAGGGCGGCGATGAAGACAACCTACCCTGATACAAGCATCAACAACTAAATGTCTATTTGGATTACCTGTGCAAAATCGCTAGTGATTACATAACCATCATCGTCAAGGACCCGGTAGCAGTGTACTCTCTCCTCCCTTGTTTCAGGAATAAAGTTCAAATGTGAGGTGAATTTGATCTCCCCTCCAGGGAAATTGAGGACCTAACATCAAGAGGAAAGTTTATGATCATGCATACTCAAAGTAGAATATATGCTGAAACTTACAAAATAACTGGTAAAGATCCTCTTCTTTTTTTTCCTGCAAGTATAGTTGTCAACACCTATAGAGGACTCATATACATGTGAGATTTAGTTTCCCCAGAACCACGAGGTCTTAGGTTCAAATACTAGTGGAGGTAAAAACATTAGATGATTTCTTCCCATCTGTTCAAGCCTTGGTGGACAGAGTTATCCAATACTTGCACTAGTGGGAGGTAGTAGGTAACTCGTAAAATTAGCCAAAGTGCGTACAAACTGGCCCCGACACCATGTTTTTTTTTTTGTTAATAAAGGAGCTAAATATGAAGGGACACACTCCTAATATATTTCTGAAAGTGGATACTATATACTTTCTTTGTTCATACAGACATTCCCAAACACTTCTTTTCCATTTTCTTGAGGTTAGGTGCAACAGTTATGCAAAAAAACTCTTCTCAGATGAAAAAATATTCCCAAACAGTCGGTTTTTTTTCTTTTCAATAAGCCAACACAGCTAGCACCATAACAAACCTTCTACTGTTACTATCTGTAGAAATAAAAATTTTTGTGTGTTAAACTGAACCTCTAGCAGCAACAGTTTTCAGTTAGATATGCATACTCCCAACTCTCACCACATCCACATTCAAAAAGCTAATGACAAACAAGTACTTGATTAAGTAATAATAAGTGTGTTTCCTCTAAAATGGTCACACAATTGACCACCTTTTAATCTACGTAGCTATGCCACTATACAATTTAAAATGGTATCAGAGCAGATAAAGTTTACGACTTCGAGTCTAAACCATCACTTACTACCAAAAAGTGTGCACATGAAGGGCATGTTGAAGACAATAACTAAGTAAAAAATCAAGCTTATAGAACAGAGAATAGTATTAAACAAAGCTGGAAAAAAAAAGAAACTTTAAGCAAGTAAGATATACACATTAGGGAAAAACAGAACAAAACCTAAACCTGGGGATCATTATGAATGCTGTGCATGGGATTTAACTGTGTTTGAGGTTTGGTTGATTCAAAACGAAAATAGGCAAAATGGGGTTGATTTAAACCAAGAATTCGAAATGGGGTTCTCAGATTTGGTGATATAAGTGTATGATGATGATAAACAGAAGATAAAAATCCAATCTTGGGTTTCAAACAGATCAATTTTCTTGATTTTGACAAGAACAGAGCCATTCTGCCACTGTTTTTTTTGTGTGTGTGAGAGATTAAAAAAAGGGAAGAACTTCGATTTTTTTTGTTTTTTGTAAGAGATGAAAATGTCAAGAGAGTTGTTTTAGTGTATGAAAAACAAAGAGCTCCATTGTTGGGGGATTGATGTATTTGCTAAAAAATAGGATATGATCTTCCATAATATGACAAAATTATTATTGTTCTTATTTCACTTTGACACCTTTCAAGTTTGAAACAAGCTACACTTTCCCACCTCAACTAATTCTTATTGTCATATTTAACCGTGACATCAGAGTGGAGCTACAAGTCTGCTTACGAGTTCAGTATAGTTCAATAGCTTCCTTCACTTTTGCTCAGGATGAGTAAATAGATACTCCATTCGTTTCAATTTATTTTTAAAATAATGTTTCTTTCCTTTCTAATAATCCTTTTCAACTTTCTGACTGATATGTCTAAGATGATAGAATTAATATTTTTTAAAATATATTATACATATCTTTAGTTTAAGATGATTCAATGTATTGGTCAATCAGTTGTGACATAACTCATGTGTGTAAGTACGAATGAGTTGATTAACAATTTACAAACAAAAAAATGACAAAAAAGAAAGTATTCATTCCTCTTTTCTATTTTACATCTATAGTATTTTTGCCTGATTGTGGTAAAAAAGAACTTATAACCAGAGACTGATTAACTGGAAAAACTGTTATTGTTATCGATACCATATCAAACCAAAAGCAACTGAACTCAAAGGCCACCTCTAAGAATGAGACATTATATTGTGTCTATGTAGCGATTGGACAGAAATGCTTAACTGTGGTACAATTACAAACTACAAGACTAGAAAAGTGAAGTAATTAAATATTTGTAGTACTTATTAGTTGAATGATAATTAATGGATTTAAGGTCTCTAAGTTGAAACAAATCATGATCGAGTCATGTTTATGTTCTAGTATAATCTTAGAGGAGTTAAGTATCAATTTAAATATTACAAGAGGGATAAAAGAATCATAATTCCTTTGTTTATGGAGCAAAATAAAATTAAACTTATTAATATAAATATTATTTTATTATAATAATCATTAATTCCACAAGGATAAGAAGTAGATCGTGGCACTTATCTGATCATTTTATATATTTGTAGTCAATGGTCAAAGAAATACAAATTTCATTTTTTTTTAAAAAAAACTTTTAATATGCTATAATTTCATAATATTTTAATAATAGGTAGAGAATAAGATTTAAGTTATATACGTGAACATTATATAATTTTTTTATTATCAGTGTAATATAACTTGTTGCTATAGGTTAGTTAAGTACTCCTATTTTTACTAAATAACCAATTAATATGTTTAAATTGTGAATTTAAAAAGGTTATTAGAATCAATAAAGACATTTTGATTTTGATATTCGTGTACTCGACAGGACACTCAGATTAATTAATTTCAAAAAAATATAACTAATTTTAGGTAATAGGAATTGATGATTTAATGTATATACAATTAATTATTTTATTATTATAGTCACAAGGAATTCAAATGTCCATGTGACCAATTTTTTGCTATAAGATTTTTTGTTCCATCCAATACGGTCAAATTTAAAATTCACAAAATCTGACTATTTTTCCCCCAATACTTATATAGTATCTAGACTAGAGTCGTTTATTTATTTATTTTATCATCTGATATTGAAAATTTATTGATCCGATTAATTTTAAATTCGCAAAGACTCATGGATAAAGAAAAAACACTCTCTATTAACATATTTTAATTGTTTTTCATATATTCGAAGACAATGCATATATAATTTTATATGAGAGACGTACTATGATATTACATAAATGTACATACAAATATATGTATAATTATATGAAAGGCCATATATATGTTAAAATCATTACATTAATATAAATTTTATATCTACACATAGTTACTTTAAAGTATATTAATATGAGAGACCATATATGTGTTACAATAGTAATTAAGATGTATAGTCTATGCACACCATATGTATACTAATATTATAGTTAGCTTCTAATATTCTTTCTAAAGCGTATAATAAAAGCTTAGTGTATCATACTGTCTGTCTTAATTAGTATGGAAAACTTATTTCCTCTTGATCTTGATCATCATCCAATGATAAAAAGACTTCATCCAAAGCTGAGAGCTCAACTTCATCATCACAATTTATCCCTTCAGAATCCTTCTTTGATTCATGTACTCTACATACAACCCATTCCTGAAAATTATAAAAAAGAAAAATATAAAATTGAAAATAAAATAAAATAATTAAAATTTAGATTCAAGGAAAAAAAAGTTTCATGAATTCCAAGAGAGGTGGTTTTTATAACATGCTATATACAAGTAAAAGTTTTCATTTTCATTTCAAATTTAAGATTAATGAGCTAAATTAAAATTTTAAAAATCTAAATAACTTCCTATTATTCACCATTTGATATGAAAATTCAATTAAATTTTATATGATGACAGTGTAAATAATTTTTACATCCTCGAAATTATATGAAAATATGGGATGTAACTGATAATAAAAGGTTTTTAAAATGTCTAAATACAAATTTAAGTTATGATCTATATGTTGCTCAGACTCTCCAAAAGTATTATTGCTGCATCTGTGTCGAATTCTCAAACAACACATTATTTTTGAAAAATCCAACATGCACTCAAGAAATTTTTTGAAGAATTCAAGCCACATATATAGATTGTGTTTAGATAATTTGAAACTTAGAATTAAATAAATCCTATGAGATGAGAATGAATTAGAGTAATATTTACTTACCAATAACTTGTCATTTTCTCTCTTCTTGAAGGATTCAGATGTGGTAGATAGGTGAAATTCTTCCATAATCCAATTGGTTTGTACTTGTTCATGAATATTACTAGTAATATAGTACACAAAGTACTTCTTTATTCCAATTGTTTTTTCTTTGTCACCACAATTTTTTAGTATAATTGGCTCATTCATATTTAATTCCTTCCAATATCCTCTTCTTGTAGCTCGATTATTATTTTCCTTCACTTGGCTGAAAAAATACCACTGATTTTTGCTCCACAAAGCCCTTTCTATTAATCAACCAAACATACGAAAATAATGTTAAAAAACCTCGCATAATATATGGTCCAAAAAGAAATAATTAACTCAACTTTATAGTATATTTAAAGTCCTTAAGAAATTTAAGTCTTTCACTTTGTTGACATTGTTGGAATTGACAAAACAAAGAAATTCAAATTTCAACAATAAATT
Organism: Solanum appendiculatum; assembly: GCA_018342035.1. Taxonomy (NCBI): domain Eukaryota; kingdom Viridiplantae; phylum Streptophyta; class Magnoliopsida; order Solanales; family Solanaceae; genus Solanum; species Solanum appendiculatum. Next base: position 325,880 of record JAGDQO010000692.1, on the reverse strand, counting down.
CAAATTTCCCACAAGATATATATATAAAAAAAAAAATCATTTTTTTAGTGATATGGATATGAACAAGTTTTATTTTTGTCATGAAAAGATTGTTAATAATAACACCTAGAAATTAAAAGTTCACAAAAACGGGTGCACTAAGCTCTCGCTAAGCGCGATTTGAAAAAAAGCCAAACCACAAGGGTTTACTGTACTCAGCATTACCCTGCATTTCTGCAAGAGACTATTTACACAGCTTGATTCCGTAACTCTCTTGATCACATAACAATAACTTTATCAGTTACTCCGAGACAAGAGGAAAATACATACCATTGAGTTGGCAAGGATCAGAAGAAGAAAAATGGAGATGAGGAATATTGAAGGGTAAATTTGCAGCTATTTTACTTTTGAGATAATACAAAACAAGCTCTTCATCTGTTGGATCAAAACTAAATCCTGGAGGAAGATCACCAACCCTTTGATCACTCATCATCATTATCAATATCCAAATTAAATATGAGCAAAACTAAATTATATATAGCTTCTTCTTCTTCTTATGGATAATAAACTAGGTTGTCTTGTAATTTGGGAGTAATAATTTGATGATATATATAATTAAAGAAGAGTTGACAAATATTGTTGTTTTCTTTATATAGAGGGAAAAAAAACAGTATACTAGTAACATAGACCCCACACGACTCATACACTATTTCTATCTTTCTCAAAGTTATACGTATCGTCAGTCAGCCAGTGTAAAGTTTTTTTTATATTCATATTTAAAATATGAAATTTTTAATCTTGAAAGTAACATGATAAAACTGCTACGACAAGTAAATATGACATGATGGTGTATAAAATTTCTTAAACTAATGATCTATATAACTTAAATAAATTCTTGTTATAGGTATATACTTTCATATTTCCCTGATAAATGCTTATGATCTACATCTTCTTCTTTCCTCATTTTAACTATCAAATATTTAAAATTTATTGATTTGACTAATTTAAATTTACGTCGTACATAGTGATTATTTGAGTAAAAAAAAATGCTCTTACTAGAGTTAAAAGTGTGGAAATCTCATCTATTCAACTATATATGATATACTGTGATATATAAGGGTGAATATCATGATCTACATCTAATAACAAAATTTGGAAATCCATGAATCCTGAAAGGCCGACGATAGTTACTTAACTATAATAGTCTAATTGTCGTTAAATATATTTTTTAGAAGTAATTAGCATTCTTTGTAAATGTTCCTATAACTATATTGGATCCAATGATAATTACCTAATACCGATAAAATCTTTAGCACTCTTTATTAATATTAGAGACAAAGCTAGATAGTGAAAGAGTTTATTTGAATTTTCTTCCTTATAAAATTATATAGCTTTTTCACGTGTTTACTTTTTTATATTTTGAATCCCTCGATAAAAAGCTGAGGTTCACCCCACTGCTAAAAGTTTATGGCATACGTGTCGATAAAAAAAGAAAAAATGGGGGATGGATATATAACGTTTCTTTATATTTTGCAAAAAGTGGATAACTTTAATTTAAAGTAACTTCACTTACAAATTAATTAAACATCTTTATATTGTTGTTTTTTTTCGTTTAATTCTCTTTTAAAAAAGACTTTTAAAAGAGTGAATTCTATTAATTAGGATAAGTATCGTACGTTGATTAGCTTAATTAGTGGAATTAATGAAAGTGAGTGGATGATGATGAAATGTTCACAAAAGTAGAAACTAACATTTGACGTGTGCAAACATAAATATACACACGTAATTAAAAATGTTAGCTTGAAAAGGAAAGCATGAAATTGAGTTATGATAATAAGTTTTTTTTTAAAAAAAAATAATTCTTTATTGTGTTTTCAATTTTTGGAGTCCTTGTAAGGGGAAACATCAATCATCATCAAAATTGAAAGCAACATGAACGTCTCTAAGTAATTTATAAGTTTTTGAATATATTAGAGATAAGTTAATTAAGAAATGAAATATTTGAAGATTAATCATGTGTGTCATTCATCTCAGTCGAGTATTAATTAGCTACATATCGCTTTTTCTTTGTGTGTGCATTTTCTAGCTCTAGGTAGAGGCGATAAATCAAGCAAGCACTCTGTTATTTCTATACTTCTTTCGTCAAATCATCAACTATAATATCAATTGTACGTTGAGCTAATTAAGCATGTCCAGAGACATCCTTAACATGTGTCATACTCTTTGCTTAAGACTAAATTCAACTATTTCTCACAGATAATGTCCTACGCCATTAAGAATATCCTACACATTACATGTTGCTTCTTTTTCTTATCGACTATCAATATGAAATTTTATTCTCACAACTTATAATTAGACAAATCACATATTGCAAATGGAGATAAAAGTAAAGTATTATAATATAAATAAATAAAAACACAAATTAAACATCCTATAACTTGTTGAATTGTGTAGACATGCATTTTATCAGCATGAAATCACTCACATCACTATCACACTTGACCATGCCTTCCTCCAACATTATATTATTTGATAGTATAGTACATATATTATCTTTACCAACAAATTAATTTCAAATAAGAATTGATGGCTAGCTTTTTGTTCCACCTATATACATACATGTCTTGTTCTTATTAAAACTTATATAGTGAATGAAGATTAAGTTTTGATGTGTAAGTGTGTGTTTCTCAAAAGAATACCAAAGTCAAAGGCGGAGCTAGGTGGGGGTTCGTGGGTTCAGACGAACCTACTAGCTTTTTCGTAGATCCTATATTTTATTAGGAAATTAATTAAATATATGTATATTAACTTCTGAACCTCCTAACAAAATTGATTTAGAACCCCCAAACTCCTAACCCTGGCTCCGCCTCTGACCAAAGTTTAGTTCCTTAGGACAGCAAAGCATGCACCTCTTCTTTCACTTTTTTAACTTTTAATTTGGAAAAGACAGATGTTAATTCTTGTAAATGACTCTATAACTTACACTTGTCAATGTTTAGGAAGATCCAAATTTACATCGCAAAATAAGTGCGATTTATTTTAATGGTAGATCGTTTTTCACCATATGAAATTGTAGTATCGTTCAAATAAATTAGAAAATATTTTTATTAGATAGATATAAGATATACTTTTTGTCACGACACTATATTATTTTGTTATGGTGCTTATTAATTATTACTATTTCTATCGTTTGAACAAAAGAAAAAAGGTCATTAATTCTATGAAGAAGGTGGTTAAATTGAGAGCAACCATTAATCATCTTGACTTTTGTTCAACCATATGTTATATATACACATTAATTAGTTCATGAAACATTTTGATTTGGATTATTTTCTAAGCATGGATTAATTGAACTTGTTTGACTGAATTAATTTAAGTTTTTAAGCTTAGTTTGAAACAATATATATTGTTTTTTACTATGATATCACAAATTCAAATATCAGTGGCAACATAAAAAATTAGGCGATTTATTTATATATACCCAAAGTCTTGAAGTACACAATTTATTTATATATAACCAAAGTCTTGATGTACACAATTTAACGAAGGGAGATAGTAAATATTACGTGGAACAATCCAGCTTGCAAGACACCACAATTAGTGAAAAATTAATTTAAGAACTATTCCCTCCGTCCCATAATAACTGATCACTTTCTATTTTACACGGTACTTAAGAAATCATAAATAAGATGAACAATTTGAAAAATTTACCCTTTATCCATTTTGATGGATATCAAGATAATTTATGATGACATAGGGCATACAAAAAATATCATTGGAACTTATGCACATTTTTATGATATTAATTATAGGGGTAAAATGGGAAAAATTTAATTAATTTTATCTTGATTTAGTAAGTGATCAAATAATTTGTGACACGTATTTTTAGAAAGATGATCAAGTAATATGAGACGGAGGGAGTAATAAAGACAAAGAAGTTAAATACATTTTTTGACTTTGACCTAGTGGGAATGCAAGAAAATAAGGACAAATTAACAGACAAGCAAAATATGATAATATGTGTATCTATACACAATAATATCAACTTTTATTAAATGCACAATGAATAAACTTTAATTATAAATAGCATTATCATTTTGAACTTTTCTATAAATTAATCAAATCAAAAACATAAATTTACAACCATGAAAAATCTCAAAATTTTATTTGGATTTACAATATTTTTTATCATCTTAGCAAATGTTATTGGAGCAAATATTAGTATAAGTAAAATATCTTGCAAAGCCTTATGCAGACTTACATGTATAAGTTCTTCTCAACCTGATTTTTGCAATGATGTATGCATGAAAAGATGCACAGTTCATAGTGTTTATGAAGCTATGACTCATTATACTAGTTGTTATGAGCAATGTTCCAACAACAACACAGGTATAATTTCGATCTTCTATATACACAGTATAATTTTTTAATGAAAAGGACGATCCTAGTTAGATCTGATCCACCCCTAATTTCAATGATGGATTATCCAAAATTTTCAGTTTATTAAAAATAAATTTCAACAACTCGTGTCACTGGTCATCGAAAATCCCTCTGAAGTGGATGCATATCCTTTATCCACAATCAAGATATCCCTTGTAAAAGATACATAGTATTTTCTTTGTAAATTCTAACCGACTTATCACAAGACAAATTGATGTGTTAACGGGCTATAAATATCATTCGTTATGAGTGGATCCGGTCCAATAGTTATTTTCAATACCAAACCTTCAAGGCTTTTTTGTTACTAAGCCCACTTTTTTTTTAATTTTTAATTATTATTAAACTATGGATCCAAACTTAATATTTGTTCTTTTTTATTATTTTGGTTGCAGATGAAAAGAAAATGGGAAGCTGCTATGATGATTGCACAACCAAATATAACAAGTCAAAAAGGAGTAATGTAACTACTATTTAATGTGCATAATCCAATCAACTTTATGAATATTATGTTATGATATGAAGAACTATATATGTTTCTAATGAAATAAGTTTTACTTTTTGATACTCTAAATCTTTTTTTAATTGACTTTTGTTATGTCCGAGGGTCTATTAAAAATAATTTATTTTCATAAAATTATACTGATATATTATTATTGTTGCAATTGACTTTGTACACCATAGGAAGAATCACGGGTTATACTTAAGACAAACAAATGCCACAAAAGAGCTTAAATAGCAAGGAGACTAACATTATCTTGGTAAAGTAAAATAAAACCCACTATCATGTCTATATCGGTGTATGATACTCACATTAGGGATCGATTGAATTGAGATTTATATTAAAAATTTCATATCATAAGGTTAAACGCTCTCTAATAAAGACGATTATATTCTATATTCAAGATTCATATACTCCCTAACGAAAGGGACTCTATATCCAAACTTAAATTCGAAAACTTTGATCAATGAAGAAGGTGTGTCTTATCATTCCACCACAACAATTATAGGATAAAGAATAATGAATACTTCTACTATACTATCAAAAAGTTTCATATCCAAGGTAAAATTAAACACTCTCTAATAAAGACGATTTTGTACACTAGACTCGTACTCCCTAACGAAAGGGACTCTAATCTCTATATCCGAACTTAAATTCGAAAACTTTGATCAATGAAGAAGGAATGTCTTACCACTCCACCAAAACAGTGGTAGGATAAAGAATAATGAATACTACTACTATATTATCAAAAAGTTTCATATCAAAGGCAAAATCCTCTCTAATGAAGGCGATTCTATACTCAGAACTCGTATATCAGAACTTTAATTCGAAACCTTTGATTAAAGAAGAAGGAGTACCTCATCATTCCACCGCAACAGTGATAGGATAAAGAATAATGAATACTACTACTATACTATCAAAAAGTTTCATATCGAAGGTAAAATCCTCTCTAATGAAGGCGATTCAATACTCAAGACTCGTTTATCCGAATTTTAATTTGAAACCTTTGATTAAAAGAGAAGGAGTATCTTATCATTCCACCGCAACAACAGTAGAATAAAGAAGAATGAATACTACCACTACTACTACACTATACTCCCAAATTGTAGGTTGTCATGCATGGTGACACGTGAACCTATATTCAAAGAAACAACTTCACGTGAAACTATCAAACAAAATTTTCCTATAGAAACTAGAGGTCATTATAATTTGACAACTCCCAGCCACTAACTTCCAATACTTGTTGAATCTCATAACCAAAGTATTATAATTATATACCAAAATGCAGAAATCAAGAAGAGTTTAAAGTACAAACAAAACTTAGAAACTTGGGAAAAAAAAAGTACAAAGAAACAAAGCAAATTTGTGAGTGTGAGTTAGCTAGTTTAACTACTTCAATGAAGAAACAAGGTTGTGAAATTGAAGCAATAGGCATTAACTACTCAATCTATACACATAAAAGAGAAATCCCTTTTAGTTTTTTTAGCAGAAAACAACACCACAAGTGTATAAAAGGAGTTCAAGAATTGGAAAAAGGATCTATAAGGCATGTTCTTAAGGATGTGAGTTGTAGAGCAAAAACAGGTGAAATTCTAGCTATTGTTGGTCCAAGTGGTGCTGGAAAGTCTACTTTTTTAGAAGTTTTAGCAGGCAAGATTGAGCCACATAGTGGATCTATTTTTGTGAACCAAAAACCAGTTGATATAGCAAGGTTTAAGAAGATTTCAGGCTATGTTACACAAAAGGACTCTCTGTTTCCTCTGTTAACAGTTGAAGAAACTTTAAGTTTTAGTGCAAAACTAAGGCTAAAATTTGCTCCTAATGAATTGAGTTCAAGGGTCAAATGTTTGATTCAAGAACTTGGTTTAGAACATGTTGCTAGTGCTAGGATTGGTGATGATCGAATTCGAGGGATTTCAGGTGGTGAAAGGAGGAGAGTTTCTATAGGAGTTGAACTGATTCATGACCCTGGAGTCTTGATTCTTGATGAACCAACTTCAGGTCTTGACAGTACTTCAGCATTGCAGATCATTGATATGCTTAAAACCATGGCTGTTACTCGTGATCGAACGATAATTCTTAGTATTCATCAGCCATGTTTTAGGATCATGAAGTTGTTTAACTCAATCCTACTTTTGGCTAATGGTACAATCTTGCATCATGGAACCATTGAACAGCTTAGTTTAAGGTTAATCCTAGTTGGATTGGACCTTCCCCTTCATGTCAACATACTCGAATTCGCCATTGAATCCATTGACATAATCCAGAAACAAAACCATACATTGTTGCCTCAATCAACACTGATGATCAAGAATTCAGGTAAGCTCACTTTGCAACAACTCTTTCAAGAATCTTTGTCTATGTCTCTGCCTATGCCTATGCCTATCAATGTTGGCTTTGCAAATTCAAGTTTGCAAGAGATTGTGATCCTTACAATAAGGTTTTGGAAAATCATATACAGAACAAAGGAGCTTTTTGGTTTTAAGACATTACAAATGTTACTGTCAGGACTTGTTTTAGGATCAATATTTTACAATCTTGAAGATGATTTAGTTGGAGCACAAGCAAGAGTTGGTTTATTTGCATTCATCTTGACATATCTTTTGTCAAGTACAACAGAAGCATTACCAATATTCTTACAAGAAAGGGAAATACTAATGAAAGAAACATCTTGTGGGAGTTATAGAGTTTCATCTTATGTCATAGCCAACAGCCTTGTCTACCTGCCATTTCTATTGATACTTGCATTGCTATTCTCAACTCCATTATATTGGATGGTTGGTTTAAACAAACAGTTTATAGCATTCATGCACTTTTTGTTACTAATTTTGCTCATTCTATACACAGCAAACTCAATTGTTGTGTGTTGTAGTGCCTTAGTACCAAACTTCATCATTGGTAACTCATTAGTTTGTGCTATGATGGGATCATGTGCTTTGTTCTCTGGTTACTTTGTTTCAAAAAATGAGATACCAAATTATTGGATTGTGTTGCATTATGTATCACTTTTTAAGTACCCTTTTGAAGGATTCTTGATTAATGAGTTTTCTGGTTCTGGAAAGTGCTTACAATACATGTTTGGGATGTGTTTGGCTAGTGGTGATCAAGTGCTAAAAGATGAAGGATATGGTGGTGAAGAAAGTAGAAGGAAGAATTTGCTTATTATGGTTTGTTTTATCTTGCTTTATAGGTTCATTTCTTATGTAATTCTTAGAGTTAGATGTTCTCAAAGAGGATTCAAAAAGATCTTCATTTCAATTTGATGAACAAATTTTAAGTGCTTAATTCACAAGTCACTTGTACAAAATACACAAAAAGTTGTTTGTTGTAATATTATATGAATTGTGCATTTTGTTAAAGAGACTTGTATATTTGTTATCCTTCTCTATTTGAAAATCTTGTTGAAGTTTTATAGTACAAAGTAATTTCTCTTTATTTTCCATGCTCAGTTAAATCCCCTTCGTCGAGAAATTCTACTATGTGTATGTAAGATCCCATGACGAGGTTCGTGTCTCCACCACCAGCGTGTAGAGATGAATTATCAAGATCTGAAGTTTATGAGTTTTGAACTTGTCACAGAACTCATTAACTCATTTTAGTTAGACATAATACATCCACTAAAACTTAGCTTAAACACTCTAGTTTTGAGTATGTACAACTAGACACCTTAAAGAATTATGTGTCATGTTAGCATCAGGTGTTGACGAGATACAATACAGACGAGTTGGGGTGTTTAATATGTACAACTAGACACCTCAAAGAATTATGTGTCATGTTAGCATTAAGTATTCACGAGATACAATACAGACGAGTTGGGGGTTGTAGACGCATGTGGATTCTCAAAGTTGAAGTACTTACTTTGAGATCTAAACTAAAGTTATTAAATTCATTCAATCCAATCCCGTAACTAATATTGTAGCTCCGCCCTTTTTCTCGAAAACTTAAAATAAACAATAATGGGAATAATGTGACAAGATCATTCAACAATAATAATTCATGTTTGGCACAATAAGTGAAGGGTACAATATTTATTATGTAACAAATATTTTTTTGATTTTAATTCATTTTTTGGATATAAAAGACAAAGGAGCATCACGGACTCACTTTCACAGTTTTGCTCATGCAATGTTTTATATTCCGTACACACTTTTATTCATGGCCACAACAAATAATTTATAACATTAAATACAAATCATTTTCTAAACTCTTTGTTGTCTTTTTCATATCCGTGACTTGTGTTCCTTTTTTATAATATTGTCCTTTTCAATCATTTTAAAGAATATAACGAAGTGACGGATTCAAAATTTAGACCTATGTGTTTTAACTTTTAATAAATGAAGGGTATCTTCTTTTGGAAATTCTAGTTATATATTCTTAGTATGATATTATTGATGATTTGTGAATCCATCATGTGTGGATTCAATTATTTCATTGTTCGCCCTTAAAATATGATTAACTTTTCGTAAGAGCATTGAATTGAATATAAGTAAACGATATCTTATCATTTAAATGAAGAAAATTATAACTCTTAAAATTCAACACGCAAATGGAGTGGAAGAATTAGTCTTAAAAGTATGCTTGTGAAATGCTTTACTTGTTTTTCACACACAAAAAAGTTTGAGGCGAAGTCGTAATTTTATTGAAGCAAGAAAAGTCATTGTGAGTCCGCCACTACTGATAAATTTCACATGGTTTATTTTATGTGACAGTGTTGATAAGATGTGGACCGGAGTATGAGGAAGAATGAAAATCTCTTGAAACTTATAATTTTAAAAATATCATGACATATATGTTGTTTTAAAAGCATGTTACTAAGTAATATGAAAAGTCTTTGTATTTTTCAAATGTTTTTCTTGAGTCGAAGTTCTATCGTAAAGAATTTTTCTACTTCATACGTCACAAGGTGAAACTAACATCTTCGTACATTTCGATCTCACTAGTAATTTCGTATGGGTTTGTAAACAAATTTGGCCCATGGATATTAGTGAAAAAAGCCCAATAGCTCAGAAAAGAAATGGGCCAAACAATTAATAAACCGGGGGCCCAAAAATCTACTCCAACCCGTTAATAGCTCAGAAATTGGGCAAAAATTCAGCAATTCCTACTGAATGTAAAAATGGGATCCCGGTCGCCGTCGTATTCTCGACGGTCTCGATCTCCGGTGAATCGTCGTCGCAGCAGCCACCGGAGCCGACGTGACCGAAGCCGCTCACCCTATTCCAGCAGGTGATATTTTGTTGAAAAATGCAACTTTTATGATTTATTGCTAATTTATATGAATTTTACATATTTGTTTTGTTGAAAAGTTTCAATTTTTTGTTAATTTTCTCTATAATTGTATGGAGTGTGGTAATAAAGGTGTGACCTACGGTCAATGAAGTGTGTCGAGCACCATAAGGTCTCATTTGTTGTAGCCTTGGTGGACAGAGTTGCTGGTGGGAGGTGTCAGGTATCTCGTGTAATTAGTTGAGTGCCCACAGCTGGCCCCGGCGCACTTTTCGTTTTCTATTTTTAGTTTAAATGTTGGAATTTTAGCTGCATTGTTTTGAAGCCTGAAAAATCTTTTTTCATTTAGTAGTTTGTTTCAAATCTCAACTAGAAATCTCCTAATTGCTATATTCTATATATAAACCAATGTCTTTACAGGTATGTAACTTTCTGCTTACTACTTGTACTTTTGGATAGCCTGGTTTGATTGTGGTAGTCAGATAAAGGGGCGGGCGGAGAGATAGATAGTAGAAGAAGGTTATTTTAAAGGGTATTGTGTGTGAATAGAAATTAGGAATGCCAGCAGATGGTGTAAGTGTGTGTGTTCTACTTTAAAATTCAGCCTTTTACACGGCAATCACTTGCTTAAAACTATATCCAGCAAGTTTTATGTTTCTGTAATAAGAAGGTTGTGACAGTGAACCACACAGAATAATTCATGTTTTAGTATCGGATTTTCGTTGAAATTGGTTGTCCTTCACATTATCACATCTATGCATTTTAGTTACTATTGTTATATTTCGCAGGAGAAAGAGTCGCTCTGGTACCCCTCACCGCCGTCGGAGCCGTTCTCCAGCTACAAGGCGCAAAAGAAGTCGGTCCCCGACGACTAGGCGTCATAGGAGACGACGAAGTCACAGTTCCTCAGAGTCTCCTGTACCCAAGTCTCGAAGTCCTAGTCTTACATCCACTGAGCGTAAAAGTGCTGCTGAAAAATTGAAAAAGGAAGAAGAAGAAAAGAAAAGGTTTGTTAGATGTGATACTGTTATGATGTTCCTTTGGCTCTAGTCTATGTCCTAAAGTTACTCCCAAGTACTCAACTATAGTGAGCTTCTGTAAGTTGTTACTTTCCGGAGGTTTGATCTAGTCTTTAAGTTAAAGAAGTCGAGAGTAAGTAAACTAAGCTAATATGTGTGTGTGTGTATATACCACCTCAAGAAGCAATCAGTAGCTGTATCTTTTTATGTCGTCGTTTTTTGTGCTTAGATATCATTGTAGAGTTATCCAGATTGTACATATACGAAATTAATGCTCATGTCAACATATTTATGCATTGCTTTACATACTTGATTTTTGATATGCTTACCTTGAGCCAAGGGTCTATCGGAAACAGCCTCTTTACTCTAGGTAGGGATAAGGCTGTGTACACACTATCCTCCCCAGACCCCACTTGTGGGATTACACTGGGAATGTTGTTGTTGTTGACATATTTATGCAGAAGGTTTTAGTGTAGTATTCAACCACTGTAGACTCTTGGCATGTTGGGTTATTAAGAGAAGATTATTACTTGATTTTCTGTGGGTCTGAAACCCTCTGAAAAATGTGCTGTACATTTTTGTCTTACATCTTTATCATTGGTGATATTTCTTGGCATTTCAGGCCATTATGTTTCAAGATACATAGTGCAGCATGCTAGTTGCTTTAACGTACTTGTTTTTTCTATTCAAATGCGGGAAGTGCTGTAGAGTTATGGTTTTATTTCATGTGCTCTCTGTATTTTGAACTAATTGAATAACTTTCAGGCTACAGCTAGAGGCAGAACTCAAGCAATTAGAAGAGGAAACCGCAAAGAGATTGGAGGAAGAAATAAGGAAAAGGGTCGAGGAAAAGTTAAGTTCAGAGGAAGTTAAGCTGGAAATAGAGAGGCGAATAGAAGAAGGTCATAGAAAACTGTTTGAAGATGTTGAAATTCAACTTGAAAAAGAAAAGCAAGCTGCTCTTACGGAGGCAAGGCTAAAAGAAGTAAGTTTCTGTTTGGGTGGTTATTGACCCATTGTTGATATCTACTAATCACTATATTCTCATCTTGTGTACTTCTTTTTGTCATCGTATCTTGATGAGATCTTATATGAAAGATAACAAGTTATTTACTGCTAAAAGATGAGTATATTAATTCTTATTTTGGATGAGGAAGGAAGCAGGGAAAGTTTAACTCTTCTTTGTTCTACCTGTACTTTAGTAGCAGTATTTCTCTTGTAAGAGGTTAGGCATTGGCCCGTGAACCTGATATACTCCACAAACTTTCCTGTCTACACTAAAACTACTTGTTAGTTCAACTTTAGAGAGCGAGTCGGCAAGCTTTCCTCCATTTATGAATCGTATCTTTTAGCAATTCCAAAATAGTTTCTTGTCTTCCCATTTAATCGAGGTTAAAACTTTCGTGTTCTTTGTCTAAATATACAAATCTTTGAACGTTTCAACGGCATTGTTTCTAACATAATAACACACTGGATTAAACAGGAAAAAGCACGAAAAGAGAGAGAGGAACTGGACAAAATGCTTGAGGAGAATCGAAGGAGGGTACAAGAGGCTCAAAGGAGAGAAGCTCTTGAGGCGCAGCGAAAAGAGGAAGAGCGACTTCGGGAGTTAGAGCTCATTCAAAGACAAAAGGAGGAGGCTGTTCTAAGGAAAAAAATTGAGGAAGAAAATCTAATGAAACTATCGAGCAAAAATAAATCTAGGACCAACTCGATTGGTCTATAAAAGCACAATCTATAGAGATTTTCTTGCTCAGATGTAATTGGATAAAGATATCCAGTATTGTGTACCCAACATGGGGAATCATAGAACCAGGATTGGCTAAAGTTTGGAAGTTCACTCGACCAGAATGATATATCGCCATGGCTCAACTCAAAGTCTCCATTGCTGGTTTCTGCAATTGCAAGAGTTTCTACACCTTCAATTCATGGCCAATGCTGTTAATCACTGTATTTTGTAAACTTAATAGGGACAAACAGAACAATAACTGATTGGTGAAAGTTTGTTCATGACTTTTGAATTTACTCGAATATATATTTGTTAGAATTGCTAGGGCATATTCACTCCCTTTACTGGTACTAGATAGGTGAAAAAGAAAAATCTAAACTTCCATCTTATGGAATTATGCAAGATTCTGTTCTTGGTTGCCTCTTCTTGAAGTTCCCAGGCTGAGTTGCTCTCTCTTGTATCGCGTTTCGTTTTTTCCTTTTTGGTGTAATGTGTGTTGAGCCTTTTTTCTTAATGTCTCTATCTGAGCGATATCTCTGTGAATCATACGATGTTCGTTCTTCTATTTGTTGGTTCTTGAAATTTCATTTGTTTATTCATTCAATTCACAGTCACAAGGGACCAGAAGGAAGGACTTTTACTCTGTTAGAAACCACTATAATAGTATGAAATGAAGGTTTCAAAATATAAAACGTGATTTACCAAATAGTACAATAAAATTATAAATGCAAGAGCTAAAGACTTGATTTTTAGCTTTTTCTAGAAATTGGCTGTAATAGTATCCAGTTATCCAAATCATGGTATATGCTTTTTAGAGGGGGAAAAATTACCAAAATTTAGATTCTTTTTTAGAAATTTGTTTGGCCATTTCAATCACATTGATGGCTTCAACTCAACCAAAATTTGCTATATCCATTTGGTAAGTAAAGAATGCTAGTAATTCAAGTATTTTGACTTGACAAAGAAAAACAGTAAACATTCAGAATAAACAACTTAAAACAACAAAGTTGTGAGTTTGAGTTACGAAGGAAGCAAAAAGGTGAGAGTAAACAAAACTAAAAAGAAAACTTGTAATAATTCAGATAATAAAAAGGAAACAAAATTTTACCCTTTTGAGTGTACAATAGTTGTAAAATGTATCATTGAAAAAACTAAAAAGCAATGGTCTTTGTACTTATGCTCAATAATCATACCTAATCAATATGTTGGCATAACTTTTTAATCTTTAGTTCAACAATGCTTGAAGAACAAAACAACACCCCGCCCCTCTCCCCCCCCCCTCCCACCTAAACTTTTTTTTTTTCTTTCAACTTTTATTATCATTAGTAAAAGAGTTAGTCCACCAACTTCATCCAACTTAATCTCTTCTAAGATCATCTCATCAATTGACAAAAGGCTAAAAAGAAAGAAAGCAATAATACTCCCTCCATTAGAATCTATGTGGCGGTATTTAACTAGACGCATAATTTAAAATTTTAAAATTTATGATCTTAAATATAATGACAATTCTCTGAAATAAGAAGTTGTCATTAAGGGGGAAAATATGAGAAACTAAAAGCTACATTATTTTTTTAATATAAGAAAATACTATCATTTTTTAATAAACTAAAATTAATATTTTGTCATATAAAATGGAAGAGAGAGAACCTTTTGATTTTTAGGTAGTATGTTAAAATAGTCTGATGTTATTTCAATTACCTACTTGAGATGTGCCACCTAAATTGGTAACACAATGTTTTAGAATGGAACATTAGCTAACATTATTTTTCCTATCCACCCATTAGAAGGACATTTTATGTTCACCAAATAAAAATGTACATATCTTTTTATTAAATGAGAAAACAAATTATTCTTCCATAATATATCCTAATTAATCTACTTAGGTCTTAGTCTTACCCTATTTATATTTATCTATCTTGCTAATGTTACCCTATGTCTTCAATCATACTAGGGCATATATAGAGTGTTAATTATAAACTCATCTGAATTATATGTATATACCTTAAATAAATATAAATAATTAATTTTGAATTCAGTAAATCAAATGAGTTAATTCGATCCTACAAAATGTAAATCTTGAATATGTCTTTTGACTCCTATTCAGTTTATGAATTTCCTTCAAAGGAAGGTTAAACAACTTTCAAAGAATTATTACTACACAGTACACTACCTATTATGATAGGTGTAGAATAATGATAACAACATTGCTTGTTATATATAACTTTTTCTACATAAAATTCAAATAAAAATAAAATATCTTTTTGACTCAATTTCCATTTTTTTTTTCTTGTCATCTCCAACAACCATTTTAGTGGTGTAATTTTTTTTAATTAAGTTGATATCTCACCTTTCTTTTGATGTTGAAATTGCTCATCACTTCAATCTCCAACTTTTTTTTCTCCATTTTATTGTGTACCTAATTTTTATTTTTTTTACTATATACTCCCTTTTAGGTGTTTGATACGTATATATATGTTACATATTCTTTAATCCTTATATTACCAAAAATATATGGCTTCATCAAACTTTGCCTATTTCATCCTCTTTTTTTTCCTATCATCAATTTTGTTTGCTTTGCAAGTGAGTTCAACATCTAGACATGTTCTCAACAACCATAATGGGTTCAAAGTGAGCTTAAAACATGTTGATTCAGGTGGAAATTTCACAAAATTCGAACTTTTACAACGCGCGATGGCACGAGGGAAATCAAGGTTACAAAGGTTAAACTTAGTGGCTAATTTTGCAAGTTTGTCATCAAAAGATGACATAAATGATGTTAAGTCAACAATTCATGCAGGAAATGGTGAGTTTCTAATGCAAATATCAATTGGTAGTCCAAGTGAGTCATATAATGCAATAATGGATACTGGTAGTGATTTAATTTGGACTCAATGTGAGCCTTGTAAAGAGTGTTTTGATCAATCTACACCAATTTTTGATCCATCAAAATCATCAACTTTTGAAAAAATTTCATGTTCTAATAAACTTTGTGAAGCATTGCAAATGTCATCTTGTAGTGATAGTAATTGTGAGTATATGTATACATATGGTGATTATTCATCAAGTGAAGGTTTTTTGGCTAGTGAAACATTTACTTTTGGTAAAGTTTCAATACCAAATGTTGCATTTGGATGTGGAAATGACAATGAAGGTAGTGGATTTAGTCAAGGTGCGGGCTTAGTAGGCCTTGGACGAGGCCCACTATCACTTGTCTCTCAATTACATATGTCCAGATTCTCGTACTGTCTGACCTCGATTAATCAGGATGCTGATAGCAAGAGTAGCACGCTTCTCATGGGATCGATGGCACGTGATGATTATAACAATATTATAACAACCCCATTAGTGAAAAACCCGACGCAACCATCTTTTTATTATCTTTCATTAAAAGGAATATCTGTTGGGGATACTCAATTGGCCATCAAGAAATCCACATTTTCACTCAACAAAGATGGCACAGGAGGATTGATAATTGACTCTGGGACAACCATAACATACTTAGAAGAAAGTGCATTTAGTCTTCTCAAAAAAGAGTTTTCATCACAGGTAAACATCTTAATTTCACATATGATCACTAAACTACTTTTTGTCACATTATATATAAAATAGTAGAGTCAAAAAATTTACTCACTAGAACGTTGAGGTCAACTTATTAGACGTTATAGTGAGTAAAGTTTAGTGATTTTACTGCTATATAGTAGGTAAATTTCAGTTACTTCAATGTGACAAAACATAAATTTATGACTTTATATTGTTCTGATAGATAGATTCAACGACTATACTGTTATATTGGGTAAAACTCAATAACTTAATTTGGTGTAGTCATTTTATGACTTTACTAGTCTTTATATCAAGTAGAATATATAAAATACTACTTGGATCGAATTAATTATTAGTATTATTTTATATAATATGGTTAATGAGTATTCATACAGTCATTGACCGTGACCATTCAACTAGCCCACCACATCCAGTATTGTTACAATATATAAAGTTCATTGATCATACGTGAAATTAACATGCAGGTAAACCTTCCGGTGGATGATTCAAGCTCAACAGGACTAGATCTTTGTTTCAAATTGTCATCAAACACAAACAACATAGAAGTTCCAAAGTTGATTTTTCATTTTGAAGGTGCAAACATGGATTTGCCTGCAGAAAATTACATGATTGCTGATTCAAGTATGGGAATTGCTTGTTTAGCAATGGGAAGTTCAAGAGGAATGTCAATATTTGGAAATGTTCAACAACAAAATATGATGGTCATTCATGATCTTGATAAAGAAACTTTATCATTTGTGCCAACACAATGTGATAAACTCTAGATGGAACATCATAATTCTCAAATTAAAGTTCAAGATATGGATTGTGTGTGCGTTTTCAGTGGCGGAGTTAGAAGTCCAGATACAAGTTCAGGCTCAACAGAACTCAATATAACTTCTGATGTTCAGTGTTAAGAAATTCATTAATATGTACACATTAAAATTCATAAGATAACATTGAAATCCTGGCTCCGCCTGTGTGCCCTTCAAATTGTTCATTTATTTTTTTTCTCTTTTTTTCTTTGTCTTTCTTTACAAATATCATATTAATAGAATCTTACAACAATTGAATGTATAAAATTTACTTTGTTTGGGGCCATTTGTATTGTCCAAAGAAACAATATTTAGTAATTTTAGTACAATAAAACAAAAATTGAATGTCAAGTGCTACAACTTAAGATAAAGTGGATAGGAAAGTTATAAGAGTCAAAACAACTACAACAATAATTGCTTATATTATAATTAGTAGAGGAAAAGAATACTGAAAATAATGAATTATGTAATTAATTAATTGACCTGCCTTGATCACCTAACTAATCATTTTACAAAGGCTTGTTCAACTGCCTAACCACTTTACGAATGCCTTAATTTCTCTATTTTATTAGTGATATATTATAACCCGTGTGATGCACGGATAATATTAAAATATATTAATCGTATCAAATTGTGATTTCACTAATTTATCACATTCTTGTTCAAAAATCTGATTTTTGTTACTTATTGTAATATATTTTTAGGAAAATTGTGCATTATATCAAACTATTAATTCAAAATAAATGCTATAGCTACAGTTTCATTTAATTCCAATTTGTAGCAAACACATTGTCATTCTCCCCTCTCTCCCTTGAATCTCTCTCGCCGCTCTCATTCTCTCCCTCGCCTCTCTCACTTTTATACAAACACAAATGTATAAATTGTATTTGTGTTTGTATAAAGCGAGAGAGACTGTATATACAAATGCAAATACATATCTCTCCGTCCTATACACTTATAATTATACTAATACAAATCTTCCCTTGTCCAGTTCTCTTTTGCCTTTCTCTCTCTCTCGCTTTATACAAACACAAACTATACAAATACAATGTACAATTTGTGTTTGTATAAAGCGAGAGAGAGATTTGATATACAAATACAAATGTTTTAACTCGATTCAATTGTATACAAATTCAAATTTTATGCAGATATACAAACACAATCATTGATACATATACATAGTAGTTACATATATACAATTATTTAACCAATATACATATACAATTCACCTCTCTCCACTCTCTGTCCTCTCTCGCTCGCCTCTCTCCTCTCTCTCCTAATCTCACTTGCCACTCTAGCCTAACACAAATAACATATACATATACAAACGCAATTTTCATAGACACAGACGCCCGATTTATACAAATTGCTGCGATTTAATACAAATCAGATGCCTGCGAATCAGATGTCTGGGATTTATGCAAATAGCAAAACTGTAGCTATAGAGCGCTAATATGATTTTTATGTTTGTTATTCCTAAAATTTACTGTATATTTTTCTGTTTGTGTATTGTACTTTTGGATTTTCATTTAATTTTGGGCCATTAGTGGGCCTAACAGGCTTTTGATCGAGACTTGGGCCCTTAGAAGTAGTATCTCCTGTCCCAACTGGGCTTTTGATTGAGACTTAGGCCCTTAGAATGGGTCATTTGCACCTTTTAACTTTTCGCCTCAAGGTAAATAACTTTTTCGCGGACATATGTTTATATTTATGCATTATAATATCTCACAAGTTATGTCTTGCGCTCTTAAAGAACTTATGTCTTGCTAGGCATAAGTTCAACTGTTAAGGGAAAAAAAAGAAAGTAAAGACGAACCCATTTATAAGACAAAAATTAAAGACCTAACACATTTGAAGGACAACTGTATAAACATATATTATCACAAGTTAAGTTCTTACCTCCGTAACTACCCAAATTTATAAAGTTGATTGTGAGAAGAAAAATACTATATGAAAGATATCTTAGTGATTATTATTCAAAAGGGGAATCTTAGTAGCTTGTGGCGTTCTAGATAGATTTTATTTTCCGCCTCATAATTCTCTCCCCTATTTCTCCTTCCCCTACTCTTACGAGAAAAGTAAATGCTATAGCTAAATGGTGATGGGCAATATCAGTCAGCCACATACCCCCCCCCCCCCAATATATATATATAAATAAATTAATTTTTATTAAAAAATGATTAATTATCCAAATGTGTGAAATCCCAACTTTCATAAGAGTATGCTTAAATTGTATATTTTTAGTAAAAAATCAATATGACACTAAAAGATATTGTAATTCTATCTATAAGAAGAAAGTCAAGAGCCACAAACATCACTTGTGGGGTGGACATAAAGAGTTGGGGAATGTTTATCACTTTTTTTCATAATAATGAAGTTCTAGAAAAAACCCAAAATCACAAAAGCAAATTGTTCAAGTATTTTGGGCGGTCTAGTGATGTCAATCTCTTTATCTTGTTTTTGTACTTGTAGCTTGATACAGTTGACTTAAAAGCAAGTCATGCAATTAGTGGGGGTGGGCAAAGGTCATGATTAATATCATTCGATATTCAAAATTTACTGATCGGACTAAGTTAAAGAATTTGTGTAACGTAGGACCCTTTAAAGGAAGTGTGCTCCTATCAAGATTTTCTCTACTTTCTGAGTACGAGTTAGAAACTTCTGATTTCTGAATAAGGGTATAAAAATCTCATTCATCCCTATCTACCTTTTCATCAATCAATTTTTAGTCACGATCGTTTCCTTGTGCAAGTTGTAAGGAGTCTTGATCTCAAATCAAGTAGAGAAGTCTTTCATTCTTGGTACGGAAATGAGTGCATCGAAAAAATCTACTCAACCGACGAATTTGAAGAAGTTGTGTTGTGTAGGATCTTGAACTAAAGCATGTCCATACCAATATTTTCTCTATTCTTGAAGCACGAGTTAAAGACTTCTGATTTCTGATTTCTGAATTAGAATAAAGGAATCCCACTCATCTAATCCCGACCTACCTTTTCATCAATCAATTTCCAATCGCGATTGTTTTTTGTGCGAGTTGTGAGGAGTCTTGGTTTTGAATCAAGTTCGCCTTCATTTCATTTTCGTTACGAGAATGAGTGCATCGAAATTTACTAGTCTGACAAATTTGAAGAAGTTGAGTTGCGTAGGACCCTAAAATAAAGTGTATCAATACCAATATATTTAAATAAAGATATGAAAATCGATCTTATCCGTCCCGCCACACAATTCTTGATGATGATAGTTGATATTCTTCTTGAGTTACTTGTAGTTCCTTCCAAGTTAATTTCAATGATTTAAAGTGCATGTACCTTTTATGATTGGGAAGATCTGATTTGAAGAAATCTTTCCTAACCAAAAATTGCAAAAATAAAACTATCTAAAAATAAAGGTCGGTAGATATTGGAGATACTGATTTCATAGAACAACTTCTAATTTTGTTAACTAAAGGAAAATTTAAAAAAAAATCACACAACTGGTTAGCTAATTATAAGAGAAATAAAAACAAGAAAAAAACGCATTCAAATTTTGGGTATGAAATCGCTTTTGATAAAGAGCATTTAATTTACTCTTAAAGTGAGATTTCTTAACGTAACTTTAGATTAATCAAGTTCAAGTTCCTATATGAATCGACTAAGAAATCAAATTTTAAAAAATGTAAAGCTAGTGTACCTAACCCAAAAACAAATGTATCAACATGATTTTGTACAATCAAATACAATGTACAAAAAAATGAGAATAAATTCTAGAATGGCCACTATAATGCTTATTTCCATGATAATAAAAGAACAATAAACATATGGAAAATGCATGGAATATAATTTTTATATATGCAGACCAGAATCGTATCAAACGGGATCAATGATATAAATGTGTGGGACATATAAATCTGCAATAAGCATCGAATCAGTGTGACGGAACTAGAATTTTCATTAAATAAACTTAACATCTACTTTATATACATAATTAAAAAAATTAACCTTATATATGTGGAATAACTAATCGATGCAAAAAATTCGAATAAAAACCTCTCATAAGAGGTAAAAATATTACTATGTAACTTTTTAAGTCGTACTTGTAGGTACCATATATATAGTTTTTAATAAACTAAATAAACACTGATTATACTCAATTTGACTTTTTAAAAAAAAAGGGTCATTTGACAAATATTTGAACACCACAATGCACTAATATATAGAATTTTATTTTATTTTATATATAAAAAAAAAAAAGGATCATCACTCTCAATATTGAATAGTTATCATCAATTCTTTATATATATATAATGGTGGACCAAAGCATCTTATCAACAGGCTCCTTTGATAGTGGAGAAAAAATAAAAATAAAGTGAAAGCATAAAATAAAATAATAATAAGTACTTTGGGAAAGAAATATTTGAAATTCCACTTTCAAGAATATCCCTACATAAATCTCTTAGTTGAAATGTTATAATCTCACCAAAATTTATTGTTTTATAATAATAATAATAATAATGTCTCAGTTGATTCGAATTTAAAGAGGTAAGTGAGTATTCATTCAGATCCTTTTAACAAAAAATTATACGATATATATATAAGGGTATTAAAATTGAATCCAAATATGACATAGAATTTTCAAAAACTCATTTTTATTTTCTTCTTATTTTTAATCTTGAATTGTATCATTATCTTTGCTCCACTATAAAACTTGTGGAAGATAATGAAGAATAAAACAAGAAACTAATAAACCCAAATGTATAAATACAAGAAGAAAGAGGGACCATTTTGAAAAAGTATACCCGACGAAAAGGGTATAAATTGCAAATACAATTCCAATATACTCCGTATTCCGTATTTGTACTACCGGCACAAGTCCACGATGGCCAAATTCTTTTTATAACTTTAACATGTCGGAACAGCTTCCATATATTTTGATTAATTTCACAAAATAGTTATTATCTTCTATTAATATGAATATCGAATAACTTTAATCATCAAAATTTGAATATATAGAAAAATATTAAATATCTAGTATTTTGTCTCGAGGTTTGCTATGCCTTATTATTTTAGATAAAATAGGTACATTAATTAATCTAAAATATCTATTATGTGTTAAGTTAATTAACTCTTGTTTAACCATAAGTTTTAAACTTGAAACTTGAAATTTAAAAATTTGAGTTTTTAAAGTTATGTTTAGTCATGCATTTTACTTAGAAACAAAATTAAAATTTGTGAGTGCAAGTGAAATTTTCCACAAAAACTGATTTGAATACTTGAAAGTATTTAAAGATTATATTTTCAAAATCTAATTAAATTTCTTATTAAAAAGATATATAAAGATAAATTATTAAAACTTGATCTAAAATATATAGTCAAACGCTAGCTTATCACAAAAAGAGGAAGTCATATTCAAACTTTTTTATTAAAAAGAAATAAATCAATTAACTTTATATTATGACAACATTTTTCCAAGAAAAAAAAGAAGGAATAACATTAATATCATATATTCTCCACTTGACCACCCCACTATTCTCCACCATCTTATAATAATAATAATTATTACTATCACTCTTGCTATAAAAATTTCATTAAATCTTGACATCAAAAGCAAAAAAGCACCACAACTTTTTCATCCAAATTTCACAGCCTTATATATACACTCACATATTCACCACTTATTAGACCTCATCACTTGTTCACAACACACATATTCTCCCTCTCTTATCTTTTCATCTTTTAAAACTCAACGATTAATTCTGCGATCAAATTTTTATTAATTTATATTATTATCGAACGATAAAAATCATGAAGGTGAAGAAAGGATGGCTAGCAATTCAAGTAGGATTAGAAGAAGAAGATGGTGGTTCTCAAAAATTTGTTATTCCAATTTCATATCTATATCATCCACTTCTACAAAAACTTCTTGATAAAGCTCATGATGTTTATGGCTACCATGTTGATGGACCTTTAAAGCTACCTTGCTCCGTCGACGACTTCCTCTATATAAGGTGGCGGATTGAGAAGGAACCTAATCAGAGCCACCATCGCCACCATCACAAAAATAATCACAACCACCATCACCATCAATATCTTTCTAGTTCTTTGTCTTTTCATTCATGTTAATTATAGTACTAAGGTTTCCTTGTAATTAAAGGTATAATTTAATTTCTCTTGGGAAATTTTGACTTTTTGTTATTGTATTATCTAGTTAAGTTCATTTAGTTTTCAATTTATTGAAACATGCACTTTTAATTATTTTGCTTGTGAATCTTCGCAAATTAAAGTATTCATTTTAGACTATTCATGTGTTATGTGAAATTTGAACTATTTATTTCATATTTGGGATAATATATATGTATAAATAATTAAATCCTAAAAACAATCTAAATGGTTCTAATATACATATTTTAATTAGTTCAATATTAAATATGCTTAGTAAAATATCATAAGAATCGAAGTTAAAATTTATTAATAATTGAAAGATTAGAATTGCAATGATTCCGTTCTTCTTATTTTTCTTGGTTTTTGGTCCGAAGATACCTTGCCCCACAATATTTTGGGAATCTTTTTTTTAAGAAAAATAAAGTTTATTATGTTCTTCACTATTTGTTATCATACTCTATTTTACTTTTGTGTTCAATGTCTAACACTAATCATGAGAAATGTTTTGTTAAATTTGACTTTTTACTATACGGTTAGATACAAACTAGTTCAATTATTGGAATTAAATAATGATTAATTTGTAGGTTTACTTAGAGATAATTTGTTATTAAACTGTAAAAGTTAGGTCAAATTTTTATTAAATGACCCTTAGATGTTTCAAGAGCTAAATGCATTTTTATTTAGCGCTAGCGTGAGTTTGACATGAAGAAAATCATTTTATATTTAATTAATAAGTCAGAGTTCATTTTTCTAAAAAAAATGATGACTTTTTTCGAATATATCAAAAACGTATTACTTAAACATTATTAATCTTATTATTCACAAATATATCAAAACATTCTCCGATTTTCTAATCAAGGGTAGATATTCACTGTCTTGTATCAAATTTAATCTAAATTCAATACTTTCAACGAGAACCATATGCTTATGTAAAAAAAAAAAATCACTAAAATTGCTAATATATAGACATATATTTGTAACCTTAAAAACATTAATATAGGTTCAGTACTAAGAGAAGTTAAAAATTAAATCCATAAAACTTAAATCATGAATTTACCTTTGTTTATGATATTACTATTAGTTTTAATATATATATCTTTTCAGAAAAAATATTTCCACTCACTTATATTCAGGTGACATAAGATAATTTTCAAAATATTATTTTACAAAAAATGACTTCCACCGTACAAAACACACTTTATTATTTCTCTCCATTTAATTTGTATCAAAGAAAAAGATGAAATAATAAATAAAGAAAAGTAGACAGTAATAGTTGTCTAATTAGCTTTGAAAATTAAAGTTATCCAGCAAAAAAGTAATAAAATCCACTAATTTTGTAATTATGTGTGTGTATCAACTATCAACATCCATTTTAATTTTCCCTTTTGTGTTGTAGGCAAATTAATTAGTGGAAGGTACGTACTACAACATTGGTTACGTACGATATTTTATATTTTTTAAATATATAAATGTTGGTTGAATTATGACTAAGCAAAACTTTAGTTTATGTACGTATGTTAATTATATTTGACTTTACTAAATATAATTATAAACATAATTAGTATATGGTTTGGTACTGCCTTTTCAATACGGTTTAGGTCATGACAATATCTTCGATATGATAAGGTGTTTGGTTTGATATGATAATTCAAAGTCATGAAAAGTTAATTATATACAAAAGTGTTTAATTAACAAAATCTAAATCCCACAACTTTATAAGATATTTTTAACTTATGCACATCTAAACAAGCACTAAAGATGATGTAATACAGTTGTTATACCTCATATATGATTTAAAAAAAATATAATTGCATAAATGAGGCATTTCTATTGTCAAATGCTAATTAATTGTGAATTTAAAAAGAAATAAGATGAAAATATAAAATAAGTATACATGTGATAACAATGGTTCTATGGTATTGGATATGGATATATATTGTGTGATTGACAATAGATAAACAATAAACACATATCATATTTTGATTTTGTCAATTAAGAATCATATATTTGACTATTGTTGTTTTACTAGTTTGATGCGTACAATAATTAGTTCTTGTTAACTAAGCGAAAAAGGGATATAACTCAGCAATAGAGTGTCACTTTGTTATGATGGAAGTCATCAGTTCGATTTTGATCATTCCCAAGTCTAATGTGAGTTTTCCTAGTTGAATTTGCTCTCCCGACGTTTTTCAATGAGAATGAATAAGAGGCTCATGGGATTGATTTGAAAGTGACAAAAAAGGTAGCTTACTTCTATGCAGAAGTGTAGATTCAACTCTTATTTCTAAATCATAAATGATTCGTAAGTCTTCTCGCATTCACTTTTGCATAGAAATTTGACATCTAATATACTTTTGAGGTAAATTTACAAATTAAAAAGTTGCTCAAAATATTATCAATATATGAGTATTGTTGATTTAACTAAACATAATGATTAATCATGATTAGGTGCATGAACTAATACTTACTCAAATGTGACAAGAAATCAAAATTGATTTTATAAACATAAATAGATTGAACACCTCTAGTGATTGACACCTGTGACATAGATTTTCAAACTATATCATTCTCTTTGCCTCCACTATAAAATTTGTGGAAGACAATCAATGAGAATAGAAGAAAAAACTAAACTTATAAACCCAAATATAACAATACAATAAAAATGAGGGACCACTTTTAAAAACCAATACCGACCAAAAGGGTATAACTGCAAAATAAAATCTCAAAAAGATTCCGTAATCCTTATTTGGTTACGGCCCCGACACACTTCACATTTTTTACTAAAATCAAAATGAAATTTGTGTAAAATGTTAGTTTGAGAGATTTAACGTCCTTGTTGAGGTTTGTTTCACTGGTTATACATTTCTGTCGATATCGATTTCAACAATCCAATATCACTAATATTATTATTCGTTTTAGATTTAAAACATTTCAAATTCTTCTTTATTATAAAATTTGTAACATATAAGATTTTTTCACGACCACATATAAATTTAATTAATGTCAATCATAGAAATATTAGGCGAGTTATGCCTAAAACTTATATGGTTTAAACCATGTCACTTGTAAGTTTATATGTGATTGCAAGCCAAATAGATTTTTTTTTGTTCGATATAATTTTAAATGCCAAATTTAATTAATATATACCTAAAAAAATTTGTGATTATTATTGTTATTTTTCGTTTATGGTAGTTCTAATTTATGTTTATTCCTAACACCTAACTTCATCAACTTTTAACTCCTTACTTTAGAAATTAGTCAATTTTACATTATATCTTTTTTCTCTCAAATAAAGGGCTCCACTAAGCCATTCTCCAACTAACATATATATTATTATCATCACTCTTTCCATATTTTATAAATTATAATCACGAAAAAGAAATCACCATATATTTTATTCACAACATTATATATAGACACATAACACCATTTATTACTACACAAACACAAAAAAATATTCTCCTAGCTACTCCCCACTCACTATACACTAACTTCTCCATACATTCCAATAGAAGAAAAAAAAGAAAGAATAATATACAAGAATTACAAGATGAAAGTGAAAAAGGGATGGTTAGCAATTCAAGTAGGATTAGAAGAAGAAGATGGTGGTATTCAAAAATTTGTTATTCCAATTTCATATCTATATCATCCTCTTCTACAAAAGCTTCTTGATAAAGCTCATGATGTCTATGGCTACCATGTTGATGGACCTTTAAAGCTACCTTGCTCCGTCGACGACTTCCTCCATGTAAGGTGGAGGATTGAGAAGGAACCTAATCGGAGCCACCATCATCAACACCATAAAAACATCCACAAACACCTTCCTAGTACTTTGTCCTTTCATTCATGTTGATCATGAAGGACTTCCTAGTTTGTAAAGGTGTAGTTTTTCCTTTTTCTTCTAAAAAAATGGTCAGGCAATAAGTATCCTTTCATTCTTAGTCATCTCATGAGATCTCGGATCCAAACTCTAGAATGAAGTTTGTTTTTGGTATGGTGTGTTTCATCTTCAAAGTAGTGAGGTTTTTTTAGTGCGATTCTGAATTGGTCATGCTTCAAAACAGATATCGAACATCGAATAAAAAAAAATGAAAAGGATTCAAAGTAGTATAGTGAAGTTCCATATTGGAAGTTGAGTAGAAGAAGAGCTACATAAGAAGTGTTGAGTTATTTTTAATGGTGCACGACTTTTTGGAGAAAATCGTGCATATTTGATTAGACCATGGTTAAGATTATCGTCTTTGAGTTGACTTAACTCAGCAAAGTGATATTAAAGTTGATGTTTTGATGAGATGAGCATAAAATTAAAGTGGTGGAATGATCAATGTGGAACAAGTTTTTTATTGCCTTTATTCGTCTATAGATCGAACAACAACCTTACTTGTAAATTTGGAGACTCACATCCAAAAAGGCATATAATAATATAGATGACATACATTTAATTTTTGACACTAAACCACATGACGAGATCACTTTTTTTGTTTTTTTTCCTTTTTTTCTACTTTTATTGATAGGGATATAGTAAAGATTTGATCTCTATCCTTATGAGCATCTTCTTTTTAATTTGTGCTCGATAGAGATGATATTAATGTTGAACCTTGCTTGATTATAATGACAAAAATAAAAGACGATATATTATTGTATAAATCGATTCGATTCGATCGGTTCTATCGCTTAAACTATTGAGATATATTAGTGGAATTTTAAATAATCCATGACATATATAACAACTCCACCCATTATGCAAATTAGTTTACTACACGATAGGTATTCCCAATTTCACCTACCATTTTTTCTTTTTATGAATATAAAATCCATTGTATTATATATATATATATTTGATCCAAAATAAATAAGTAAAATGAATCGAAGGAAATAAAAGTTTTTGAGCACAAAAGCTAGAAGATCCACTTGTAACAAATAAATATGATAAGTAAAATGAATCGAAGGGAGTAAAATTTTTTGAGCACAAAAGCTAGAAGATCCACTTGTAATTAATAAATTCTATACACTTATATATATTCTTACAACTTGATATATTAATCAAAAGCTACTTTAGTTTTTTTTTCTTTCCTCATTTGGTTGATTTTTGACTAAAGAAGTTTTACCTTTTTCTCTTCTTTTGACCTAATAAATAAATAAATTACTAATAATTTTGGTAGTGGCCTTTGAGTACGGATTAGGGCGTCCTTTGATAATTCAACAAGTCAAAAGTTATATATTGTGATAATATATGATACTATATTCTTATTCTAAAGTGTTTGTCAATAATATTAAAACCCTAATTATTCTAACTTAATTAATCCTCAAATGTACTTTGTAGATTTCCAACTAATTATGCACACGTATAAAGTGGGAAATCTTTTTAATTCGTACACTACTTGTGCACTATGATGACACATTGACACACACAAATTTATATATACATCTACGATATTCGATAATTTTCTTTATCCCAACTTGATTCTTTTCTGAATGTAAGATGATGTGTAGGGGTGGGCATTCAGTTCTTCGGTTTGGTTTTATTAAATTTCGGTTTGGTGTTACGGTGTTCGGTTTTGAAAAAGTGTGCACCAAATATCAAATCAAAATATTTTGGTTCGGTTCGGTTTTTTATACTTCGGTTAGGTTTAATTCGGTGTTTTTAAAATGGGTTTTCGGTGCAAGCAAATAAAAAATAAAATGAAAATTAAATTATCAAAACGTTTAACTAAAGATAAAAGTTGAAAACTCGAAATAATCAATTAACATATTTAATAGTTAAAGTTTCCAACAAAGAACTAAAGAAGTTTTTTTTTCTCTTTCCGATTTTTTGTTTCCAACAAACACTCTTTGTAATAGCAGCCAACAATTTAAATCAGGAATTCAACACTTGAAACTTAAAAGTTAAAACAATACAAAGTTAAAAATGCCTTAATATTCAACTTCATTCAAATAAAAAACAATAGGAGTCACAACTCACAAACACAAGTTACCAAGTATATAATTAATAAATTTAAAATATTATTTTAAATTTAGTTAATAAAATTTCGATTTTTCGGTGCACCGAATTTTTCTACTCTTACACCGAATACCAAACCGAAATTCCGAAAAAAAAAACACCGAAACCGACACCGAAAAACCGAATTAGTTTGGTTCGATTCAGTTTTTCGGTTTTCGGTATTTATGCCCACCCCTTGTGAACTCTCTTGTGATGTACTTGATTTGCAAGAAAGTTGCTAGTATGCTTCGGTAATTGGGCCTGATGATTTCATGGAATAACTTTGTTTGATATCTCATTTTTGTTTCTTTAATGAATCGAGCAAAATTAAATTATGTATCTCTCCAATAAATGATAGTATGTGAATCTTCTTAAAGTTGATCTCGAGAAATAATTTCTTTTAATTTTTCCTTCTTAATTATTTTCCCAACCAAAGATCAAAGTGACGAATCTCTCAAACTAAGGACAATATATTATATATACTTCTTGAAGTATTTTATTGTTAGGAGTATCAACAACGTTATATCACTCCATTGTTGCAACAAAGACAATATATTTTAATGTCTTGATTATTATTTTTTTTTTAAAATATTTTTTTATGGTATTTCTAATTGTAAGTATATTATATATAGGCTATGACATCACTATTTTAAAAAAATAATTAATTAGAAGTATTTTTTGAACTAATTAATTAGAAGTTTTTTTTTTTTCAAACAACGGGCAACTATAAATAACATAGAAGACCAATGTTGAGATTAAGGTCTTAATTATTCCAACTTTTGGTACTGATTATAAGTTAATCGTGATTTACGACATAGTCCTAGTCAAATTTGTCCTTAATAATATTCATATTCAATTCGACATTAAAGTTAGACATGACGAATAGACAAGAAGTATTAAATTTAAGCTAGTCAAGTTCACATATACGTCTAATTTAATTTGTTAAAGTCAAAAGTTTCTTTATGTAACAAATCAAATGAATTAAATCAAACAAGGACCAACATGGGTTGTGGTGCATTGGTGGGAGTGCTTCACCCTTAACCAGAGGTCTTAGGTTCGAGCCCTGGGTATGGAGAAAATCCTGTTGGAAGCGTCACCCCCAAATGGGCCCTGCAATGCGCGATTCGGATTTAATCGGAGCTCCAATGTAGGCTCTGAACACAGGACAGGAAACCCAAAAAAATAATCAAAGAATGAGTCATAATCCAACTCATCTTTATCATATTGCTCCAATAGTGAGCCAAAGTTTTGAATCTATATGGATTAATTACACTATTTTGACAAGTTAGTTTGTTTATTTATTTTACAATCAATTTATTATGAGATTATATTAGATATGTTATTGTTATATTTTGCGATCAATCTATTAGATTAAGTAAACGAATGAAATATAACTCAATCCATTAAAATTTGAATAAGTTGGACGAGTTACTAAAACCTAAATTTTGCAACCGCTACATTCCCGACAAGAGTTCAATTTGTAATCTAAGAGTATAAATAAAACAGTAATTTGAATTTTAATAAAACTATTATATTATTATACTAAATACAAGTTCTAGTTTTAGAATGAATCTCTAAAATTTATTTTTCAATAACGTATATATACTAGCTACGACTTTATAGACTTTCATTTTTTTTAAGGTATAGTACAACTAATTATGCATTTATTAACAATGTATGTAAATATCTTTTGAGAAATTTGTTATTAATGAACTGCAAAAATCTTTTGAAATTTTTAAATGTAAATATTCGTATCGTAATTCTCATTTATAAATTATAACTATTAAATAAGATTTAAATATCAAATATTATTAATCGAAAAATATTATATTTTAATTAGTATAAAAGTCAAGCCGTGTTTGTAGCTCTAGAAATTAAAGTCCCGCCTTTAAACGTTGCTTTCACTTTTTGTTAGTATTTTTTTCCTTATAAAATTCAAATAAAATAGACTTATTTTTTACGTATAAATATAGATTTTTCATAGAATTTATGATTTTTTGAATATTCTATTATAAATGTCGAATTTTGTGCTCATCTCCGCAAATCCCTTTTGCCGATTATTCAGGTTCCTGATCTTTCACTCTTTTTTTTTTTTTTTTGTTGGTTTAGTATAATGTATTTTTGAGCAATTTTCATATATGTATGTAATTTTTGTTTGTAGATCTAAAGTCAATTTTTTTTTTTTGTTGATTGGAGGATTCATATAGCTAGTTTTGGATCGATTTGATATGAATTGATGTTGTTTATGTCACTATATAATGTTGAGGTTTTTGTTTTTGAATTTTGGGGATAGGTATGAGTTTTTAGATATAGATATGTTTTAATTGCAAGGATGTAATGGGAATTTAATTTACGTAGTCATTGTGGATTTGGGGTAGACATCACTTGTGGGATTACGCTGGGTATGATGATGTTGTTGTTGTAGCTATTGTGAATATGCGCAAGACCCTACTTGTGGGATTATGTTGGGTATGATGTTGTTGTTGTTGTTGTAGCTATGGTGAATTTGGGCAAGGCACCAGTTGTGAGATTACGTTGGGTATGATGTTGTTGTTGTTGTAGCTATTGTGAATATGGGCAAGACCCTACTTGTGGGATTATGTTGGGTATGATGTTGTTGTTGTTGTAGCTATGGTGAATTTGAGCAAGGCACCAGTTGTGAGATTACGTTGGGTATGATGTTGTTGTTGTTATTGTTGTAGTTGTAGCCATGGTGAATTGGGGCAAGGCACCAACTTGTGGGATCACGTTGGGTATAATGTTGTAGTTGTTGTTGTTGTAGCCATTGTGAATTTGGGCAGACTTCACTTGTGGGATTATATTGGTTATGATGTTGTTGTTGTAGCTATGGTGAATTTGGGCAAGGCACCACTTGTGGGATTACGTTGGGTATGATGTTGTTGTTTTAGTCATTGTGAATTTGGGCAAGACCTCACTTGTGGGATTATGTTGGGCATGATGTTATTGTTGTAGCCATTGTAAATTTGGGCAAGACCTCCCTTGTGGGATTACGCTGGATATGATGTTGTTGTAGCTATTGTGAATATGGGAAAGACCCAACATGTGGGATTACACTGGGAATGATGTTGATGTTGTAGCCATTGTGAATTTGGGCAGTTTTTGATCCATAAAGTTCAAAATTATTGGGGATTTGTGAATGGTGAAGAGCGTGATGATTTGAGCATGTTTTTTTTTTTCATTCACCATTTCCTTAGGGGTTGGTGGGATGACTACCTTTTATTGGGTTTATTATTTTGTGAATGAAAAATATGAGGAGTGAGGTTTAGTCTAGTTTGCTTCTTTAATTTTTCATGGATGTTTGGAGTTACCATATAACTCATGAATAAAAATCTTATGCACTGTTTTATTGCACGTTTATACGTGAGTTACTACTTGTACGGTTTTACCTACTTAACACTCCATTATGCATGCTTGATTTTGTTCAGTAGTATTCTTTTAGAATCCTGTGAGATCGATTATATTCGATAGAATTGACAACAGCGAAATGGTCCTTATGGAAGACAGGCTCATTTATTATTTTTTTTAAAAACCTATATTCTTATACTATATCATGTTTAGATTCACCTACCTCGTCTCAATTCTAAGATATCATTTGATAGAATAGTTCTTTGATGGAAATTCAGTTTGACAGAAGAAGTAGCAATTTGTTGTCCTTTAGCCTTGCTCGTCATATATTTATGGATGTAGTTGAATATTTTTCGGCACATTATTTTGCTACCATACTATTCTATTAAGATTTCTTTACTTCGCTTATCTTGTTTTGTAATTAAACAAAGTTTCTTTTGGTAGGTTAAGGCTTCAATTACCAGAATTGGCTCCATAAGGAATAGCCTCCAGGCTTTTTATAGGAATTGAAAAACAATAATGAGACATTGGCTTAACAATGGTTGATATCAGTGTTTCATTATTGAGGTTGCTGAATAGCTCAGACTTTTTTAGTTCCTATATCTTTGCATGGTTGGTTACTGGATTTCTTGGACTCTTGGTTGTTATATATGTATTGCTTAAGTGGCAACGAAAGACATCTCTCAATTGGGTTAAAGCTGCTGCTGTAGCAAAGAAGCAAGTGTGGGAGAAGCTGAAGGTTCCCTTATCCCATCATACGTGGATTGAAGATTTTGCTTATGGTGTACAGCCATCCACATGCAGTGTGTGCTTCACCTCACTTGTTTCTCCACATAACTTAAGTACAAAAGCTGCATCACATTCTCCAGTACATCGTTGCTCTATTTGTGGTGTCGCAGCCCATTTTTGTTGTTCTCAGTTTGCCGCAAAGGATTGCAAATGTGTTGCACAGGCTGGATTAAGCCATGTGCGGCACCATTGGTCGGAAAGATGGACTAACTTGGATGAGAATCCTGAGATGTCTGCATTTTGTTTCTATTGTGATGAACCTTGCGGTGTTCCTTTCCTTGATGCATCTCCTACTTGGTATTGTTTATGGTGTCAACGACTGATACATGTCAAATGCCATGCCAAGATGTCTGAAGAATCTGGTGATATTTGTGATTTGGGTCATCTCAGGAGGCTTATTCTCTCTCCACTCTATGTTAAAGATGTAGAAGCTGAGACAAAAGGTGGTACAATGTTAAGTTCTCTGGCAGAAAAAATGAATGCCAATGGGCACATCAGACGAAAGCGTCATCGGAACAAACATGGAAATGACCTCATAAATGGTAAAGTGCAAGGCAGTTCTGCTGCAAAGCTAGCTCTGGAATATGTGCTCAGATCCCTGGCGTCTTTGAAGCTTTCCAACTGTGAGAAGAACAATGGCTACTCTGTAAAATGTAACAAGCTGGGTGGCAGAAAAGGTAGCCAGAACAGATTGGCCTGGAACAACCAGGAAAATAGAATCTTGGGCAGATCTAAAAAGTATGCACTAGTGGATTTGCCTCAGGATGCTAGACCTCTTTTGGTTTTCATAAACACTAAAAGTGGAGCTCAAAATGGTCCCGCTCTAAGAAGGAGATTAAACATGCTGTTGAATCCTGTTCAGGTGAACCTTCAATTTAAGGCTAAGAGTTAACTAGTAATCCTGCATATTTAGCTGTCCCACGCACAGCTCTATTTAGAAGGAAATAACTAGATTAATTAGCTAATGAGTAAATTATAGCAGATGTACTTAAAGACTATCTGAATGGCTCAACTTGGCTCTTAAACTTACGTAAGCTAGTAGCTTGGCCCTATCTTTTGCTTTGGCCAGGATGAACCGCATGCTTCCAAGTCACAAATGCTCGTTCTCTCAGACATGTCTTCTTCATTTAGAATTTGATCTATCACCATCCTCATTTTCCTCCTTATTTTGAGCTCATTTTGTAACTAGAAATATTCTTAGTTCTGGAATCATTTGTTTGTTTAGGAAGTTCTAATCTAGTGAAAATTACAGAAAGGCATTCTTTTAACAGTCGTCCTCCTTTCCTCTAGCGATTTATCTGTCATGAAAAGTGTTGTTTCTATGTTAAAGCATTCAAACTGCATAAGAATTTCATTTTTCATAAATGCAGGTATTTGAACTTGGTCAGTTCCAAGGGCCTGAAGCTGGTTTAGAATTATTTAGTAATTTGCAATACTTTCGTGTCTTGGTCTGTGGTGGTGATGGGACTGTTGCCTGGGTCCTTGATGCAATTGAGCGGCTTAACTTTGAATCGCCCCCACCAGTAGCAGTTCTTCCTCTGGGAACTGGAAATGATTTGTCTAGAGTCCTGCAATGGGGTGGTGGATTTGCGATGGTTGAAGGGCAAGGTGGACTAAGACCCTTTCTGCATGATTTGAACCATGCTGCTGTTACAATGCTTGATCGTTGGAAAGTCAATATAATTGAAGAAAAATCTACCGATAACACCCCTAAGGTGCAATCAAAGTTCATGCTGAATTACTTGGGTAATCTTTCATCTGTTTGCACATTGTGACTTGTTTATGATACTAGCCCAGAATTCAATGAAAAGTTCCTTTTATTCTGCTATTTTTATCTGTGATGCTTGGACCTGCCTTTTAGTACTTATACCTGCACTTCTCTAAAAAATGTAATGCCTCTCGATGCTCTGCTTGCGTGTCCTGTCACTAGTACCTTTTTGTCTATCGAATTGATCTTTTCTGTTACAGGTATAGGATGTGATGCAAAGGTTGCATATCAATTTCATATGAACAGGGAAGAAAACCCTCAGAAGTTTAACAGTCAGGTATGAACATGCCATTTTGAGCCTCAGTGATCTCTGAGCTACAGTTGTTTCATAACATAATTTATGAGAATGTTTATATATATGTTCTTGAGAATAATCTTTCCAGTTGCCCATATATGTTGTCCAGTGAATAAAATAATTTATAGAAAAATAATGGACAAAGGTTCAATGGACATCGTTGAAGATGATTGGTTTTTATTGCTTGTTGTCAATAGATTACTATGCTTTAGTTTTCTTCTGTTTTAATTAAATTCCATTTGGGAATTTACTGTGTGTTGTGTGTGTGTCTAAACAAGCTTCTCTTACAGTTTGTAAATAAATTGCGATATGCAAGAGAAGGTGCTAGAGATATAATGGACAGAACTTGTGCAGATTTGCCATGGCAAGTATGGCTTGAAGTTGATGGGAAGGACATAGAGATCCCCAAGGTACACATTGCAAAAATCTGGAAATCAAACTGCTTCTTGCCTTCACGTTTGTAATTCCTAATTGATCCCCTTATTTATAATCTATCAGGATACTGAGGGCTTGATTGTGCTAAATATTGGTAGCTATATGGGTGGAGTTGATCTGTGGCAAAATGAGTTCGAGCATGATGATGACTTCAACCACCAGTCAATGCATGACAAAATACTTGAAGTTGTTTGTGTTTCTGGAGCATGGCACCTTGGCAAGCTACAGGTATGGAAAGTTTCCTTGTGCTTCCATTTCTATCTATTCATCAAATTTTAACTTTTGCTTTTGGCCTTGCTTCATGTTGTGCAAGCTTACATGGATGATGTTCTGCAAAGTAAAATACCACCTGTCAGGAAGTAGTTAATTAAAGCTTCTTTTGCTGTTAGTATAAAGATTATCTTGTGAAACTGAATCACATATTTAAGTTAAGGACTGAGTATATTACATGCAGCACATTAAGCGTTTGTGGCATAGCTCTTATACTCTGTGTAGAGAAGCTTCTACCTGGTGCCTACTTTGCACTTACTCTGAAAAAGTATTCTCTTGAATATATAAATTTAAGTATGAAAGCATTCTCCTTCAGCTACTTACTCAGATTACCAAAAGTACCTGCTGCTTTCAAGTCTGCCTCTTTCACTTTTTCCCCCTTTATAACTGCTTTCAGTCTTTTTCTACTATTTAACTTTCCTTCTTACAATCCTTTTCTTTTAGGTTGGACTTTCTCAAGCGAGGAGGCTAGCCCAAGGGGGAACTGTAAGGATACATGCTTCTAGTCCTTTCCCTGTCCAAATTGATGGGGAGCCTTTCATACAGAAACCGGGTTGTTTAGAAATAACGCATCATGGACAGGTACCTTAATTTGCTCGGTTGAGTTAATGTAAGTCCTGACATGAAATGACAGGACATTGTATATAAATGATAAGGCTGGTTCTGATTATTTCACAATTTGGAACCTTTTGTATGTATCTTGCCTGATTTCTGACTAATGATTACAACAAAACAACAACATACCCAGTGAAATCCCACAAAGTGGGGTATGGGGAGGTAGAGTGTATGCATACCTTACCCCTAGCTTGTGGAGGTAGAGAGGTTGTTTCTGACTTATGATCAAGTGGATATTTCTAAAACAGTAGATTTAAGAATGGCAAAACATTCCTTTGTTTATGCAGTTTCAAGAGGACTTTACGAAAGAGTTAGGTTGTTGATACTTCAAAATACCCGTCTTTATTTGTTTTAAGAGCATACAATGGTGTATTGGCATCTATTTATTCTTGTTTTGCACTTAAAGACTGCATAAGGCTGAACTCATAAATTGGACTCCACAAAATGGGTTGTATATCTAAGCTTATTCATTAGTTATTTAACCCTAAATGGTTTTAACATTCTATGGTGGCCCAGCTCTATACTAGCTTGGTATTTTCCTGTAAACTAACCCCTGGGCGATGTTATTTCTTTGATTGACATAGTTATGTAAATGGTGATTGAAGATCTATCAATATTGTTCATGAACTATAATCCAATTATCTACATTAAGAGGCTTGTTGTGTCTCAATTTCTCCTTTTGTATTTTGAGTTCAGGCATATTACACTTTTGGTTTTGGTACATGTGTATAAACCTTCCTTTGAAGGGTCAATTCACAAATAATAATTTTCACTATTTAATTTAAAATGTCATAATTTTCTTCTGGTTGAGATTTATTCTCTGCTACATAGTGTTTCATGGAAGATAATTTCCAGTTGTGTGCTTCGATCCAAAATCTTTTTGCAACTTTCATCAAGAATGTGTCTAACTCACTTGACTTTATTCAAAGTTAAGATTATTGCCGAGTTAATTGTCTTTCTGGCTGAAACTCAAATTGAAGGTTTCGTTCTTATTTTCAATCTGGCCTATTAATCTTCATCCTGTATCATTTCCAGATGTTCATGCTGAAGAAGGCATCAGGATCCAACGAGCCTAGAGGTCACGCGGCTGCTATTATGACAGAGGTTCTAGTGGATGCTGAATGTAAAGGTCTCATAACTGCAGCTCAAAAGAAGGTACTTCTTCAGCAGATAGCTCTCCAGCTTTCTTGATTTCCACCTTTGGTGAATATTTTGCACTTCCATAAACTGACCTCATTCAGCTCATACAAACACAACTTTAGTCATTCACATTCTTTTCTTTTGTTCTTCTTACTTTTTTTTCTAACCGGTAGTTTGTGCGGAGGAAAAACTTTTGTACACTAAAAAGAGTGAAAGATTTTTTAGACATAGGAGATACGAGATAATATAGAAGACGTGAGTTCCAAATGTAAATTTTGAGTATACAATTTTCTTCTACAAATAGGGAATCTCTTAAGCTTTTGCAACATGAAGAATTCTTTGTTGTTTAACAAAGGTATCTATTATTATTCATTTGTATGAAGTATTGCTCAAAAACCACTTTTACCAGGTATTGTTTTAGATGGTATGATAACAACTTAGATAGTTGATACATGACATAATATGGCTACTTATTTATGATACATCTGTTCATTCTCCTTTTTGAGTCGAGGGTCTGTCAGAAACAACCTCTGTATACACTACCCTCTCCGACCCTACTTGTGGGGTTATCTTGAGTATGTTATTATTGTTGTTAGGCCATCGTAAGTGTTACGTTGTGCTTTGTAAGATATCTGTAGACATAGATTACTCTTGGAATATGTTTCATTGTTTGTTTCTTCATCTCTTGGATAGTTGTGGTTAGGACAAACAATTTTTTATGGTATTGTGCTTGTTTCCTTAAGGAAGAAGTCAAGTGAAGATATATTATTTAGGATATTTTGAAAACTTAGGAGTACCTTTGAGAAAAGTTAAGAAATGGGTCCCACCATATTATTTTAAGGTAATGTATTGTTATTATTTGGTTGTATCTGTTTGAGTTGCCCAAAGTTGCAACTTGTAATGAATATACATCATTTAATTAGCTTGTAGTACTAGGTTAAAAGTATGTACTCCCTCCGTCCCAATTTATCGAGATTCAAATAAGTTTATCTTTGATCGTAAATTTTTTATATATCTTTTAAATATTTTGGATTGTTAATTATTGTGACTTATATTACTTTTTACATAGTTTATAGATATATAAATTTCATTTTAAGAAAATTAAAGATTTCATTCGTAAATTTTTGGTCAAATTTAAACTGTTTGACTCTCAAAAAACTAAATGTGTTACATAAATTGGGTATCTTTTTTCATCTCAATCCGTTTTTTATCCACTTATTATTTTTTATACTTTTGGTTGGTCTATAAAATAGAAATAGTGTATTCTATGTTTAGTGATTGGTTAATTTTATTGGGATCTAGAGGAAATAACTTTTCTACCCCACAAAAAATTCGACAAAGCCCGCGTGGTGTGAATTATACCTAGTATGTTATTGTTGTAGAAATTAGTTAATCTTTGCATTTTTTTAGTTTATCCTTGTGAGTTACTCTTTTTATTTTGTTTTATACGATTGTTTTTCTCTTTTAATTTGTTTTTTTAGAAAGGGATGACGTTTTTTTAAATATCTGTCAATACTTGAATTTTAGACTTTTTCATATTTAAAGAATTGTCCTCATCTATCTTTTATTTATACGTTATATTTTTTAGTTTATTTTAAAAAGAATAACATTTGTAAATATTTATCGATATTTGCATTTTGGACTTCCTTATTGACCTTTAAATGAGATACTCTTATAGTCATAGAACTATCTTGATTTGTGCCTAAAGTTTTTTTTTCCTTTGTGAATCGTTGTATCTAATCAAACATCGTTATATAAAAAAAATAAAAATTGATCGGAATTACCATGAATATTGTAGAAGCTTTTATGGAAAAAGTCTACTAAATGACGTATAAAAAAGGTTTCTATTTCTGGAAACTAAAAATATATGAAACATACAATTGGAGCAACTTGTGTAGAATGAAGCAAAAAAAAAAAATTGCCCCCATCGGACGTCAACGAAAAAAGCCCACCGTTGGAGCCTTATATAAAAATGGTTCGGTTCAATCGATTATTTTTTTTTTTAAAAAAATCATGTTAATATGTTGATTACTCAACTTTATATAATCAAATTGAAGAGTCAGAGTGATAACGTTAAAAACTAAGGTTTGAATCTGCATAGATGGAATGCGATCTTTAAAATGCTATTTCATTCGTGTTGAATTTCTTCAAAATATGTGTTACTTTCAATTTTTTTGAAAAGTTCGAATAACAGACATGACTAGCTTGATCATCATTTGATTATGTTCAAATTCTACTACTTGTGAGCAATAACAAGTAGTATAATCTATATATAGATTCTATTTATATTGATAAATAACAACATATATTTAAAAATTAATCGAAATGTATGTCAGTTGAAATGAAGATTATTATAATTGGTGATGATAATAAAATTTTTGTATGTAGTATGTAACACCCAACTTGTGGAATATAAACGGCATCATTGACACGATAATCGATGCAAAATTTCATAATATGCCCACTTGTTGTGGTGCAGAATTTCATTCATAATTTTATATATTTAACAACATTTATTTATAACATCGCCTACAAAAATTAAATATGAATTTTTGATGCATGATCAAACAATGAACATAACCAAATAAATTAAAGTGGACAGTACTTTTTACAATATGACTTCTTAATATTATTATTTTTATTATTATTATACACTAGCTATTATTTGGCATCATCAGATATTTAAACTTGTATAAAATTGAATAAATAGACACATTCGTCCTATATGGTACCCTACATGATAATTTTGTGTCCTTCGTGGTATTCTACGTGTATTATGCTATGTAGGACACGCGTATTTACTTGTTTAATATTATATAAGTTTATGTGTCTACTTGTGCACACCCAAAATTGAAAGGCATAATTGTCCGCTAAAGCCAAGTTAAGGGTCATGTTTATGTATTATGTCCTGTATGTTAATATACAAATTTCTTGTAGCTTTATCCCAAAAATTCAAATTTTCTTTTATATGCAAAACGGTGTGTATGTACATAAATACTTTTTTTTTTTTTTGCTTTTAATTTCTAGATCGTCGATTGTTGTTATTATCTGTATTTTTATGCTTCGATTATTATTGCATTACTTCATTATTGTTACTATTCTTTTTCCATATGCTATGTTTTTTGTTTTTCACAGTGCTTTGCTTTCATATTTGAATTCTTTTTTTCCAAACGGTTTTGAAATGTTTTACTTGAGCCGAAGGTCTATCAGAAATAACCTCTCTAAGGCTGCATGCATTCTAGTATCCTCTTCAAATTTTACTTGTGATATTATAGGGGTTATAAAATTATTTTATCGCTGAAAATAGAGAGAATATTTATCCAATCTCATTACAATAAAAATAATTTTTAACGGCAATAAATATGCACATTAACAAAAAGTGTTAAAGTCTTTACTGATATTAGTTAATTGTCATTGGATCTCATATTGCTTTAGGCTTTAGAAATATTTACAAACAGTTTTAATTGCCTCTAAAAATATATTTAGCAGTAATTTAACTATTGTTGTTAATTAATTATCTAAATAATGATACTAATTAGGTACATCTATTTATATTTCACTTTCTATAAATACTCATCCCTACTATCCCAAAGTAACCAAATTTTGAGTTTCCATTACTTCATCCTTTTGAGTCTCTATTTATATTGTAGATAAGATATATAAACCAACTCTCCATGATGAGTACTAGCAAAAATGACAAATCATTCCGCAAGTTTTTTGAATCATGGCTCGTTAAACAAAATCAAGATTTGGATCAGCTTGTACGTGCCTCGAAAGACGACAACAACAATCACATGATGTTATTACCTTTAATTCATAGCGTGGTGAAACATTATGAAGAATATTATAGAGAAAAATCGCGATACGCTAATAGTGATGTTTTAGGCATGTTGCACCCCTCATGGTTAAGTAATCTTGAAGATGCATTTTTATGGATTGGTGGATGGAGACCTAGTATGGCTTTTCATTTGTTATACTCAAAATCAGGTATACAACTTGAAGCTAATCTTCATGACTTAATTAGAGGATTAAATACAAAAGATTTAGGAAATTTAAGTGGTGATCAACTTGGATTAATTGATGAATTACAACATAAAACAATTAGTGAAGAAAGAAAATTAAGTGAAAATTTAGCTAAAATTCAAGAAAGTTTGGCTGATACATCAATGGTTGAATTATCACATGTTGTTAGTGAATTAATGAGGGAACAATTAGTTGTTAATGATGAAGAGGAAAAAATTGAGAAAAATATTAGTAATAAAGAGGAAAAATTATTAGATTTATTGAAAAAAGCTGATGATTTAAGGTTAAGGACAATTAAAGAGATTTTGAGAATTTTGACAACAATTCAAGGTGTTCATTTTTTGATTGCTGCTGCTGAACTTCATTTGAGGGTTCATGAATGGGGTAAGAAGAAAGATGCTGCTGTTTCTAATCATAAATGGTCATGTCAGACAATGAACGATGAGTCAAATCCTGAGGGGACGTCTGTCAGAAATTAGTGATTGAGATCTATCAGAACGAACGATACAGAGAAGATCAACATGGAGGTACTTACTTAGTAGTTATGAATATTC
Source organism: Solanum appendiculatum (assembly GCA_018342035.1). Classification (NCBI taxonomy): domain Eukaryota; kingdom Viridiplantae; phylum Streptophyta; class Magnoliopsida; order Solanales; family Solanaceae; genus Solanum; species Solanum appendiculatum. The sequence continues at coordinate 283,261 of JAGDQO010000692.1, read as the reverse complement.
TTAGTGCTAATTTACTAGGTTAGATTATAATAGGATGAAGATTTTTTTTGTTTTATTTCTGTTTATGCAAAGACATGATTAGTTTAAGAATTAAAAATCTTTTTATTTTTGACGTCTTTTCTTAAGTTATGTTACTGATGCAGAGCCATGATAATATATTTGCTATGTCTCTTCAAAAATATCTCTAAGTGTATATTGGATCCATCGAGTCCGAGTAACATAGATGATCAGGAGCGTAGCTATGCTATAGTCATTGGACACCCTTCATCGGAAAGTAATACCGTCTATATAAGTAAAATGAAATATGAAGTTATTAAATAACATATTCTTGACACTCTTGATAGAACAAGGTATTATATAGCCCAATAGTTTTAGACGTCTTGAAAGAGCCCAGCGCTTTAGGTTCTCACGTGTTTGAATCTTGCTAATAGCTATTTTTATTTTTTTTACTGTTTTGGACACTCTTCTTGAAATTTCTGACTCTGCCACTATATATATATATATATATAGATGATTACTTGGTTTTTCTAGTATAGAATGAAGATGTTTAGACCCTTATGTTATTGCTGTCTTTTGCATAAAGTAGGCTAGGAAATTTGGGCAAACCATGTACTCTCTTTGTTTTATCTTATAGGAAGGTGTTTTGATCCGGCACGGAGTGCGAGAAAAAAAGACTTTTGAGATACAAAAGCGTCTGTCCTTAAAATTTGCAATCTTAAATATGTCATATCATTACTGTGGTTTTAAGAGCGTGTCATTAAAGGAAAAACACAAAGTTCAAAAACTTGTCATTCTTTTCGAGACATTAAAAAGAGAGAGGGTAAGAGTGTCATATAAAATGAAACCGATAAAAGTAATGAGCAAGAATTGTTGAAAATTGTTTACTGAACTGCAATTTGCCAGTCAGGTGCAAATACATGAGATGATGCATATAAAAACCAGCTAATTGATATAAAACAAATAGAAAAAAACAAAACAGCAGTCAGCAAAAGTTGAAGTTTGTCATGTAGAGTTGTCATGAGATAATCTTAAATAACAACCGATGCTCGGATTCTTTAAAAATGCATTATTTTTGAGAATTCAACACTCACTCAATGACATTTTTTAAGAGTTCGAACAAGTATGCATTAACCATTTGTTAAAATTTCATTGAAGCATTGAACAAAAATTTAAAACTACTAATATTGAGTTGAGGATTTGTCATTTGATAATAATAATACTGAAGATTCAGTTACAACGGATACATAAAGATATAACCTAAACTCAAAACATTAACATAAAACAGCAAATCCATAACAAAACTTGAGTCCTCCATGGAGACAAAGAATCCCAAAAACCTGAAAAAATCAGAAAAAAATATATCAGAACTTTCCTTTGCTCATTCTATCGACAATCCAATAAACGATACAACACAACACGAAAAGCAGTAATATTTATAATCAACACGCGAAAAAAAACAAGAAATGTACATACTTATAGCTCATCTTTTGCTGAATCTGTTGTTACTGATTCTGGTTTAGTGGAATCAGCTTTGACAGATTCTGACTCATGAACAGCAGGCTTATCGCGATTCTTTTCAATAAACTCGATGATGGCTTCTTTTGTTCTATCACCTTCATACTGTGATATATTACCAGAAGCAGATTTGAAGTACAAAGTTGGGAATCCTTTAATGTCAAATTCACCTTTAGGAATGTCATTTGCAGTTGCATCCTGATTCATAACAGTATAAATAAGTAGTATATCGCGAATCTTGTTAAAACAAGTAACTTAAGTCCATGATTCTTACAAGTTTTGCAATTAGAACATCGGAATCTTTTTCAAATGACAAAGCTACTTCATCCAAGATTGGAGCTAATGCCTTGCAGTGGCCACACCAAGGTGCATAAAACTCTAGCAGTACTGTTTTAGGGGCGGAAAGAAAAAGAACGATTCAAATAAGAGGTTAGTTCACAGAAATGAGCATTTGTTAAGTATTTCACACTGACAGACATACTATTTTTGCCTGAGTTGAAAACCAAGTCTCGGAGGGTGTCCCTAACAACCACCTTCACTGGCTCGTTGTTCACCTCAGGGATCGGTTCTGATTTTACAAATTGCTTCAATTTACCATCCTGCAACCACACAAAAAGGAAAAAAATGAGGAAAACTAGCTATCCATCGCTTAAATGCACGTTTAGTTGGCTATATGAATCCTCACTGACCACGTTTCTATGTTTACATTCATCTCAGGTGGCATTATATAAAAGTACCTTGTAATCCTTCAACCATGAAGCAAGAGCATCAGGTTCTACATGTGTACTGAGATACTTTTCGCCTTCATTGACCATTATGATGATCAGAGGTGCTTGTTCGGGCTTTAATCCAAAGTACTGCAATCCATATATCAAATGAAACATTAACGTGTGTCGTTATATGGTCATTTGGCAAAACCAATATTAACTAATCAGATAGGCTGAAACAATGTTACTAACACTGAAAGCACCTGCACCAGCCTCAACATCTCCCAACAGAAAGCTCAATCCGTCCCCCTTGTGGACGACAGCAACATCCTTATACTTGGACTGAAAAGCATCGAGCTCAGTGCTAAAGTTCACGAAAAGCAACACCTGCATATCACAAGTTTATGCTGAGTAAAATAATCAACTCCGTAAGATATGAAGATGTTATAAACTTGTCCATTGGATACCTTTGCATTGGGAGTTTTAAAGAATTTGCTAACATAAACTTGGTTTTCTGGTTCTTTGTCGAAAATAGTGACAATTGGAACAGTAGCTTCTGCAATGAACTTCTCCGCTGCATCAACATCAAAATCCTGCACCAATACACGTTAAGTATCAGTCTAACTGAAGAAACAGGTCCATATCAAATTAAACCACATAATCATAAAGGAAAAGGATATACAACCTCAAAATCAACAAAGAGTTCATCGAATGGCTTAAGGAGACGAATAGTTGGCTTATCAACTGGCTCTCCCCGAGGGAGGAGTTTAGCATCAACAGTGTGAGCAAAATCATAATCAGCTCGTAGTTTCTCAGCTAAAGTTATAAACTTCTCAAATTTCTCCCCGGAGAGTTCAGGAAACACACCAACCTGATAGAAAATCACAAGCATTTCAACAACCAGTGGCGTAGCCAGGATTTTTACTAATAGAATTCAACATCTACTATATACTAGACAATGATTAAGACGCGATAAAAGGTAACAACACTTACAACATTGATCTTTTTCTCGTTGATAAGACTTGCAACATCATCTTTCGACTTGATTTCAGCTGATGCAGGACCAGCTTGTTTCTTCAAATAAGCAACGATACCATCTGCATCGCGAGGACCTTTGTAGTCTTGAACATTCTTTCCTCCATCTCTCAAGATCTTAATAGTTGGAAAGCCTTGAAGCTCATACTTCATAGCAAGTTCTTTACTTGAATCATCACTTGCATCAAATTTAGCTAGAACAATTGGAGGATCATGGCTACTCAAAATTGAAGCAGCTTTTTCATACTGAAAAAACATAACTTTTTGTCACAAATCATCCAACTTACAACAACAAAAATGTAAAAATATCAAATTAATATTCTGATCAAGTTAGTACCTCAGGAGCAAGTTTCTTGCAGTGTCCACACCTGTTACATTGAAAATGTACTATCAGATTTCAAAAACAAATAAGTAATTGACATCTATGTTGCTCGGACTATTCAAAAGTATAAACACGTGTGTGTCAGATCATCCAAAAGCTATACATTTCTTGGAAGATCCGACAAGGGATCGGAAAATCCCTTTACACAACAGGCTTAAACACAAAATACACTTCAACACATAAACACAGAGGCGAATTCAGAATCTAGAGAGTTATACATTTTAAATCTTTTCATATGTATATATATACTTTTAGCCAAAAAAATAAACAAAAAGTTCAATTGAACCTCAAAATCATCATAACATAGAGGCATAGAGGCAAAGGTGAATTCAGAATCTAGAGTTATATATTTTATTATGTATACATAAGTTTTAGGCGAAAAGCAATAGAACTCGCCCTAAATCCATCTCAACATAAAAATAAAAATAAATCCTAAAGGTCAACAAAAACATCCTCCACAACACACATAAACGTGAAGGCGAATTTAGAATCTAAAGTTCTGCATTTCAAATCTATTCACATGTATATACACAAATTTTATAAAACTCGTCCTAGATTCGCCTTTGAATTAAAAAAAAATAAAAAAATTACCATGGTGCATAAAATTCAACAACAATAAAGTTGTGTTTGGTGACAGTGTCAGTGAAATTTGTATGGTCTAATGTTAACACATATTCCTTTTCTTCTTCTGCTATACAAACTGAAAAAACAACAGATAAAATTAGCAAAACACCACTCCACTCCATTTTCATTTTTTCACTCTTTTTATGTAATGAAATAATGTATTTTTTTTATTATTGTGACAAACTAATGAAAATGTTGGTCTTTTTATAATGTTAAAATAATTGACCATGACAATATGGTTGATGATGTGTAAATCTGTGATTGGTCGAAACATGTGTCAAAAAGAATTATAACCAGAATCTGATTTATATTTAAGTCTTTTTTCATTCTTGGGCATATTATCAACTTTTTGCCTTTTTTGGTTTTTTTTTTTTTCCTTGTAAAATATAATGTAAATATGGCAAAGAAATTATTAATACTGTAATATCTATTCATAATTTGGTCAACATAATGATAAAGTTGAATTAACTTCCTTATATTTTAGATTTGAATACATAATTAGAAGATCCATTTTAATTCAATTACCTTTACTTGTTGATTATGTATATTTTCCATATTTGACTCTTTGTTTGGTGAATCTGACACTTATTTGACCAAATATAAATGTTTTCAAATTGCGTTTCTCCATGAGTCCAAGGCCTTGTAGAAAGTACAAAACTCCCAACAATTTGGGGGTTAATTATGTTTACCTCGAAAGTTATTTAAATTGCAGTAATTTTGAATTTTTCAGAATTCACGGATACATTGTTCCTTCGCATGATACATAGCAAACAATACATTAGTTATTTATCATATACATAAGTTATATATCAGATACATAACTATAAACCAGATTCGTACTGATTTAGGTTTGAAATAATTAAGATTATATATCAATAATAACATTTGTACCAGATACATGTATCTGATAGATGTAGAGTGATGTATCCGAATGTTTAAAGAAAGAAGGAAAAGGAAATTTTTGTAATTAATTCAAATGGTAGAAATTTTTAAAGATTATGTTATATTAAGTCGTGTAATTACATATTTTTCTCTAAAAACTTTCCTGCGTGACAATTAACGGCAAAAGGAAACAATATAGTAGAGTAAATAATAAAAAGGTAAACTACATAAATCTCACTACTTTAGATCCTAGTTACTAGAAATCCCGATAGTTTTCAATATTACTTTCTACACCATTTTCAGCTATCTAATACATGTATCATAAGCCGTTAGATACATGTATCTATCAGACTTAAAAGGACGAGATACGTGATTTAATTGATTTGAATTAAATGTTGTAACTTAATTCCTTAATTAAAGGAGTATATGATAGGAAATTAACAAACAAAATGAATTTAGTGGATCCATCCGTATCAAGTGTTACCAATTTTAATAAAAAATTTAAATCATAAAGATTAGTAATTCTAAAATTATAAACTTCATCTTCTTCATCAATTCCTTCCTTTGAATCTTCAATTTTCAAGGCTTTTTTGTAAATGACGAATATCACAAGATTGTTGAAAAAAAAGTGTCATAATTTAATAGTGTGTATCTCGAACAAATAATGTATTCGTCATTGTTTAAATTAACGATTTAATGTTTAAGAGTAATGATTTGTGTAGCATGTATAATTTGTGAGGCATGTATCTCGAAATCGTTGTGAGTATCTGTATAGAGAATTCAGGATAGTGTTAAAATCTTATATATTTAAGCATGTATCTCGCAGCCTCAACGATTATAACTAAGTCACTAGAGAATAAGTTCATGTATGAGTCAGCAGAGAATGAGTTCATGTATCTATTTATAGCGTTGTATCCTTTTATAAAAGGTTTTGAGTACTGTATCTGGTCAGACTTCATATATATACCAAAACTAAGATACCAATCAATAATACCAAAACTGAGATACCAATAAATAATACACCGAATCTGTAAAAAAATCATATCTGAAAAACATATATTCCTTTTCAAAAATCGGATACACATTATGAATCAAAATACATACTCAGATACATACATTATGTTTCACTAAGAAATATAACAAAATATGGATACATAAATTTTATTTAGTAAAATACATGACAAAACTGAGATACATAAAAATCGAACATCATATACATATCAAAATCACAAAAGCTCATATACAAGATCTATCGCTTAAATAATAGATGAATATTATACAGATACAATCACATTTTAGCCGTCTACATTTAAAGAAAAAAATACAATTGAATGATTAAAGTATTGTTTATAGTTCTGTTTGAATCATCTTATTGCTCGAATTGTGCATTTGAGGGTGTATTCATTCTAGCAACAATAGAGAACCATTAATAATGGTGGAGAACGTCGTTGGAGAGTAGGGAGGAAGACCAGTAATGGTGGTGGAGAACGTGGGTGGAGAGAAGGGAGGAAGACTAATGGTGGAACACGAGAATTTGAATTATTAATGTACCTTTAATTAAGGAGTTTAAATTTTAAGTTAATTATTCAATACCATATTTAAGGAATTTGTTTATCTGATTTAACTTTTTAAAATATATAGTATAATTATTTTAAAAATTGATATTATGAGTAATATTTTTAAACTATAGGTAAAGTATGTATATATAGTAGTTAAGCGTGTATAATTATGTAGTTTATCCTTATAAAAATGTGCACAAATTAAAGAGTCAAATAAAAAATATTTTGTTGTAAGAATTTCTTGGTTCCATAAAGCAATTTTATTTACTATGTTTTATCTCCTTATATAGCCCTTTGAACATGGGTGAAAAATGAATGCTCATAATTGACAAGCTCATTATTGAAGATAACTTGTATTCTAGACATAAACATACCTCTAATGAGAGGTTAAAGTGTCAAGGGTTGAAAATAGTTTAACTACCCATAAAAATAAGATCTTCTAATAATGATTAAGTGTTCAGAATCTATCAGAAATACTTTCTTTGCCACCTCAAAGATAAAGATAATATGGGATAAAATCTTCTAAAATGATGGTAAAGCTTTCGAAATTCACTAGAGATACTTTCTCTACCACCACAAAGGTAAAAATAATATCTTCTAATGATACTCTCTACCACCACAAAGGTAAAAATAATATCTTCTAATAACAATTAAGTATTCAGGCTCTATCAAAAATAATTACTCTATCCTATAAGATCTTCTACTGACAGTTAAGTGTCGAGAGTCTATCAAAGATAGTTCCTCAACCCTATAAGATCTTCTACTGACGATTAAGTGTCGAAAATCTATCAGAGATAATTCCTCTACCCTATAAGATCTTCTACTGACGGCTAAGTACCGAGAGTCCATTAAAGAGAATTCCTCTACACTATAAGATCTTCTACTGACGGTTAAGTGCCGAAAGCCTGTAAGAGATAATTCCTCTACCCTATAAGATCTTCCAAGTGACGGTTAAATGCCAAGAGCTAGTTCTAAGATCACAAACCATTAACCTTTGTACAACTATCAATAGTATTATAATTGCATAGTATGGAGAGACTCTAGAGACCTTTTAATCACAGGCTGCACCACATTAATACCAACAGCAACAGCTACAGCCACCAAGCTAACAGACGCCAATATTAATCAAAATAGCAATAGATTCATAAAGGAGCAGACCAAATTTAGGCCACCATAAAAGACTACAATAATGACTTATTATTACTAGCCTTTCCAATGAGCTGGATTCAAAAGCTAAAGGCAGAAAATAGTGTTGTCATTTTTTTCCAATTGATCACCCTTGGCATTTGCCATAAAACAACATAATGTGTAATCCATAATCCCCTCAATTGCACAAATATAAAAAGGTTTCCAAGTCAAGAACTCAATACTAAAAGAACAGTTATTCAACTATCATTGCATGAGATATCAAACACATTGTCAACAATTCAACGATTCAAATACTAAACCAAAAACATCCTTGAAATTAACCTCCCCAACCCCCTTAAATAAAACCTCAACAGCGTGAATGAAAACTCAAATGTTATAGATGCTCAGTCGTGCAGTGTCCCCAAAATGTCTTCATCCCGGTACAAATGAAACCTGCAATATAATCATCAAAAACGTTTAGAGAATAAAGGTTTAAACTTTAGAACAATAAAAAGACAAATAACAAAGTGTACTCACTCTTTCTCCCCCAACTTGACTTGAGTACCGCCGTACTCAGGCAACAAGACGGTGTCACCTTCCTTGACAGCAGTAGGGATCAAGTTCCCTGTCTTGTCATGAAGTCCTGGCCCAACAGCCACCACTTTACCGGAATTCAGCTGAAATTCACAAGACTGACTTGATTAAACACAAACACCAAAAGATCAAAATTTTAGCTAAAATTGGGTTTACATATCCAAGATAATACAACGCAATCAATCAACTAAGTCTCAACCAAACTTGAATATACAAACACCAAAACATCCCAAAGACAAGTTAAAATCATTTATGTAAATCTTCAACATCAGTCATATTCCTCAACAAATTCTACATGTCCTCAAAATTTAGCACTTACAATACCCCAGAATATTCCCCATCACAATAAGTTGAGTTCTGAACTCGGCTATGTGAACGCTTATTTTCTCCGTCCAACTCGAACCCATTTTATTCAAATTACTTGATAAATCAAAAGTTATTCAAAACTAAATGTTCTCGAAATCTCACACTTGCTCGACCTATGGAATCAATAACCAAATTATGTTGTCATATATAGCCATAGGAGTTTCAAATACTCAACAAAGTAGAGGTTTCTCAAACTACATGTTGTCTAACAGAATCTACAAGCAAATTATATCCCCAAACTATATGCTCTCTAAATTCACAAAACCAACTTGATTAAACACCAAAAGATCCCAACTTTTGCTAAAATTGAAATGCACATCAAAGACAATAAAACACTAAACAGCGTCTCAATCAAAGACAAATTAGAATCAGCTACGTAAATCTTCTTCATTTCTTCAGCTTCATTCGGACCCTTTTCAGTTAAATGCTCCAAATTTAGCACTTAGACTATCGCGATCAAAACCCAAACTATTTGAGTTCTGAGCTCGGCTAAGAAAACCCATTGCATTCGGATACTTAACAAAGCAAACGCTTTTCAAAACTAAATGTTGTCTAAATTTCACTTAATAACCAATATGTCCCCAAATATAGCCTTCAAAGGAAAACAATGATGAATCTAACACATACCCATTAACCAATTTCAATGGAACATTGAACAAATTACAAGTTACTGACCTTAGAGGACTTCTCAGGGAGAAGAATACCGGCACTTGTTTTAGCAGGAGCTGTAATTTTCTCGATCAAAACCCTGTTAAGTGTTGGTATCAAACGTTTCGCCATGGCTACTGCTGCTGCTTGAACAAGAGGATTTTGCTTTTCCGCTGTGTGTGGAAGAAGAGAGATCGATGAAACTGGGATATATATGCAGAGAAATTCAAGGTTTCAGTGGAAGGTTCTAGTTTTAGGGGTTTAGGGTTTGAAGTCCATTTTCACTTTTTTTTTCTGATATTGGGCCTTATCATGGCCCAATTTTATATTTTGGTTCAATTTTGATCAACTAATCCCTTTTACTTTTAAGGGAAAATTACCTAACTACACACCATTTTTAATCATATTTTCTTATTTTTCCTACCATTTTAAAAAAATAAAAAATCTCTTCTTTTGCTTCCATCATCTCCTTTTCCGGATACATCAATTTGAAATCTCATATCCAAGATTTTCCTTCCTTTTTTCACGCCACAAATCTCTCCACGGTTACCTCCATTAATCTATTTTTGAATTTCAAATCTTTTCTCTTTCCAATTAATGATTTCAAGTTATTCAAAAGGTAGATCTATTTCCATCACTTCAGTTTTTTTTTAAATTATTTTTTTTAGTTTTTTCTTCTTAAAAAATTGTTGATATGTATGGATGAAGGAGAAAGTGTAGGAGGATTTCTTCGTCATTTTTTTTTTGCTTTTATTGCAAATCAAATTGTTGACTTTTTTTCAATTTTTTGTTGTTCATCCTTTCTGATATATATGGATTCAAATTTTTAATGTATCTAGTTGATTTTGTTTCTTAAACTAACGTATAATGCCTTCGTTTCAACATTATGATACATTATATTTTTATCATGCACAATGTATCGTGTTCAAATATTAGTTTTGATACATAACCTTAATTAGTATTGATACTTGATACATAAACTCTATCAAATGTATCATTTATAATGTATCAGGTGTTGCTACCAAAGAAGAAAAGTGTTTCATTAAATGTATCATAGATACAACAACAACAACATGATACATTTAATACCTATTAGTCATAACTACCCATTCTTCCATACTGATACATTAAAAAAAATTCACATATATCTGATATTTTATATCAACAACACACTGACTCACAGTTCTAAAAACACATTACATATATGTCAAACTAGTAATGTATCAAGTTGTAACAAGTAATGTATCATGACTTATATATCCATATATAAATTCAAAAATCAAAATATACTGATTAAAGCACAAATAAATGTATCTTCACATTAGTTTGCATAGACTTTTCACCAAAAGTTGGTTCAAAATGTACAAGCTCATTTGGATCGAACCAGCCATAGTTGCTAATGTCATAAAAAACAACCAAAATGTGACCCTCCCTTTTAGTCCTTCGCACAAAAGGAGTAGCAAATGCTTCACTAAAAGTGTGACTTGGTCTCAAATTTTTTTATAATTTTGAATAAAAATTGAAAGTATCTTCAATGAACTAGGAGAAGAATTTTGAATCTCAAAATTGAAAGGATAATCTTAAATCAAGATTAAAAGGATTTTCGATGAACTTGAAGATTCACAAATTAAATCGTTTGTCCAACAACAATTCCATCACTTTTGTAACCTTCATAACTCACCTCGCTTATCCAAATTTCTGATTGTCTCAACAAAATCGATAGATTCATCTTGTATCAGCCACTTTAGTTGAGTAATTTGGAGTTTTCACGATTTTGGATTGATGGAGAAGATGAAAAATTGAATTTTCAATTTTGTGAAGCTGTTACAGATTGGAATGGATTGACATCAATCAATTTTGCATGAATAGGGGGAATTAAAATCAATTTGTAGATTAATATTCCATATTAAGCGCAACAGACAAATTTTGTAATGTATCATAAATAATTTATTCGGGCGATTCTTATGTATCAGAAAGGCTGATATTTTAAGGGATTTTTGTAAAATAGAAAATAGTAGGGATAGAATGTAATCTAGGTCTTACACTATGGGATTTATGTAAGTTATACTAATTTTAATTTTAATTTCTAGGAGAAGAATGGCCGATCAAGGGCAAATTAGTCATTTAACTTAGTTAAATATCTATACTTCTTGCTATACGTGTCACTGAATGCCTCCGAGTCACTTTATTACCACACAACTTTATTCTAGAAGCAATCATTCCATTGCTCTTTTTTTATTTTTAAATAGAGCGCTATTTTCTTCACACTATAGCAATTTAAGGTTAGTATTTTTCTCAATTTTTGCCTTTAGCTTCCTCATGATTCTCTTCAATTTTTTCAATTTAAAGGTTGAATTCATTGATGGTTTTCTTACTTAACCTATTTCATTGGCATGATCTTTATTTTTTTCAGACTTTAGAAGACTATGCTTTCCTTTCATTCAATTTCTCAACTGGGTGATTCAACTTTAGGTATGCTCTTATCTCAATGTTGATATTGAAAAGTTAAATAGGGTATTTATCTCCTTCTTTTTCTAATACTTTTTAGTTTTTTTTTTTACTTTATATACAAAAGGTGATAGAGTTTCCACAGGTTGTTATGCGTAAAATGTAGCTGTGAGATTTGGGGAAGATAATGATGAATAAATAAAGTGTTACACTCTAGATTGTTCGGACTCTTCAATAATATATTACCGCACACATGTCAAATTATTAAAAAATACACTACTTTTAGAGAGGATCCGACACACTCTTGATGACATTTCTGAAGAGCAGCAACATATATGTGTTATATTAGAGTAAGAGGTTCATGTTTTTTGGTTATTCCCTTAAAACTGAACTAGTAGATATGAATTGAGTTTTTATGATCAGTATGAATGAGTCCTTTTTACTACTTTATTTTGTGCTATTAAAAGTTTGTTAGTTTTTATCTCAACTACAAATAATTATAGAAAAGAGAAAAGACATAAAGTCACCAATGAAATTGTCCCGTATTTTCAAAAGACACATTAACTTTGCTAGTGTCCTATCATCCCACAAATGTTTTTAATATCTTTGCAAATGGGCCATTTTGACCCATTCCCTCGTCTGAGACAACGCGTGTGATGCTCACTCTAGTGGCGTGTTTTTCTCCTCAACCCGACCCGTTCAATCCGACCCGATTCTTTTCAAAATAGTGACACTTTGGTCAAAAATGAGATACACAATTTTCTTCCCAAGTCTCTGCGTTTTCTCTTCGAAGATACACTGTTGATCATCGTCCTTGTTGATGTTTCTTGGTCAATATACTTGGAGGAACAAGGAATTGAAGGTCTAACAGGTTAGGATTTTCTTACATTATATGATAAAGATCTTTTTTATTTTACTTTAGGGATTATTATAGTGTAAAGAGTGTTGGAATCGACTTATTATAGTTCCTATTGTTGGAATTTTTTAGTGTTTCATTGTGTTATTGACTAATTGCTACTGTTAGGGTTTTGTGTTATCGATTTTGTGCGACTGTTAGTGATTATGTTTTAGGTTAGGATTTTGTGTTATCGATTTTGTGCAATTGTTAGTGATTGTGTTTTAGGTTAGGGTTTTGTGTTATCGATTTTGTGCGACTGTTAGTGATTGTGTTTTAGGTTAGGGTTTTGTGTTACCGACTTAGTGCGACTCTTAGTGATTGTGTTGTACTATAATATTATACATTTGTAGACTTCAATTTGTACATTGTTGACTTGTTTACAAGTATTTTGTTCTGATAGTGTTTCTGCTAAATGTTAGTGATTCTGCTACTTTTAGTGATTATGTTTGTTGTGTAGACATGTTTGAGTGTGTTAGCTTACAGTTTGTTAGAGTTTGTTCTTGAAATGTGTGATTGAATTATTTTTTATTTGTCTTGTTTACATGATTTTTCAGGGTGTCTTTTTTTCTGATAACTTTAAGATGGTATTATGGGGGGATAATTGAATTTGGTCCCCCACCTAAATATATTGGGGGGCAAGTGACAGAATTCCTAGAAGTAGATGTTGATAGGATGTCTTACTTTGAGTTGAGGGACTATATAAAGGAATTAGGATATACAATAGATTGTGACTTTTGCATTAAGTGGGATGGGTTATTGGTCCTTGTTGATAATGATAAAGTTATATTTGACCTTTTCAATATGATAAAAGATGGGGATGAAGTTGAGGTGTATGTTTGTCATGGGGTTAATGAACCTTATCAGGCCCCACTTGAATTGGAGTTTGTCCCCAATGTGAGTGACAGTGGGGTAGGTGAAGAATCTTTTAATGAGACTTCTAACCCTAATAATCATCCTCCATCTTCTACTACTGAGCCTCTTCCTCCTACTTTTCCTTCCAACCCTATTGAAACGACCCCAAAAATGCCCGAAAATGTGCTTCGGAAACACCTATAATTGTAATTTCCATATATCTCAAAATCCGTGCATGATTTCGGAAATTCGACTTCATATTCTTATTTTTGGGGTCAAATTGAGTGGGAAATGAGTCTAACCCGAATTTTAGAGCAACCGTATCAAAATTCAAAAATCGCAAAAATTGCGATTTGGAGGGTCAACTTTAAAGGGGCATATCTCTTAGCACACAAGGAACTGGAAGGGCTGCAAACTATTAAATTAAAGCTCTTTGAGTTAGTTTTCCAACGCACTTGGTTTCACCTCATTCCGAGTTAGGATGAGGGAGTTATGACCATTTTCGTAAAACCTGTCTGTGCAGATTTGCAATTTCCAGTGAGCTATTTTTTTAGGCGGGTTGGAGACGTTTTTTTTTTTATAAAAAGGGGATATGTCCCATACTTAGTCATTTTTCTTAACTCCAAAAACACTCTCTAAGCCCTCTCCAAAATTCCACCAAGATCTTCAACCAAATTCAAACATCTCAAGCTCTAATTCCGGATTCAAGACTCAATCTCAAGCTTCGATTCTCCATTCCAATCTTCATCAAGGATTCTCCAAAGTTGAGGTATGTGGGTTTGATTGTGGAACCCTTCCTTTCCACAAGTCCAACCATTTATCCTCTATTTCTACTTCAAGTTTATGGGTCCTTATGATTATTTATGAACTCTTGAATTATGGAATTACTACTACACACCCTATTATGGTCCATTTGGCATATTATCATGAAATGGAATTATTATGTGATGTTTATGGTTTACATGCTTCCATGATCAAATTATGAAGGTTGATATATATATGTATGTTGTTGGTGGGCTGATTTATATGGATTTTGGAATTGGTTGGACTTAGTATTCTTGAAATACATGATTTCATTTACATGAACAATTGCCCACCTTGTGTTTGATAAAATGCCCATTTATAGAATTCTTAGGAAGGGAAGGCCAAGGTACGTCCTATGAGTCGGATGGTTATGTAATTACTGAAATGATGATGAAATGGACACATGTACTACGTCCCACTAAATATGATTTTTATGTAAGCATCATTATACATATCATTTCATTAATATGCTATCTATTGGGTATGATTACGCATTTTTCCTATGATGTCCATCTAATGTAGCATTGCATTGCATCCCATATACTTAGTACATTCAAATGTACTAACGCATACTCTATGCCTACATGATGTCACCATGTAGGGACCGGAGCACCGCTTGACCATCCTCCTCCGCGTGGCTAGTACGATTTTCTATAGTGGTTATTGGTGAGTCCTCCATTTCGGGGACGTTGCTCATGATCTTTTGCTATGTATAAAACTTTTCCTTTCTAGTTATGTTTTGACTATGAGGGTGAGCCCGGTAGTTTGTCTTGGCCCCCGCTAAGTACTCATGTTTAGAGGTGGTGTTGGACAAGTTGTGTATTATGCTTGAGCTTGACTCATCTATGGTATTTATGTATCATTTCTTTTTTTGCTCCCTTAGTCCCAATTTCCCCCTTGATTATGCTTATCGTTTATGGTCATTTAATTGCTTCCGCGACCAAGGATGTGTAATGATACGCTATGAGGCTTGTTTGGGGTTCCTTCGGGTTCCCCATTCGCCGGTCACATCTAGGCCCTAGGCTTGGGTCGTGACACCTATAACTGGTCCTTCTGAAACTTCCAACACTCAATTTGAAGCTCCTTCTACTACTGTGCCCCTCCTTCTCCTTCTACTGTGCCTGTTCCTCTTCCTTCCTGTGTACCTTCATCTGATCCTATAATAGATCATGATTCAAGTGATGATGGAGTTGAAGATGAATCAGGATCTGAAGGGAATACTAATGAAGATACTGAGGTTGACAGTGATGTCCATCAAGAGTATACAGATATAAGGGCAATCAAGAGGCATTTCAAAAGGTCACAAAGGAGAAGTAGAGGTACTACTTCTGATCAGATTCATGTTGGTGAAAAAGGTCTAGATATAGGGTATGATGAGACAAATATTGGTATTAGGGAAAGCTTAGTTGGTAAGCTAGGAGGTGATGAACCTTACTATCTAAGTGATGAAGTTCCTAGCTTTGAAATATATGATGAAACAGGTAGGGGAGATGGTGAAGAGGTTGACCAAGTTGTGCATAAACCTTTAGAAGGAAGAAAACCCCAAATATAGTTGTGTTTGATGAAACTTCTGAAAAGATTGTTTGGGAATTGGGACTGGTTTTTGGAAGTTTTGAGGAATTTAGAGTGGCAGTGACAAGATATGCAGTCCAAGAAAAGATTCAAATTGAAAAATATGTGAATGAGCCAAGCAGAATTAGAGTCAGATGTTGCAAAGAGACTTGTCCTTGGTTGTGTTGTGCAAGTAAGGATAAAACTAGTGGAGATATCATAGTTAAAAGATACAACTCTGTCCATAAATATTTGACATCAACTCATAACTATCTTTGCAACTCAAAGTTTCTGGCCACCAAATACAAAGAAAGAATAACTTAACAGCCAAACATCAGCATTGTGATGTTGCAGGACATTATTAGAAAGGAGTTGGATATCCATATTGGAAGGACAATAGTGAGAAGAGCTCGGGCCAGAGTGTTACAAGAGATCCTGGGTGATCACATTGTGGAGTATAGTAAGATTTTTTATTATAAAGATGAGATTTTAAGGAGTAATCCAGGCAGTACTTGTGTAGTGAAGGTTGGAGAAGAAGATGAAACTGGGCAGAAAATATTTCAAGGATTTTATGTTTGCTTCCATGCTTTAAAGAAAGTATTCTTTGGAGGTGCTAGGAGGTTGATTGGTTTTGATGGGTGTTTCCTCAAAGGTGTGTGTAAAGGCCAGTTGTTCATGGCAGTTTGTAGAGATGGAAACAACCAAATGCTGCCTATTGCTTGGGCAGTTGTTGAGGTTGAGAATCAATATACTTGGACATGGCTTCTTGATCTAGTGAGGAATGATCTTGATCTTGGAGAAGGACATCAACTATCTATCATTACTGATATGCAAAAGGTAAGACCTTTATTGTCTTACTATTTTATTGTCTTTTTATGTTATTTAGTTTTGCATTTTCATTATTATTTGCATGTCATGTTGCGTTGTTAGTGACTAGAAATTGTTGTTCAATATGTATTGCCATTGGTTGAACACAGAAAATGTGCAAGACATGTTCTTGCAAATTGGTGTAAAACTTAGAAAGGAATTGAAAGAAGAAGAGTATTTTGGAGGATTGCTAAATCCACATTTGAAGTTGAGTTGAAGGACAATATACAGGAAATGAAGAAACTGGAAAATCATGTTTGGATGATCTTTTATGGTACAACTTGGATACATGGTGCAAGAGATATTTTCAAGACTATAGCAAATGTGATGATGTGGACAACAATATGGCAGAGAGTCTTAATGCTTGGATATTGCCTGCAAGGCATAAAACAATAATCACAATGCTTGAGGAGATAAGGGTGAAGATGATGAAAAGAATTGGTGATTTGAGAGAGTTCTCAAACACTTGGATCACTGATATATCTCCTATGTCTTTGAAAATTTTCAAGAAAATATTGACAAGTCTATGCAATGTAACTTGTCTTGGAATGGAGATAGAAGTTTTGAGATTAAGCACTATGGTTTTACACATACTGTGGACATTGTTAGTAGGAGTTGGAACTAATCAATTATGTGGCCAGTTATTATAGCAAGGAGACCTACCTCAGCACATATGCCCATTTTATTCAGCCAATGAATAACATGAAAATGTGGCCAATATGAAATAATCCAATTGCTAAACCACCAAAGGTTAAGAAGATGCCTAGAAGACCAAGTAAGGTTAGAAGAAAGGAGGCAAATGAAAGCAGAAAAACTAGAAAGCTTAGTAAAAGTGGTGCTGTTATGACTTGTAGCAAATGTGGTACACAAGGACACAATAAAAGAGGATGTCCTACAAGAAACCAAGCTGGTCCAAGTCAATAAGCTGAAACACCTTCTCAGGTAGTGATATTTTTAATTTTTACTTTCTACTGTTATATCTTAATGTACTTAAATATCAATATACATGCTATTGGTAGAGCAAGGGGCATAGCAAGAGGCAGTGGTCCAAGTCAATCAGCTGAAACATCTTCTCATACATAGGTACTTTTATTTGTTACTTTCAAATATAAGCTATATGCACATGTATTGATATATCAATATACAGTCTACTGATAGAGCAAGAGGCAGAGCAAGGGGTAGTAGTTCACCTGGAGCTTCTTCACATGTATATGTATTGATTTGTAAAAGGTTTAGTTATAATTATATGCACTAATATGTGAAAAATCAGGCCACCACAAACAATGAAAGTTGTAGAGGAAGATGTACAATAGGTGTTCCAACTCAATCACATGAAACTGCTACAAACACAGAGGTAATCTATCAAATTATTCTATCATTTATAGACAATATAGATATACTCTAATATTTGAGTTTCAAAGTACAGACTGTAAATGGTAGAGGAAGAGGAGTAGGTAGAGGAAGAGGAAGAGGAATGCCTCAACAAGGAAATATGAATGAAGGAATAGGTAGAGGAAGAGGAAGGCCTCAACATAGTCAAACTATTTCTGAAGCAACCTGCAGTGGAAGAGGCCTAAAAAGAGGTAAGAGACCAGTAGAACATGAGGACACCAGTGGAGGACAAACAAGACCTTTTAAAAGGCCAAGAATGGTAGGTGTTGGAATATATCAAGCTGAAGATGGATTTACAACTCTCAATGTAAGTTTATATGCATACTTCAGATTTTATATGAAAGTCTAAATGTCTTTTGATTTGAATATGTATTTATTTGACTAAGTAGCCTGGATTGCCAAGTAGAAGAGTCATCAATACTGGTACAAGAGTGACAAAGAGGGTTGATGTTCTTACTGGTGATATTGGTTACACACCAACACGTGGATTCAAATGGAAGGGGAAGACAGCTATTACCAGTAGCAACCTAGAAAGAATGAGGGCTGAAAAGGTTCACCAAACTAGGTCTACAGCTACTGCTAACAATCAAAGCCAAACAAGTTCAAGTAGAAAGACCCATGTGCCATGGAAGTAGGGCATTTTGATGTTGTGTTGTTCATTTTGACAAACAAATTTTAATTATGTATATTTTGGTGTTGTTTTTGGTTGGAATCAAACTCAATTTTTTTTGTAACCAAAACAAAACAAGATCAACTTGATAGTTGTAGTTCAAATTGAATGATTATGTTGGAATGAAGTCCTCCTTTTAACCAGTTTTTATTGCTTTTAGTGTATCTTCTTCTCATCTATTTGTAGGTGAACATATTTTTGAAGTTTCTCAAATGAATACCACAATAATATAGACAACCAAATACATTAACAACTTGTTCAAATCATAACTATTTCGATAACAAAAACACCAAAAACTTGAGCATTCGACAACAAAAAACACCAAAAACTTGAAAGTAACTACAGATGTCTATGGCAATTTTGGTTGCACACACCTACATCTTCCATCCTTCACATTCTTGGTTAGACTTAAAAATAGGAAAAACACTATAACGATCAAGACAATTAACTTCAAGTTACAACATGAGCTCTTCTTCTTCTCCTTCGTCACCCATTTGTTACTTTCAACACGACTTTCATAATATGCCAATGCTTCTTCCAATTCCTTAATTCTCTTCGCCAATCTCGAAATAACGTACTTGGATCGTACATCAACATCTTCACGATCCCTCCATCTAAAGAAATTGCATGAATTCTCCTAAAATACGCCATAAATAAATTAAAGAAAAACAAAAAGACGGAAACATAAACAAAAGATCTCCAAAAATGATGTAGAGAGCATACATGATAGCGTGGACAAGACCAAAATCTTCGAGCTGGATTGTGCTCCGACCATGAAGTTTGCATTGAAACTAAGTCTCCATGTTTGCTTCGCAATTTCACTCGCAACATCGGATCATTCTCATCATTACATATACGATTCAACATTGCATTTGACATTTTCCTTCAAAACCTAATCACAAAAATATCTTCATTACTCAAAACTAAAGGAAATTAAGAAGAAATTACACCTTGAAAAACTTCAAATTAACCTTTGATACTGGAAATTAAAAGAGAAAAGAGACGAATTCCTACCTTATTGCGCTTGGGGAATATGATGAATTTGTAAGAGAGTAGCAAAGTTGATGAAGAAATTGTCTGTCTTGAGAGCTACCAACGGCTCTTTTCTGAGCTATCGATTTGGGGAAGATGGTGAAAAAGAAGAAAATAATTAATTGATAAATAAAACAAGCGATATGTGTCACTTTTAAATTGGTCATTCACAGTGAAAACACTGCTTCACGCGCCTATTGTGCGTGGCCACAACCCAGACGAGGAAATGGGTCAAAATGGCCCGTTTACAAAGATATTAAAAACATTTGTGGGGTTATAGGACACTATCAAAGTTAAGGTGTCTTTTTGAAAATACGGGACAACTTCAGTGGTGACTTTATGTCTTTTCTCTATAGAAAATAAAGAATCAATCTAACTGAAATTTATTTTTGGTTGACACAATTATTGTCACATGCTTCATCCTTCTCTTCACTTTTCAATGTTAGTGTCTCTGACTTTATTCTACTCTTATCTAGTGTTTGTTTTTTATTAGTGCTCAATTGTTTTTGCTTCATACAGTATGATTTCGATCTTATATAGAACATTATCTGGTAGTTTAATGGAATGGTTATTTATTGCTTTAATGACTCATGTTCTTGCTCTCTATAATACATTATTATGTTGCATGAAGTCATTATCTGATTGTCTTGGTGATAGCCCTAGTGGCCATGAATAGTTTAACTAATAACTTTAGATAGTATATTATAGGATTGACACAACTTTTCAATGATGCCAAAAGGAGGAAAATAAGAGTTGTGCAGTGTTTATAACCCATTGACTAACTTGTTTCATTCTAGTATTTCATGCTTCAGTGTTTTCAGGTAAAGTTGTTTGAATGCACAAAGATAAGAGGTTTATCATCATCAAAAGGGGAGAATTTGTTGGGATTTATGCAGTTATGATGATTGACAAAGAAAGAGGAAACACGTCAGTCAACATGGTTCAAAGGTACACTGTCACGAGCAGTTAAATTCGAGAAAGCTTTTAAAATGAATAAAGATAAAAGTACAGAAATTAAGGAACGGATAATGTTAATTTCGTGATAAAAGTCAAGAAAATAAACATCTAATGAATTAAAGAGAAATAATCAATGAGCTTGATTTGAAGAATGAGTCTCACTTGAAGTAGAACTCTTTAAGTTACTGCTGAATTGAAGAGTTGGAGTTCGACAACAACACAAAAGAATCAATAAATTTGATTTGAAGAATGAGTCTAAAGAAGCAAGGAGTTTGAATTGAAGAAGGAGTCTTACTTGAAGTAGAACTCTAAGTCAAGAGAGTTAAGTCAATGAAGAGTTTGAAGTGAACAATAACTCTATGAAGAATTGTGCTTAAATAGATGTGAATTCGTCCAGAATACTCGTGCACTTACAGAGCAAAAAGAGCAATTGAAAAATTTACTTCGCAAGTGCTACCAGCGAACTAAAGGAACACATAGAAGGAACACATTGAAGAACCTGATCCTTTTGCAGAGTTTATGTGTTAGGAGTTTTTCTTTATGTGTTAAGAGTGTTTTCTTCAAGTTGGGATAACTAGAAGAGTTGGGAACACATACCTTGGAATGTTTGTATTGAAGTTTAGGGATTAGAGTTAGTTTCTAAGATTGCAAGAGTTGTAATCTGAATTCATAACTTGAAGTTTAGGAATCAGAGTTAGTTTCTAGGATTGCAAGAGTTGTAATCCGAATCCATAACTTGAAGTTTAAGAATTAGAGTTAGTTCCTTAGGTTACAGAGTTTGTAATCGTAAATTGTTGAGGCTCATTGATTTAGTGAAGTTGGAGTTAAATCCTGTAGGGGTACAGGTCGTGGTTTTTTACACCTTTTGAGCCGGGTGTTTTCCACATAAAAATATTGTGTGTTTTTACTTACTATTCTTACTACATTGTTGGAACACGTTAGGCAACCTGTTTCACACTTAGGCGAATAGTTAAAATTAGTTAATTAATAGGTCGTGCAAACTATCAAAAATGTACATTTTAAATTTCTTTTGACATTGTAAGACTGTTATATTCTTTGAGCCGATGGTCTATCGAAAACAATTTGTCCGTCTCCAAATGTAGAAGTAAGATATACGGACATTACTCTACTATTCCCACACTCAACTGGTGGGATTACATTGAATATGTTGTTCTATAACCTGAAGTTAATGGTTGTTTATCTGTATTTTGAAGCCGATGTAAAGCTTCTCATATGTTACTTTGTGATGATATTGTCTAAGCTGGGACTATCGTGTATATTATTCGAAACTAATAAAACACGATTAGAGTATATATTCAATGTTTTAAGATGTAGATATTTTTTTATGTTCTAAGATGCCAAACTAACTAAAACAATCCATCAATTTATACTTCAAACCTAGTGTACAAAGTCTTTTTGCGTAATGTTTCTTATTTTGATATTGAATTGAGAGGATTGTTTCTTATTGGCACAAAAATATTAAGTAAATAGTTTTAATTCGATTACAAGTATACATCTCAAAATACTTGTAGCATATTAAAAAGCTATCTCAAAATGTAACATGTTGGGCCCGTGCTAAGAAAGCCACCATTGAAGCCTTGATTTGACCCAAAAAAATTACAAAAGAAATTTCATCAGAAAAAAGTAAAAACATTGGTAAATGAATAGTTAAATTCATTAATTTCTTTGTGTTTTTTTTAACTCTTTTGCCAGGGGGATTTACTAATCTTTTTTCGGGGCTTTGTTTTTGTGTACTTTCTGAATGAAATACTTTTTGGATGAAATCCCCTGCTGATGAAATGATGAATAGTTTATTGGTGTTTACTGTACAGTGAAACAATGAGCATCTTTTCTTACTCTTTTTTGGAGACATTATTTTTTTACCTTTTTTGGTGGGATTTTAATTCTTTGAATTTTGTAGTGGTTTAATTATTCATATCTCACTAATAATAGAAGTCGTTTTTAGTGTAAGTTAAAACCGTAACAGAAAAAAAATAATAGCAATATGTCAGAATTTCAGTATGGCTCCTCTGTTTTCACTTAGTAGGAGCCCGATTAAATTTAAATTCACACGTGATGTTTTATATAAAATTTTGAGTGCCTGCTAGAATATTATATTAATTTTAACCATTCGATCACTATCCACGTTGGGGATAGGGCGATAGGCAATATTGATTGTTGAGTGAGTTAAGAGATTATTTAAGTAGGTCACATGACCTAATGCTACAAATTAAGTATGAGCAAATACAATTAAGTGACTTTCTCATATGTGAGTTCCAAATTATTTATCGATTTATAAAATCAAGATAGAATTAATTTTAAAAAAATAATTTTTTCGTATTTTTCTTTAAAAAAACTATAAATATTATAAAGTATGAGCAAATACAATTAAATGATTTTCTCATATGTGAGTTCCAAATTATTTGTCGATTTATAAAATCAAGAAAGAATTAATCAAAAAATAATAATTTTTCCTTATTTTTAAAAAAAATTATAAATATTATAAAGTTCCTCCATTATTAATCTTTGTATTGATGAATGAGACATATAAATAGAGTGTATTAAAAAGACTGAAAATGTTAAATTAGTATTAAAAAAGTTCTTATTTATAATTTTTAAAAATAAATGAGAAGGTTATAAAAAATTATTATTATCTTATGGAGAAACAAAACCAATAAGAAAGTTTATTATTTATGATTAAGGAAAAAAATTATTTATGAAGAATGTCGAGAGTTATTAAATACTTACCTAACTCTTTCTATTTATAATTAATTTTTTATATATAAATTAAATCTATTTTTTCTTTAGTAAGATCCAATTATATAGATTTTAAAAATTGATAAAATTATAAAAGTTAACAATTCATAAGGAACTGTTGATACATATAGTTAGATTTACTTTTATGTTACTATCAAAAGGAAAATGACTTAGCCAGGAAATTTTGAATAGTTGAGCGACAAATTATATGATGCGTTTCTTTTTTTTGCTTTTGAAAAGTTAATAGCTAATCTTTAAAGTTAATTTTGATTAGATTAATTCAATATTTTAAAATTAAATTTAGATATTAAAAATAATCCAAGTTGCAATATGAAAAAAAATATTTAGAATAAAAAAATTGAATTTCACACTTTTTAGGAATAAAAGTATTAAGGTAAGAGAAATAGCAAAATTTGAAATAATTACTAACTATATAAGAAAATGTGAAAAAACTTAACGAAATGATGAAAATAAAAAAAGAATGAGAGAGCGGGATTTAGTCAAATTTTTTTTATTTCAATGATCTATTTGACAAAAATGTGGGTGGAGTGTCACACATGGCAAAAAAAATTCGGCAAATATATATTGTGGGCGTCAAAATTCTACGGAAACTCCATTAGTCCCATCCGCTTCTCCAAACCCTTGTTAATTTCTATTTAATTCTTCTTTCTTCTTCTTAGGATCACTCCTTTCAGAAATAGCAAACAAAAATAAATTCGACGATCCTTTCTTCAATGGATTCCACACCACAGTCTCTCCGGTTAGTTGACTACTCCGACGACGATGAGACCTCACTCCCTCTAAACTTTCCTACCGCTCCGACTTTGTTTCCCCCTCCCCCGTCACAACCCTGCCTCACTCACTCTCGTCCTTCTCAAAAAGATTCTATTAGGGTTTGTGTCCGATATGGCAAAAGGAGGATTGTTTGTCGTAAGTCCACTCATGTATCTCCTACTGCTCCCGTTCCCATCGATGTGGTTGATACTTCTGATGACGAGGTCTCTAAATTGGCTTATTCAATGTCTAGTTCGTCTTTCTCTTCTACCTCCAACAAGGAACCTAGTTTTCCCTCTCGTCCTTCTCCTTTAGATTCTATTGGCGATCGTGTTCGATATGGCAAAAGGCGGGCTGTTACCATTAGAAAACGTCGTCGTAAGGCTACCCCTATATCTCCTACTGCTCTCATCCATGTGATCTCTGACGTCTGATTCAATGTCCAGTTCATCAGACGAGGTTTTTTGCTAGTGTTTCACTCTTTTGGCTTTAAATTTTTGTGCTGCTTGGAATTTGCTTCTTACTTTGTTTATTTGGATTGTGTGATCGGTGTTATCTTTCTGATTGTTGACTTTGTTTACTCCTGTTATTGTTACCTCATTACTATGCTTCTTTTCTATGATGCCAAAAGGGGAAATTCATATCATATCCAATGTCACTATCCTGATAGCTAATTTATAATCTTTTTCCTTGTATTGTTTGCCTTTCAACTCACTAATGTGTTCAAAGATTAGATGATGATTAAAATCTCTTTCCCCTAATGTTTTCACTGTTAAGTCAATCATAAAGTTGCTGGATAAGAAAGGGTATGTGGTGAATGAATAATCAACTGGCATCAATTTGTCATCTCTATATTACATGCTATAAGAATCTATATGACAATATTCCAAGGAAAAAAATGAAACATACATCATCAAGAAACATACTCGAGGCCTTGAGGTCTCTATAAATTACTTGCTTCTCTGATGCATATAGAAATACCAAGCCTCAGATTGCACAGATCACAATTTGAAGCCATATATTCCATGAAAGTGGATGAACAACAGAGCCTCCTAAGCAAATCGAAGAGAACAAATATGTTTAGGTGGAGAATAAAATAGACACATTCCAAACTGTTTTATTCTAGAAAATCTTATATATCATTGAGGGTATATAGCTCATCTCTTACTTCCAAAAAGATGATTCTCCAAGCTGCCCTTTTGCATAAACTCATAGATAAGCAATAGTTCTTTATCTTTCCAGTAATATCCCAAGAGTTTTACCAGGTTAGATTGTGAAAGTGTTCCAAAAAAATTCACCTCACACAGCATAAACAAATGAAATAAAATACAAAAAGAGTGTTGAAAAAAAATTAGCAGATACAAGCACTGTCTTTAAACAATGAACTAATTTTAATACAAGTTCTAATGAAAATGAAAGGTATACGAATAAAAAAGGCAAAAAGGTGAGACAATGAAATACAATGGGATAGACAGTAGAGGGTTGTACATGAGGGTGTGGCTAACATTAATATGCATTATGAACAACATCTTGTTAGTTGTTTTGGGGACCATCAAGTTTTGTAACACATCTACACTTTATTGAGCTCTCATCATTGTGAATTTTTTTATTTCCTACAAAAGTGACATCTTACTAGAGTTTCACCTCCTTGTAGACTCATAACACTTTTTTCAATATTAGAACCTCATAACATATGAAAAATTAAAATAGTACAATTTTATTATTAAAAAAAAGGGCGAACATCTAATCAAAAGCGTCAGGTACAACTCTTTAGGAATACCATAATTGATTTGTTTCAGGCATATTGTCAAGCACCCATGATGCATCAAAGTTATTGTTCGTTTCTTCATTTTTTTGTTCTAGATGAAAATTCAATGCGTCCAAAACGAGTTTGCATTTGTGCAAGAAAATTTCAAACAAATATGTGCAAATCGAATATGCAATATCCAGAAAAATAGAATATTGATCAAATATCAGCAGCAGTAACAACATACCAGGTGTAAACTCATAGGTGGATATAGGAAGGATAGAGGGTACGCCAACCTTATCCGTACCTCGTGGAGGTACAAATGCTATTTTTGAAATATCTCTAGTTCAAGTAAATATCAATTAGCAAAAATAGATACACAATGAACTAAATTCACCTGAACTACAAAGGATAAGAGCAAGATATAGAGAGAAGCAGCTCTACCTCTACGTGTGCAATATTACTCAAAACAACACAAACACAAAAGAGGTGAAAAAAATTCAAACGAAACTCAACAAAAATAATAGAACAGTTTGACGCGAAGAAGGAGAAAAATTTGAGGATCTTAAAAAGTAATTCACTTGCAGCTAAATCGAGAAGCTTCACCTCTGTAGGCATTGTTGAAGTGACGATTATGCATTGTCTAGACTTCACGATTATTTTAGTTTGCTTTGAAAGGAGTCTGAAATTAACCTATTTCAAGAATCTAATGTTGAAACCTAGGAGAAAAAATTGGAAGCTGAAATTTTGATGCCAGAATTAAAATTTAGATACTAAATCGAAAGATTTTTTTGATGAAATTTTTCGAAATACACCATTGTTAAAGCTTGGGTTTGAGATTCGATTTCACATTTTTGAGATTTTCTGGGTGATTTGTAGCTAAATTTGAATTGGTGATTACCTCTTAAGATTAAACATGTTAATTCTCAGCTAAAGTTGGTGATAACAATTTAAGTATGAGATTTTCAAAGCTATTGATTTGCTTCAGATTTAAAAATGATTGAACATAAATGATTGGGTGTTAATTTCTATAATTGAAATCGATGGTATTGACTGATTTGGAGTCCTACAACGTGAAGAACTGAGAAGGAAACCTCCATCAAAGGGCTGAAATTCTTATCGATAAAACATGAAAAGACCAAAGCGAGAGAAAAAGAAAGAATGATCTAGAAGCTTGAAGAAAGAACAAATGCAAAAGATGAACATATCCTTGCTTTTATATATATATATATATTTAAATACAGAAAGTAGACATTTGTCTAATATTTGATGTGTAAGATATAAACAATCAGCGGTGGTCAACCTGCTCTTCCCTCTTCTATATAGTTATAATATAATATAAAGAATTTCACTTTAACAACCAGGTTATTTTTTTACTCGATTTTAATATATGTTATATCAGAAAAAAATCGTTCAAACGACTATACTATAAAGAAGCTCGACAACACCTATTATTTGACTCAATAAGTATATATTCTTTCATTGGCTAGCTCTTATGTTGATATCAAGGTGTTATTCATTAAACTATACCAAAAACAATGCAATAAGATTTCAACAAAAAGTTACTCAACCTTTTATAAATGTAGGCTGCTTAGGATATCTATAGATAATGTCAAATCTACATGAGTCATGCTAATTATAGGCTCCTTCCCTTATCTTTTGAATAAATAGAATGATTCAAATGGTGCATTCAAATTTTCAGTCCCTCAGAGCAAAGAGTGTAGTTGCAAGTATGGGTCCATCGAAAGAATGAATCTAACTCAAAGTGTAGTGATAATCACATCAGAAATATTTCAATCTCTAATGAAAATTCTTCCCCTTGGGTACTTAGTTCTAGTCCAAAACTATAAATAGTTGATTAACTGACCTTAGCATGACCCATTTGCTACTATTCAGAGAGATTTTGTTGCTAGGCAGTGCAATAAGATATGATCTATTTCCTACACGACTTCTTCACATATGAAACACCTATTAAAAATGTTATGAAATAGAAATGTGATCATGAAAAATTATGAAAGTTTTTTCTGCAGCGTACAAGTAGTAGAGACCTCAGTCTGAGTTCCATAAGCCCAACACTTGCTTCCATTCTTTCCTCCTCAAACATACTTCATAATTTATTCATTCTCTGAAATATTAAGACTCCCAGCAAAATAAATATTTAAAGTAGTAATTCAAAAATAGCTCTTGTTGATGTGTATTGACACATAATGTAAGGGACAGATTAGCACAAGGCGTCATTAAATAACAAGACTTAAAAAGTATTATAAATCACAATAATTAATAAATTTAAACATCTAAAAAATATATTAAAATTTTGACTGACTCTCTAAATTCTATTTGTATCACATAAATTATGATAAAAAAAGTAACATATATTGTGTTCGCGCTAGTATGAAATTCTCGATCTAGTAAATATATGAGCAAGAATAAAGGTAAAATGATAATTAATTATATTTTATATTAAAAATAATAATTTTTATATGAAATTAATTGTTATTTTTTTTGTAAACATGATGAATAGAAATATGATAAATGAATTAAAGCGAATGCATAATAAAAAGAGCAATTGAGTAGAATGCTCCTATATCAAAGAAAAGAAAAAAATTGTACGGTCTTAAAATAAAATTAAAAAACCCTTGTGATGACTTCTGAAGATAAAAAATGGGCCCTACATTCTTACTTGTCCACGTGATTTGTTTTATTTCATGGATAACCATGTGGCCATAAGATTGCTGAGAATTGATTAATTGTCTTCAAACAAGTGAGAAAGACCATTTCTATCTTATAAGTCAAGCACGCTAGCTGCAATAAAAAAACAGCGTCAACGAGCAAGAAAGGGAATGCGCTAAGGCGCAACAACTCTCACGCAGTTGCTGCGCTCTTGCTTTTTGCTTTCGAGCCGGAGCTTGTTGGATAGTGAAGTGGTCTGTGAAGGTTAAATAAGACTAATGTTAAGCAAGTAGAGTAGTCGAGCCAAAAAAAAGAAGCAGTTTTCATTCAATCGACAAAACCAATAGTACTTTTACGACTGTTGATAAGAGAAAAATATCATATATATATACTAAGTTATTTAATTTTAATACTAATATTTTTAATCTTTCTTTGGAGAAAATATTGAAATATAATAAGAAAATGTCAACTAGTAGATATGTGGCAAAAGAAATACAAGTGGTGATTTACAAGAAACTATCCAACACAAATGAAGATATTAAAGAACTGCAAAAGAGAGGAACGAGAAGTTGTGCAAATATGAAAAAGTGTTTGACATCTTTTTCTTTATATGGAACCCACAAGCTAAAAATGGAAAGAAGAACAAAGAAGAAAGAAAGAAATTAAAGGAAGATGCAACAAATATTGACAACAAAAGTTGAAAAATATAGTAGCATGGAACCTACCAAATAGAAAAACAAGCAAAAGAAAAGCTGAAAAGAAAACTTTGTCAAATGTTGGTTGATGTGCCGTGAATTTATGGCACATTTGACGCTCAAACCTAAGGATTTATGCGAGAAATCGAGTGTGTCTATGTGGATTTGATGTTTTCTTTGGGTTTGTACAGGTGTTGACATCCTCGAAAGGCGCAACGTCGCGGTGACTCAAATTAAAAGAAATTAAAGAATAAAAGAATTTTAAAAGGGGTTTAAGGGAATCGCCACCTAATTTTAGGAAAACTAGAAAACAATTAATTAATTAAAGAAAAATAATGTCTACGAAACCAATAGATTCTAGGTAAGAGTTCAAGTTATTCCGAAGGGAAGAGATTAGGCATCCTTCAGAATCCACAACTGTGCATCCCGACTGAATTCATTTTTTTCAAATTGAGGAGGAGATAACACAATATACAAGTATAATAAACATGAAATATAAATAAATAATAAAGTAAAGCAATAATATAAGAAACGGCCTAAGTTTGCCTAACGTCAATAATATATATAATAATGAAATAAAAAATATAATTCGAACTCCATTCGAATAGCTTCCTTGGAAAGCAACTCCGGGTACCTTTAAAGACACTTTAAAGTAAAGCAACAATGACAACCCAATCTTGAACTTAATATGAATGGTGTATAACAAAATCTGAAATAACAATGTTAGTAACAAATGCAACATAAATGCAACATAAGCTATACAAATATGGCCTCATATGAACAATGATCACAGTGATAAACTAATGCAACATTTTTAACATAATAACATTCTGAAATAAGAAAATTACAATTTGAATGAACTAACAAATAAAAAAGTGTCATTTTGAAAGGCATGACAAACCAATTTGAAAAAGTATCATTTTATTTTATATAACAAATTAATTATTAAAAGATGTCATTTTGAAAGGTATGACGACCTAAAATTTTAAAATGATGTCATTTTGAAGGGTATGACGACCCAAAAAATATAATTTCAACAATGAAACGGTCCACAAAGTTGATCTGGACAATAATGAAAAGTAGGTGTGAACCCTTTTTTTTTTTGAACAATGAAACCTGTTTTAACTTGGTTAGTGCCAACAATTTGTATTGTAAAAAAAAATTCTCACAATTCTCTCTCTTTCAACTGTGATTGACTTCGAGGTAATTCCTATGGATTCAAGTGATACCTCAAATGTACTCAAGTAACGACAAGATTTGTTCATCTTTCTTCAAACAAAGGCTTTGAACTAGACCTAACATCATGTTTCAAGTGCCCTCACCACAAAGAAAATCCCAATTTTCACACATTTAAAGTGTTTTGATTTGAGAACATTTAGCAAAATTCACTCACACTCAGAAAAATATTCAACGTATGCAATTGTGATGCCATAGGCTTGGCCTTCATGTAAATCTTCACTAATGTGAGAACATTTGAAATGAAATCATGTAGGGCTTGTTATTGGCTTGTAATGTAGGCTTGGGGACAGGTAGGACAGTCATTTGGGATAAAAGTGACTTAATCATTTCTTGAGCATTACACTAAATTTGTGCTTTCAACTGTTGTTACGCTTTTAGCATTTGATCCTTTGTGTTTTCCCTTCCTTTTGTACTTTTTGACTTCCTTTCAAGCTTTGCTTATCTGAGCTTTTCCCCTTCTCATCATCTTTTGAAGTTTCTCCTGATTGTTTGGAGTATTCTTCTTCTTTTGTTGAAATTTCGTTTGCTTGAACTTGTGGGGAATTTCAACTCTTTCTTCTTTCTTTTGAAGTCATTTTTGCATTCTTGAATTTCAGGGACTTTGGTAACTTTTGTCTTTGACAAATTTGAACTTTGAATCTTCTTTTGTAACTTGCACATCCTCAGTGCGCTCAAGAAAGTCAGGCCAAGAGAGGGATAGTGCGTGTAAGCACTCAAAAAGGGTATAGGCTAAAGTGTGGTTATCCAAAGAAAAGGCTTAAGGCTCAAAGTAGGACATACTAAGGATTAATGTCATTTGGTAGGCCTTGAAAGGCTCAAACGGGTCAAAGAAGGCCTACAATCATTTTTCAAATCAAACGTTACTCAGGATTTCGCCTCAACAACATTCAAGCCAAGTTCTAGATCAAAAACACAACACAATTGAATTTAATCAAAAAAGCTCACTACACAATGCACATGAAACAATGAATCTGGTTTTGTTCTAATCTTGAATGAATGCAAGAGAACATTTTCAAATGTAACAAAGGTAGGAACGAAAGGTACCAAAAGAATATATGGTTTAACAAGAAGTCAATCTTTCTTTATTGTATCAATTATATTTTTTTCATATGCACACTCTAACTGTGTTGGCACCAACCAAATCAAAAAATGATTTCAAAAATATAAACATTTTTAAAAAAAATAAATAATCTTTTAAACAAAGAATACCGAACCCTAAAAAGGCTGCTACGTATCTCATTCAGAGAATCAGGTTTGCGTAGTTCATTCAGATATGGCATAAAACATATGTTTTGAACAACAAATGAATTTGTTTTTTAAAAATAATAATAGAAATGAAAAACCAATGAGTAACATTGAAGGGCGGACAATCCAATTTAACAAATATTTTATTCTGAAAGAAAAAAAATTAATTGAAATGAGAAATGAATGAGTCACATTGAAGGGTGGACGACCCAAACTTTAAAAATGCCAATGGAATATAAAACAAATAAAATCATAGATATACAATGAAAATAATATTATGTACAAGAATTAATACAAATGTATAAATCAACTCGAAGCGATGCTTCATAAATCTGGAGTCTGAGTACAACCTTGGTGAAATTTTTGAGGGCTTTCCTTAAAAATTTTGCCCTTGTTTCAACTTTAGCAACCTCCGGTATTCAATCTTGTAGCAATTGTCTCCTTTGTGAAATTTTTGGAGACCTCCTCAAAAAATTTACCCCAGTTTCCATTCTAAATTTGGGAAAGCTTACGGGGAACATGACCGAGCCGTTGTGGCGCCTACGTATCCCGTTGAAGTAGGAATCAGGTCAAACGTAGTTCCAACAGATTGTAATTTGAATGGAGAATGGATTAAGATTATGAATATTTTAAAACTAGGTAACCAAGAGTGGGATTTATTTAAAAGTGGACTGGTAACCCAAGTGGACTACTCGGGTTGGGGAAGTTAGCGATCATGGACCATCCAGTGGCCAACTACATTCGTCAGGGTACCCCGATAAACAATTTGGATAACGAACGACTGCGGCCCGCATAATCGTCCTTTAAGTAAGAAATAAAAAATGCCAAGAAGCAGAAAATATGTCTTGATGCAATAAGAGTATACATATAGTTAAACAAATAATGATTAAATAATACGTACAACATACAAATAATCAACAAAATATACAAGATACAATGAATAACATAATAAAAGAATAGTCTCCTCAATTTGAAAAAACGAACCCATAATGGTTAAAACATCTATATCCCCAGCAAAGTCGTCATTCTGTTGACATCCTCGAAAGGCACAACGTCGATGTGACTCAAATTAAAAGAAATTAAAGAATAAAAGAATTTTAAAAGGGGTTTAAGGGAGTCGTCACCTAATTTTAGGAAAACTAGGAAACCAATTAATTAATTAAAGAAAAATAATGTCTACGAAACCAATAGATTCTAGGTAAGAGTTCAAGTTATTCCGAAGGGAAGAGATTAGGCATCCTTCAGAATCCGCAATTGTGCGTCCCGACTGAATTCATTTTTTTCAAATTGAGGAGGAGATAACACAATATACAAGTATAATAAACATGAAATATAAATAAATAATAAAGTAAAGCAATAATATAAGAAACGGCCTAAGTTTGCCTAACGTCAATAATATATATAATAATGAAATAAAAAATATAATTCGAACTCCATTCGAATAGCTTCCTTGGAAAGCAACTCCGGGTGCCTTTAAAGACACTTGATAAAAGTGTTAGTAACAAATAAATATGAAGAATCAAATAATAACTTTTTTTAAAAATCCGTGTTATGGACATGGGAGGCCTTGGAAATCGACGGTTATTTCTTCATCGGCCAATTTTAACAAATAACATATATAAACTTAAACTAAATTTCCGTCTTTTAAAATGGGGAGGCCTCTAAAATCGACGGAGAGATTTGTTCATTGGCCAATTTTATGTGAAATTCACTCAAATTAACTAATATTCAAGAGTTACAATATCAAATAAAGAAATGAAAAAAAAATAACACAAAAATTGAACATGAAATGAAAAACCCAAAACAGTAACAAATATAACAAGAAAATGAAGAATGATTTGAACATCAAAACAAAGGCAGTATCAATATCAAAACTAACATTACGATTTGTCAAAGAAAATATCTCAGTTAACAAAATTTGTCCATCAACCATATAAAAGATAATAATAAAAAAATCTAGAAAACGGATAATAGAGAAACAAAAGAACAAATAAATAAATAATACTAACATGTAAAGCAATAACAACAAATAGTCAAAAAGAGCAGGTTACAAATGAAGTTCACTAGAATATTATCTTTTAAACAAGAAGAGTAACATCAAGAGACAATATAATCAACAGAGAAAGACTGAGCTTCATCGAAAAGCCTCTCAAAATGGCTAAATCAATCCCAAAATAATTTTAAAATATCAACAATAAAGAATAGAACAGTGAGTAACTAAGCACGAACAAAAAATATAAAAATAAAGATTACCGGAGTTTGAGCTCTTCCGATCAGATCTGAGTAGTAAAGTTCGTTGGTTCGTCGGAGACGGCGTGTGAACAGCAGCAAAGCCAAGCTTTGGCTCGCCGGTGTACCTGTAAAATGAACAAAAATCAAAATGAAGGGGAAAGGGGAAGAGGATGGGCATCGGAGACGGATCGGTTCATTGTTTGCTGGTTTCTAGGTCTCTTTGGTGGTGGAGGAGGTCGTTTTTGGTGTTGAAGGTTGGGGTTTTTCTTGGCTGTTGTGGGTCTGGCGTGAGGTGGTCAAACGAGGAAGATGGGTTGAAGGGTGGTTGATTGTTGGAGCTAGGAGGTGGCGAAGGGAGAGGGACCAGCTGTGGTTTTGGGTTGTTTGGTGGTGGCTGTTTTTGGTTGTTTTCGGCGAGGGAGAAGAAGGTGAATAGGGTGAAGTAGAGGTCTGGTTTGGGTGGCTGGTTCTGGGTCTGTTCGAAAAAAATTGAGAAAGGGAAATGGGGTCTTTGGGCGGTGGACTCGCCAGATTCCGGCGGAGCTCCAGTGAGTTTGTCAACGGAAAATTATGAACACTAAAAGAATTTATGGAACACTAAAAATTTGAAAATTACCCCTAAAATCTTATCCACCACCCTAACTTAATAACTAAGCTATTGCTTAAATTGAAAATTGAAAGCCACCAATAGTACAATACCATTATCTTAAAACCGTGGGCCAAAATCACCGGTTAATAAAATATCTGTGTATGAAATCTTATCCATATTTGGATGAATTTTTTAGACTGCGCAAAAATATCAAAATGAATATTAACAAATGTAACGAATAAATGAATATTAAAAATGTAACCAACGACATATAAAAAATGTAATTTAACAAAATAATGATTTAATCAAACTGAACAAATATTTGGACATATTTAAACCGGTTGTGACCAAAATATAATGCAAACAAGATTAGCCGATAAAAATCCTAATATTTTGATAAATAAGGATAATTATCAACAAATTGCATTAAAATTGCAAAACATGTATTTTGAATTATTTAACAAATAAAATATTTTTAAAATATTAACTTAGGAAAATATCAGACCAAAATTTGGTGTCAACAACAGGTAAAACACTTGGATGCGGAAGATAGAATAAATGAAGGAAAATGAGCTGAAGTAAACCTCACGACGCTCCAGACGGGCCGTGATCATGCCCACGAGTCGTCTGATGGCTCGTGGAGAGGAGATAGTAAAGCCCTGAAATGTTGCCCAAGTGAACTGAAGACCACGACTACCCAGACGAGGTGTGAGGCAGTGCACGAGTCGTATAATGACTCGTGAAGAATTACTAGTTGAAGACTAACAGTTTTTGTCTAAGTGTTGAATCACGAAGCACTGCACGAGCCGTCTAGCACTATACGACCCGTGTAGCCTCTCGTGAAGGTGTGCGACAAAAGAGTTTTACTTCAAGTAGGACTTGTTTTCACAGACTATTTTTAATGACTTAGGGTTATTTTTGAAACTTATCTTTTTGGTTATCAATTGTTTTTTTGGATATTTTGTGAGTGGAGACACTCTATCTTCAACACTTGAACATTAAAGAATTATTTTTGCTGTTACTTTGAATTTTTGAACTTGGTATTCTTTGTTTAGCATCAATTATCAAGGAACCTTTGGGTTTCTATTCTTGTGAGTTCATTTTATTATGCTTTCAACACTGTTTTCTGCTAGGATCTTTGAGATAATGAGCGGCTAAATACCACAACTAGGGTTGTGGGAACCATGACGAAAATTTAGCTACGAATTCTAATACGAGTAATGCCAACTTGTTGATTGATTATGTTGTATATGCTTTCAAAATAATTGCTTTCTAATGAGTGCACGCATTAGAACTAGCCTGCATTCATCACTTGTTCGAGAGAAAAGTAATGATTAGGAAAAAGTAGAAACAAATTCCATAAAATTTATGTTAAAGGTTAGAGTTCGAGAGAAGATAACCTTATCATTAAATAAGCAAAGGTAAGATCCGGAGCACTCTATGATTGAGAAGAAAAGAGTGGAAATCATCTAATAGGGCTGAAAAGCATTTAGATGTATCTAATTTGTTAGGAACATAAAACGTAAACAAGAGGTAGTCATTCGTATGGAGTTCGAGAGCAAAGTGAATGTCATGGGGAACACAATCGTAGTCTCATCTATCAATTGCTGAAACCTTAATAATATTGTTACTTCTATTAATTGTGATACTCAACTTAATAATTAGTATTAAAACAACAAACAACCCATTATTTACTTTCCACATAGTACATTCTTTTGGAAATATTAACCACAATTGAATAAGAGCGCCAGTAAGACTATTTCTGCAGTACATTCCTTGTGGGATCAACCTCAACTCCAGTTGAGTTCGATAAATTGACTTCGACCGTTTATACTTCTTAATTGAGGTGTAAGTTTGAACGTATCATTGGTATGTATTGGACTTACCATTTTAAATTTGTCAACAATATCAACTTGCAAGTGGACAAATTAAGAGAAAAAAATGATTTCCATCTTCAGAGAATTGTTATAAATGACACGAGAAAATGAGTTTTTAAAGGGGAAAGTAGAGATAAGGCAAAAAGCAAAACACTACATATATTTCTTTAAGTTCTTCTTATACTATTTTTTAGTTATTTGATGTTGAAAATTATTCTAATGCATGCTTTTAATTAAATAGTGAAATTATTCTTCTTGAATATTTCTTCTATTTTCTTATTTAATGGAGAAGAATATTTTCATCAGTAGTACCATTTTTATTATGGAGTAATTTTCTTTTGTGTTGGAAAAAATGATGGATCTTGATATTTCTATATAATAGTAAGTATTATTTCTAAATTTTACATGAGTGAACTTAAGCTATATATTTAATTTTTATTTGTTTTATAGTTAGATGTTATTTTATTTATTAACATATATCTATTGTTTACTACGTATTAACATATTACTAATTCTGTAATCAAGAGAGGCGGAAGAAGTAATACCGTTAATTGGAGTATTGACATATTGTTAATATCTTAGTGACATCTATCTATTTTATGTTATAATTAAATCTACACTTATTTGTAATCGAGAGAGGCAAATAGTGTAATAATTAGTTATAACAAGTAAGTAGTCGAAAGGGACTTACTTAGAAGAACATGTTTTAGTTCAAGTACATATTTCTCGTTCTAAAATATTACTATTTTGAAAATTAAATTGTATAACCGAGAGGAGTGCATTTAATTGTTCAATTTCAGTAATAATATATAAATATAATCGTGAGAGGTATTTATACTTTTATGAGAAATATAAATTGAGGAATAAAGAATTTACTTTATATAGAAATATTGAGTGAAGTCAAGATCCCAACACCTTTTTAATATATTGTGAAAACTAAAGTATTTTCTCTACTTTTTGTATTATTAATTAATTAATTCACCATTCAACTATTCTTGATTTTCTTAAATAGTAATTAAAACAAGAAACATCTGTAGAATAGACAAACCAATCTCTGTGAGTTCGACATCTTTCTATACTATTATTTGACAGACTGCGGGTTAAAAAATATATACATTCAGTGACTCGTCAACTGTTAACCGGCTTTTTTGTTCAATTCATCTTAGCTCATATAACTATTAGTAAGGTTATTTTTATTAATTCAGATTTCAAACCATTTAAGTGTTATAAAGATTGGATAACTATTGACCAAATGACTTAAATTTTAATAGTATCTCAGCAATCCACACGACTTTCTTCTTCCTCTCTATCCTGCATTTTGACACAACTCAAATATATTCAACAATTGAGACAATTATTGATTGGTCAATGACTGTTTGGTTCTAAGGTCTCATTTCTTTTTCCTTTTATAACACGATACAATTCAATTGTATTTAACGATTGAACTGTTATTAATTATTCTCTTCAAACTTGATTATAATCATTTGTATTTTCCAAAACCCTTGAAACATTTCACTTTTCATCATGATATATTTAATCAGCACTTTTTAAAATATATATATATATATATATATATTAATTAATTAAGTGTCTAATAACTTATAAACTTAATTGAAATGTCCAAATAATAATTTTGAACAATTTTAAAAGACCATTTATATATATTCGATATTTTTTTCTTAAATTTTATGCTCAGTCAAATACCGCGAAACAAACTAAAATAAAGAGCGTAACCCAAACTTTCCCTATATCTACCAAAAACACCCTTGTCCATTTCCTTCTCCTATTGGCTAACCAGAAAACTTTACAATCGTCTCAATCACACCAGATTTATTCTCTCTATTCTTTATCAATCAATTTGTCGGCGACTGAATTCAAAGCTCCATTTTTCTGACCCGACCCGACCCGACCCGATAATTCTCCATACGTATATATCTGCATTTTACACCGATCTATCAAATAGTAGACAATGTGAACGGAGAAGGGTCAGAGGATCTATCAGCATTGTTCAAAAAAGGTGATTTTTTGAATATTTTTTTACATTTTTATGATATAGATCTTCATGTCTGGTAATTTTATTGTTGATTGAATTGATTTTGTTATAGATGAAACTGAAAAGGGATTAAAGTTTGAATCTTTTTAATAAAGAAATGTGAAATAAGGATTTGGTATCAAAATGCTGTGTTAATTTCGCTGTAATGTTGCTATTTTGGGAGTTTTATTGAGCCAAGGGTGTATCGGAAACAATCTCTCTGAAGGTAAGGTCCGCGTACACCCTACCCTCTTCATACCCCACTTGTGGATTGTTGCTGCCATGTTGGGACTAGCTTGAGGATAGGAATCAGTCAAATGGGTTTTCTTTATTTTTTTTATTTTTTTGTGTTTTCAGTTATGGTTTAGTGTGCTCCTAATTTATACAATGCTTTGGCTGGTAAGTAGATACTTCTTCTCTTGTTTTTTGGTAATTGAATTGATTTTGTTATAGAGGAAGTTGAAAATGGATTAAAGTTTATATTTTTTAATAAAGAATTGCGAGATAAAGGAGACAACTTGATTTGGCATCGAAATGCTGCATCGTTTTCTTGTGTTAAGTTATGGAATTGGTGTTTGTTTTTTTGGTTGTAATGCTGCCATTTGAGACTATATTTCGGAAAGTTAGCTTTAGGATAGGAATCTGTCCAGTGGTTTTTCTTTATGTTTGTTCTTTTGTGTTATGTTTTAGTCTGCTCCTAATTTATATTTTGCTCTTCCGGTGACATAGTTGATCCATCAGCAAATATGTTCATTTTCGTAATACTTCTGCTTAAGAAATGTTGATTCGCCAGCAAATGGTTTCATAGCATAAAAAGATTAATACCAAAGTGTGTATTCAAGATTGAAGAAGTTCTATACCTCATATGGTTGTTGCCTTGGGACAGATTACAAAAATCATATAGTTTCTTCCAGAATCAAACAGAAAATTCTAGGAGACAACACGAGAAGATAATGACCGCTTTGAAATGCAGTATGCGACATTTGATATGCATAATTTGACATCGTGAATTGTTAAGCTGAATTCTCATGAATAACTTGGGATGCGAAGATATGAAATAATGTTTTTCATTGAAACGTCTAATTCTTTAGATTCCCGTGACTGTATGCATGGCTCTGTTTTCCCTTCCGTTGTCATCGTTTTTAGAGGTTCAAAGAATTGATAGAAATTCTGTTAAATTTGAATATATCCAATATTTTGTTCTGATTTAATCAAGTACATTTGTATTTGAAAGCTTGAGTAGTTATCTTGACGTGGTTCTTTTCTTTTTTTTTCAAGAGCGCAGACATGTGAAAGTTGTGGCTAAAATCTTGATGGTTGTTGTCCGAATGTCCCAGATGTTCTTCACTTCACACATGTACAGAAGCTCATTTGTGTTGTAGTGGAAGAACAGCAGCAACTCACAAGTATATCTCTGCTTGGAGTGTGCATTGAAAAAATGAAAGGTGGAAATATTGGTAGATTTTTGGGAGGACAGTTCTCCTTTTTCCTGTCTGCTCTCTTTTTTACAACCATATTTCTTTGGTGTTGGGAGAAGAATCCACTTATTACTAGCTTACTGTCAGCACAAGATCAGTTCATAATGCAGCCCGCAGGTTTGTACTTGATTGAAAACTTGTGAGCATTAATAACATGTCAAAGTTGTATCTTTCACAATTAATCTTTTTGCATGTTTAGTTAGAAAAGATATTACACCAAAGAAAAAGAACATAATATGAACTTAAAAGTCGAGATATCTCGTATTTTCTTCCAGTCACCTGTTATCTTGTCTTGCACTTAAGTTCTGTATCAAAAATCAAACATTTATGCATACTCTATTATGTCTTATTCGAATGGGACGCTTTGATGGGAGGATATTTATGCAGTCGTCTAGTGATAATTAGAATAGTAACTGACCCTTTTCCTTATCCTTTATGAATAATCAAAGAAAATATTAGAAGATAACTTTCTTGTTCTAATTGACCACTAACGATCCATTCCCACCTTGATCGTGCAATTCTGTTCCTTGATAATCCCTCATTCCTATCCAATTTAATCTTTTTTCTTAAATAATACGCCATGATAGGAGAGGACGATGATAAGATGGAATACTCATGTTGAAACTTCATTCCTTCATGTATGCCATTGATATGATGTTATTAATGGATTATACAGGATTAGTGCACGGTTGAGCTTAGTAGTTAGTACCATAATTAATTATCGTTCTTAGCCTCCCATTTTCTCTGAACAATCTTTTGCTCACCTTTTCCAACGAAGATATGATGGATTGACCACATCTACATCCTTATCTGATCATTTTGATAGATATTTTTACTTAGCATATTTGCCTATTCTTCTGGGACAGCATACTTGCCAAAATCGAGTTGATTTTCCCCTTAACTCCAATTTGGATGTCTTCATCCAAAAAAATCAAGTGTCCATTGTTGGTTCTAATTAAGTAAATGCCAGAAAGAAAATTAGTTATAGGAGAGGAGAAATTAAAAGAAAACCAGGGCAACAGATACAACTTTTGCCAAGGGACAATTCTTTTCAAACTTCTGAAAGTTTGCGTCTTTTAGGACTTGACTTGGCTCTTTTTGGAGCTATAATCTTTATGACTTTATTTACCTCTCTTTTCCTCCTGTTTAGTGTTTATAGCACCATTATGTGATGTTATGTAGTCTATGGCTTTTATCGTATCCGTAAGATAGTGATCAATAAATTATTTTCGAAGTATTCACTGCTATTTCCGTTCTTATTGTTTTGTATTTCTTATTGTAGAGATTTCTGTGGATGAATCTAAAGTATCATTGAGATCGAGCAAACAAATAATGGGCGAGCATTCAAACTCACAAATAGCAGAAGGCAAAATAGAGGAAAATATATTGAATGTATCTGATAATTTTGTTAAGAATGTCACAGTCACACCTTCCTCTAAAAGGCGAGATGATAAAAAAATTATGACTTCCCACCTAGATAGAAAAGGTAACATTTCTGTTTGTTTTTCCATTATATTCAAAATTGATATGGTAGACTTTTCGCTTTTTCCTTCAAGTTGGTCCTTTCCTATTTCTTTGCCTTGATGGATTGTTTATAAAGCGCATTACTAGTTTAGAAAATGTTTAAAAGAGCTGATTATTTTTGGAGTAATTTGTTCAAATGTTTTGCAAGGAAAAAATCTTATTTTGCTGGATCAGTATTTGTACCATA
Organism: Solanum appendiculatum; assembly: GCA_018342035.1. NCBI lineage: Eukaryota > Viridiplantae > Streptophyta > Magnoliopsida > Solanales > Solanaceae > Solanum > Solanum appendiculatum. The sequence goes on along the minus strand of JAGDQO010000692.1, from coordinate 241,304 downwards.
TTGAGATCAATGAAGGATCAATTACAAGAAGAAAACTTTTTTAGGAAAAGAAAAGGGGAGGTGCAAGACACATATTAGGCTGAGAGATGATTTCTTCCCATTTGCATAAGCCTTGGTGGCAGAGTGCACTAGTTGGTCCGAACACCACCGTCATAAAAAAAGATTTGAATGTGATCGATAGCATTGATTATACATGATGTACCAATTAGGAGAAACTTCTGATTTTGTACCATTGCATCATAAAAAGTTATGTGCTTCAGCTGGTTAGTCCTAAATGGACCCAGAATAATCTTAACAGAAGGAATTCCCTACTAGCCAACAGATGCTAGATGTGCCTTTCCAACACAGAGACTATCCATCATTACCCAGTTGCAACAGACATTTGTAACATGTTTCTAACTCTTTTTGGACTGAAATGTACTATGCCACATACTGTCAGAGATGTCTATGAATCCTGGGATTCTGAGAAAGTTGATAAAACCATCAAGAACATCTGGATCATGGTGACTGCTTGCATTTCTTGGTGCATTTAGACTGAAAGGAATCATAGATGTTTTGATGGAGTATCAACTCCGAGAGGCTCCCTAAAAGCTGGGTGTTTGGTTAGCCTTATTAGTTTGGAGATCTTTTCCCTGTAAATAAGTCCGACCACTTTTTGGAATTTGTCAGTTCCTTAGTCTTATGATAGTCTTTTGTGTTTTAGAGCTGACATCTTCTCTCTTTTGTAATTTCTGCATCTTCTTTGTGCCTTTTAATGATATTTCACTTATTTCATTAAAAAAACCTGCTGATTGAGTCTTTAACGTTCTTTCAATTTGGTTTTGACCAATATTTCTCCTGACTTTAACAATCTATGAGACTTTTCAAGTATAGTTCTCATATTGGCTTGAATATATTGATCTGAGGGGTGAGGAAAAGTTCTCACAAATTCTTTCGCTGTTGTACATTTGAGTTGGCTAATCTAATGATTACATTTGACAATTCATCTGAAAGACTAAAAAATTGATACTGTATCCTGATGTTCCTGTTCTTTTTCTTCAGGTTGCAATTTTTCTAAAGGCAGGTGGAATGCAGACAGAAGGCGACCATTATACTCTGGGTTTAAATGTAAGCAATGGCTATCAGATATGTGGGCCTGTAGACTGACCCAACGGACTGACTTTTCCTATGAGGGATATCGTTGGCAACCAGACAATTGTGAGATGCCAAACTTTAATGGTTCTGAATTCTTGAGAAGGTAAATATCTCTTTTTTCTTAATCATTGCAAATTTTTGACTCGGGTGTAGTAGAGAGAGGTGGGGAAGTATACCAACATTGTGGTCCCCCATGTACTATGAGAAAAATAGAAACAAACATCGTCTAAGGTGTTACAAAGAGATGAGATATTAAAAGGCAAACCTGAACCAATTATTTTGAGCACATTTCACATCTACTGCTTCAACCCCTTAATGTAACTTTATTTCAGAATGCAGGACAAAACTATTGCTTTTATTGGAGATTCACTTGGCAGACAGCAATTCCAGTCTCTCATGTGTATGGCTACCGGTGGTGAGGAGATGCCTGAAGTTGAAAATGTAGGATGGAAGTATGGCTTGGTCAAACCACGTGGAGCTGTACGCCCTGATGGATGGGCTTATAGGTTTCCAAACACAAACACCACAATTTTGTATTACTGGTCAGCAAGTCTTTGCGGTATAGAGCCCTTCAATGTTACAGATCCTGCCACAAAGTTTGCCATGAACTTGGATCAACCTCCTGCTTTTCTCAGGAAATATCTTGATCAATTTGATGTTGTGGTGCTGAATACAGGTCATCACTGGAACAGAGGAAAGATTAACGCAAATCGATGGGTGATGCATGTAAATGGAAAGCCTGTTGTAAACAGGAAGCTTGCAGAAATAGGAAATGCTAAAAACTTCACAGTTTATAGTATTACCAGATGGCTTGATTCCCAAATCGCTTCACGTCCACAGCTTAAGGGTTTCTTCCGGACCATATCACCCAGACATTTCTCCAATGGGGACTGGAATACTGGAGGTCGCTGTGACAATACTATTCCACTTACTAAAGGAAATGAAGTCCAGCAAGAGGAATCAAGTGATCCAGTTATTGGGGATGCTGTGAAGGGCACAAAGGTTAAGTTATTGGACATAACAGCTATTTCTGAACTAAGGGACGAGGGTCATATATCTCATTACAGTTTAAAAGCATCAGAAGGTATAAACGACTGCTTGCATTGGTGCCTACCCGGTATCCCTGACACGTGGAATGAACTCCTCTATGTACAACTTTAGTTTTTATAAAATCTGCTGAAAAAGCATGAGGCTCATCCAACTTGACAAATGTTGATGACCTGTCATTCGTGTTTGGTCCAATTCAGCTTGCTCACTTGTGCATTCTATTGTATTCTTTTTGTAAGTAGAGTTATTCATATACCAGGAAAGAGAAACAACTTATTCCCAAGTCAAATCAGACACAAAGCAAGATGCAAATGCAATGCATTATATGGGCTTACAATGCTTCATCTGCAGAGAATACTGAAGCTGCTGAAGTACTTGAATGACGTCCATGACATTTTTTGTGAAAAGTTTCTTCCTCTGTAGGCTTATTCATCAGAATATTAGGGATTCTTTGTTTGAAGCTCTTTGTCCATCAGTTTTGGGATTTATACCAATTGCGTACATTCATTAATAGGTGTTCTTTAGAGATTTAGTCTTGATAGATTCAGTGTTGTAACAACATTATGATTTATTATTCATCAATACATGTTTATAGTACGTTGCTAAAGTATTTTTGGGCTTCCATTCAAAGCTGGTATTCTCCTTCTGACCTTCCAATGTGTCAGACTCTATGCATCGTGTTATCTTGTGTTGCTAATAAACAGTCATTACCCACTGGTATGTGCCACTTTCCTAATTGAATCTTATCGAATAAAATTAGTTAAGTGTTGCAATCAACAAACATTGTTCAAGATCAATTATTAAAGAAGAGAATATTTTTTTTGAATATAGTCACACTTCTCTATAACAGCCATCCTCTATAACAATCATGTTTTTTCGTGGAATCTGATTTTTCATGTTATGTTATGTTATATTATATGTTCTCTATAACTACATTGTGCTATAACAACTATTACAGAGAGGTTTGACTGTAATATATGAAAATATATCATGGAGTTCAATGATGAAAGGGAAAGTCATCCATTTCTTTTGAATTTACTCAAATCAATTTACTTCCAAGTCATATAAGCTTCCTAGTTTTGACTGCTAAAAGTCTATAGTCATTTTCTCATAGCAAGTTTCTGACTTCATTCAAATTACTTTTTCCTCATTCACCATTTTTCCACCACTAAATTTTGATTTTCACTGTTGTTCTTTGTTCTTGAAAGAACAACTAGTCCTTCTTTTCATGCATACCTCTTAACAGTAAAACGCGCTTTTTCTTTTCTTTTCTTTTCAAAACTATGAAAAAAGATATTGAGTCGATTCTTCGGAATGGTGGAGGAGAGTTCTGATAGATTGATGATGGTCAGTATAAAAATAATCAAATTGTTGATGAAACATTAATTGCATTAGCTGTTTACTTTTTCCTACAGGCATCATTGCATCACCATATCTTGATTGTAAATAATGTACAAGACCACAGTGACAATTATAGAACTTGTGCTGGAGTATTACATGCAGAAACCTCACATATTTCACCTTTATTGTTCTAAATTCTGGTGTTTATGTGTTGTATTCTTCTATTTGTTCTTTTTTCTTCTGCTAAACTAAAAGAAGCATCCTCTTTGTTTCCTCTCTGTGCAGTTGCTTTCAACCAGCCTGCAAATATCAGGTAACACAAGTTAAATTCAATACAACATACTCTGTGTGACCTATAGGTCACGGGTTGAGCCATGAAATGTGCTTGTGTCCTTCCTTAGACCCCACGTGAACACAGAATGCTTCCTGCACCGGACTGTCCTTTTTTTTTTACTGACTTCCTATTCTCTATGGGAAAAGTTGAACTTTTACCTGTTTTTGCTGGTGCTATTGGCACTCATGCTTTTCTTGATGCTTCTGCTATACTTATTCTCTTTTATAACTACATACATAATCTTCCACCAGTCCTTATTCACAGATTTCTCTGATTCATCAACCGATGTTTTCGATGAAACTTTTGAGTAGTTCTTTGTCTTTCGTTTCTTCTGGCTACCTATAGAAGCAGGAAGGAACATTTTCAGTAAGAAAACCCCACTATCCATGCTTTCACTTCTTGATATTTGACTCCTCTTCAAAGTTTTTCTCTGTTGTGGCATTTTAGCCTTTTCATTTTTCCCTTTTACTGTTGTAGCCTGTTGGCACTCTTTCATCCTTTCTAGATCATCAACGATATCTTTCAATGACAGCTCAAAAGATGACTCTGGCAAGTCTTGAATCATCTCCATGAGGTGCCTCCTACCACTCTTGATCATCTGCAGACGTAGACGGAACATATAATCAATGGGTTCAATTGACTCAATATTTTTGACTCGAGGTGAAAAATCACAAGACATATGTTATCTAAAGGCAAAACACGACAAATTTAAATCCTGAATACGACTCTGATCACCTGTAATCTTGATCCCGGAAAAGGATGGCCAAAGTAGTCATAACATGGAGTAGATTCTTGATTTTTGGTATCCTTTAATGCCCTTTGAGTCATCCATAAAGGTGGAGAACAAGGAAAGTTGTCATTTGTGCTATTTTCACAAGTTTGAAACTCTATATCATCACTATCTTCTTGTTTCATGGCTCTAATTTGAATTCAAGAATGGTATAAAATTTAGATTAGAATAGCAAATTGCTTTCTAATTTGTTTGGAGTTTAAGAAAAAAGATTTATGGTTATATGTATAATAGGGTGCACAAGACTTTGTCAATGCCATTTTCTACAAAGAAAAATGTATCTCATTTTTAAAATTCTACCACTTGTGACTTAAAAGTTTTTCTAGAAGTCAAAAACTCTGTTCTTTCATGGAATGAAAAATTGGTCTTTTTTTTTCTTTAATGTAGAATATAATGAAATGTAGGTGAAGGTTCTAAGACCTTTAAGCAATTTGGTAATGAAGTGTGTCAAAGGTTCTAAGCATAGTTTTTGTAAAGAATAATTTTGTGACACACCTGACGGAGGGCGGGTTAAGAGAGGAGTGCATGACTTCTAGATTAACAAGCTTCTGAAGAAGAGATACACATGATATCTTAGGCGAATCCTACGTCGGAATGTGAGACAAAAGTGAAGGGCTTTGTAAGGAATTACAACAAGGTCACATGGTACGCACGTTTTTTGGACTCAATGATGGTGTAGCTCGAGAGACAAATATGTGAGGTCTGTTAGGACAAAACAGATAATACATGTTATTTGCTTGAGTTGTGGCAAATTTGTTTCCCGGTTGGTGTATGGTCTTTTACAAGCTAGATTGTTTAGACCAAAAGATTACTCGCGTTTTAATGTCTACATCAAATTATATTAATTTATTATGATGAAGTAAATATGCAAGATTAAAATACATATAAATGAACTATGGATAAATGATAAAATAAATGCAAAAAAAATATACGTATTATATATTCATTAGTTTGATATAAACACTTAGTACATATAAACCTATATTTAAGTGGCAACTAACAAGTGTCTGAAGCTCAAACCTATGAATCAAGACGTTGACTCAAATTTAAAGGTTGAACACATCAAATTTATTCGTATCGCGCTATTGATCTTGTTCATCAGGAGAGAGTTAAAAAAAAAAAGAAATTTTGGGGGAGAAAAATTCTAAATTGAAAGATTGACTTGCAATTGACTTTGTTGCATCACTTTATTGACTCCTACAGTTTAATTTAATTACTTCATATACATGCAAGTCATAAGAAATTTCCTCTCATAAAATTTTTGACTAACTTGTCAAATTCATATTTTAAATAATTATATACAGTTAATATATAACCACAAAATAATAATTTTCAGTGACCATATTATATACTGTTCATCTTTCATGTGTAACTTTATTGGGCTTGAGTTAAACATTAAGCCTAATACAAATGTCAATTAGATTTGGGCCACAGGTTTCAGCCCATTTGTTAGAGATTGTACATGGATGGTCTTTCTAAGTTTGGCCAATTTTACGGGCAAAGTGCACAAATAGCCCTTTAGTACTTCTATTTAAAGAATAGTCACAATTTATGAATTTTAAAATAAAATAAAAATTAACCGTCTCAAAATCAACTTCAGACTTATGAGGTTGAAGTTGAAAATCGCAAGTTTGAAATTGAAGAATTCGAATCGTCATGTTTGAAGTTGGACTCTTCCAATGCTTAACGTCAAGCTTGATCAAGAGAGCTCGAGATCAAGTTTGAGGGAAGCTAAAATAAAATAGAGATATTTTCATGAATTCTTTTTCAATCTTGCATATACGTGAAAATCATGGAGCATTTTTAATTAAAGTACAAGATATATTAGTCTTATTAAGATATTTAGTTTGTCGTTCAATTTATTAATGTCATTTCATAGCATTAAATGAATAAAATACATTGCAACTATCCCGGATTAAAATCTAACATAATGTGATCTTTCGAAACAATCTCTTTTTCGAAACTGAATTCACAACGCCTAGCTTCACATATATTGTCACACATATAAAAAGCAGAACTGATTGACTTTAAAATTAAATTCTCCATTTATTGATGGAATATGGAATTATACACAAAAAAAAAATGGTGGGTATAAACACACTTGTGATAACACCTTTGAAAATTTGGAACCAAATACCATATCTAAGATGCCTATAGGGAGAGGATAAATGCCTAACTTTTCATATACTTAATTTTAATTTTTAATGTATAACATCATACATTACTTTTAGGTCATGTCTAGACAAATGTATTGTCAAAATCTCTAAAACCTTTTTCTTTTTTCTTAACTTAAGCTTTTAGGAGAAGCTTTTTCTTACTTTTTTTTCTTCTATTATTTTTATTATTATTATTTTGCATTAGAAAATAAAAGCTTTAACAAATAAGAAGAGGAGAGAGACTACTATTAAAAAATGCAATAAAGTTATTTTATTAATAGAAAAACGTGTGAAATTTTATTTATTTATGTTTCAATCAAATGTTTATAATTTGTTTAAAATATATTTAATTTCAACAAATCACAAACTCCCTTCATAATTTTATTACTATTATTTTTATGCAAACATTTATAGTATGAGATGAGAGAAAAGAAAATTATTATTAATTATATGGGGGTAATTCCTGCTTTTGGCTAGAATATATTTGATTTGATATGGCAAAAACTATATTCTTGATTTTTTATTTTTTTTATGAAATAACTTCTAGTCATTTAATTATGAAGGGATGTCAAATTCATTAGTCTAAAATTTCTAATACTTAGATATTATTATTAATCTTTGATAGTAAAAAAAAAACATTGTGTTTTTGCTCTATCCTTCCAAAAAAAAAAAAATCTACCTTAGCTTTGTAGGATTATCATGTCTTTTAATTGTGTATTTGTGAAAATTGGCAAAGTGGATGTGGAGAAACAATCATGTCTTTTTTCAATTATTCTTCCATTATCCAATCTTATGGTAAAATTTAAGTGGAAAAGAATAAAAAAGATGATGAATAATTGTATTAAAGTGTCTTTTTTTAAAAAAAAAAGACCAACTTTTTCATATTTCATTCAAAGCAAAACATTATGAAAACATTGCCTATATCATCTTTGCACCTTTTGAAAAGTTTTATTAACAAATCATAACACATTTATCATCAAGTTATTCAAGGTTGTACCATTAGAAGTAAAAAAAGTACTAACAAAACAACAAGAAAATTAGTTTTAAAAAAAAATAATATTGGAGGATATTGTAATGGTTTAACATCGACATAATTTAATAACTTTGCAAATATTGGTGGATATTGTAATGGCTTAACATCGACATAATTTAATAACTTCGAGTTTAAGTAAGTATTTTTTTTAGGATCAGAAAAAAAAGATAATCATTCGTCTTACTAGATGATTTAATTGTCTTTTGCTCGAATTATATATAAATGTATGTGTGTTACGAAAAGGTATTAACGAGTTGTCGCGCTAACAAAATAATCATAGCATAAAGTTTTACATAAATAATATTGAAGTAAGTTTGATTGACCTAGCATAATTAAATACACCATTTAGTTGACTTTATTAAACTCTGCAAGAAAAAATAAGTCAATAAGAGCAAGAAGATTATTTTATTCAAGAAAAAAAAAACTAAATCCACACCTCATAATCCCTCTATATTTGTAGGATTTTGTAGTATTACCCTAAATTAAGTATGTCTATAACAATGGACTTCTCTTTTTTGGATTTTCTGTCTATTGTCTAATATCTGTGCTTCTGCTTTGAGATTTATTTAATCTAGATTCGCACTGAAAAATCTTACTTAAAGGTAAGTACTCTCTACGCGCGACTCGAACTCGAGAGGCCTAATTAAATATAAAGGAATATTTATCACTCCACAATAATGTGTGATGATTTTGAACCTTTTCACATGCAAGATCACAAAAAAGTATTTCCTCAATAATATTATAATCCTTAATTAGTACCATCCCTTAAGTGTAATAGAGCTTCAAATTCATCAAACTTAAATATCCAGCTAAGGAAGAGGAGGCTGGAGAGAAAAAAGTACTAAAATTATCACTAAAGCCAAGAGCTTGTGAGAGTGTTATGATATAATTAATAAAAGGATAGCTCAGTACACGAAACATATAATATTCATATAGAGGCGTTAATGTAGGACTCGAGAAAGAGCCTCATCATAAACATTTGATTGATAACATACTGAAAATCTGTGACCTATAAGATAATACAAAGACAACTTTATCGTTACTTTGAAATTGTTGTTTACCATGATGATTATCCAATAAAAAAGATATTGTTCTCCTTTAAAGAAGAGGGGAATATGGTCATGCTCATTGATTGCATTTTTTGTGTAAGCATCTTAATATTAAAGTAATAAAGTAGAGAGAACAATGTGTTTTTCCTGTTATTAGTAGTGGCCTTCTCATTCACCACCAACTCATCACCAAGTAGACTCTTTTTTTAGCTCCACTCACCCCCCCCCCCACCTACCCCTCTCTCAAAATTGTTCTATTCTTGCCTTTCTTGAATGCTTTGTGGATCCCACTTTACACATTACACTAAACCCCCAATTGCCATTTGAATCTCACCTATTCATCATGTCATCAATTATCTACTATTACTCTTCCTTGTATATCTTATTAATCATTCATTCTACTCTTCAAAATCCATGGCTATTAGTCCAGGTCAGTTTTCTTACTAAATTGTATAGTTACATATTATTTTCATATATACATGTTGTGAAGCTCATATAGTCAACCTCAACTTGTTAGGGACTGAAGCGTAATAGTTGTTATACACACTATTATATTATTTTCTTGATATTTTTTTGGGTATATTGATTTGAGTTCATTTTGCCTTAGCCTTTAAATGAACCTATGTTAAGGGGATTCAACAGTCTAATACATGTTGTGAGGCTCATATAGTTGACTTCGACTTGTTAGGGACTGAGGCATAGTAGTTGTTATACATGTTGTGAAGCTCATTTAGTCGACCTCAACTTGTTAGGGACTAAGGCGTAGTAGTTGTTATACATGTTGTGAAGTTCATTTAGTCGACCTCAACTTGTTAGGGACTGAAGCGTAGTAGTTGTTATACATGCTATTATATTATTTTCTTGATATTTTTTGGGGTATATTGATTTGAGTTCATTTTGCCTTAGCCTTTAAATGAACCTATGTTAAGGGGATTCAACAGTCTAATATATAAGGGACTATCATTTAACATACGTATGTCATTTAGTTTTTGTACCTTTGTCGCCCCTCAAGTGGTGGAGCCACCTTATAGTCCGGGGGTTCATCTGAACCCCCTTCAGTGGAAAATTATATTATTTATACATGGTTAAAATAATTTTTTAGGTATATATAGTAGATGTCGAATCCCGTTCGACTACTTCATGTGTCTATTTCTGAACCCCCTTATTAAAAATCCTGACCGTCTAATATATAAGGGACTATCATGTAACATACGTATGCCATTTAGTTTTTGTACCTTTGTCATCCCTCAAGTGGCGGAGCCACCTTATAGTCAGGGGGTTCGGATACATGGTTAAAATAATTTTGTAGGTATATATAGTAGATGTCGAACCCTCTTCGACTACTTCATGTGTCTATTTCTGAACCCTCTTATTAAAAATCCTGACTCCGCCACTGCGGCTCAACTCCTCTCCTGCCTTTTCTATCGGTCATTAGAAGTAGGATGGGTAATATTCCGGTGAAGGGGATAAAAATTTGTTTAACGCGTTTATATTTTGATGATCATTTGAGAAATTAACTCCTAGGATGACTAGTCACTCAGAAATAGTCATTTTTGGTTCTTTTGTTCTTGCTCAGTATGAGCATTAAGTATATTGGTAACACAAAAATAAGTGGATACTTGTTGAACTAATTGGTAATGGTCTCATTGTGGTTGCAGCTACAAGGCCTATTTCTTTTACATCATATTCTCCAAACTAGACTTGTTTGAGACTGAGGCGTAATTGTTGTTGTTGTTGTATAGAGTATTGGAAACAAGCAGAAGGATCAATTGGAAGGTCTCCTCTGGTTGATAGAGAAAATTCAATGTCTACAGCCTTTTCGTTCCGGAATTTTCACTTGAACTTGCTGATATTCCTACTTTTATGCAGCAATGGTCTCTCCTCAAATGATTATGATGTTGAAGGTATGGAGTTATAGGTTTTGGTTACTGTATCTGTGAAAATTTCATATGCTTGCAAAATAATGTGCTAATAAAATCGCGATAACTGTTATTCTTTATTGAAATCATATATTATATATAATATTTTTTTCATCATTTCAGGTCATGCTTTAATTGAGTTGCTGAAGGCTCTAAATGATTCACACAATAGAATCAAAGATTGGAACATTGATTTTGTGACTCCATGTTTCAGTTGGTCTCATGTTACATGTAAAAATGGAAATGTCATATCCCTGTAAGCTTTCTGTTATAAGTAAATTCATATAGTCGACCTCAACTTGTTTGAGACTGAGACGTAACTGTTGTTGTAATCAAACAGGAGCTTAGCTTCTAATGGATTCTCGGGAACACTTTCACCGTCGATAACCAAATTGAAATTTTTGGTTAGCTTGTAAGTATACTGCACTTTGGATTAAAATTAGAGTTACTGGTCAAAAACATACCTAAAGTATCCTCAATAGTTCACTTTTTCCTATCTGAAATATCACCATCGTTCAGGTAGGAAAAATGAAATGTTGCTAATCCTCGGTGTCTCACCGAGACTAGGAAAGTTTTGTGAAGTGTTGCTAAAATGCTAATGAAACTGTGCAGGGATTTACAGAACAATGATCTATCTGGTGCCTTACCTGATTACCTTAGCAGCATGTCAAATCTACAAAACTTGAATCTTGCTAACAATAGTTTCAATGGCCCTATTCCACCAGCTTGGGGTCAGCTATACAAACTTAAACATTTGTAAGTACTTGTTTTTCTTTGTTTCTTTGTTCTCTCCGTTTTCCTAAAATACCAAGGAATGTTGCTCGGACTCTTCAAAAATGATGACAGGTGCGTGTTAGGTCCTCCAAAAACAGTGCATTTTTGGAGGATCCAAAACGGGTGCAACAATATTTTTGGAGAGTCCTAGCAGACCTTAACATAGCTCTTATTAAATAGTTCTTGTAACAAAGTCTTTCTATGATATGTCCTTTTGTCCTGCATCAGGGTCATGAGAGGAAATCACATAACTGGAACTGTTCCAAATTCACTTACAAATATCTCAGGCTTAAAAGAACTGTAAGAGCTATGTTTACCTTACGGGTGTATTTTACTCTTCCTTTGAAAATTTCAGTTGGATTGAGGCCTATGTTGCTCAGACTCTTCAAAACTACTATATGATGTGTGTCGGACCCTTCAAAAGGTACCATTTTGGAGAGTCCGAGCAACTTAGAATGAGTTGTTAGTTCTTACTTGTTTTTATCTCTCACAGGGACCTGTCCTCCAATGATCTGACTGGAGGTATCCCACTGCAGTTGTTTTCAATACCATCATACAAGTAATGTCATCATTTATTCTTCTTTCTTGCCAACTTGTTTAGCCTTTCCATTTGATGTTGAGCTCTAAAAAAGGGCAACCCGATGCACGAAACACCCATGGGGGTGTGACATAGGCAGTCTACCCTGGTGCAAGCATCAGTAGCTTATTCCACAGTTCGACCCCGTGACCTATAGGTCATATGGAGACAACTTTACGTTGCTCCAAGGCTCCCTTCAACTGAAAAAAAAATGAAAAATGATGTCTCATGACTGCATTATTCAACTTGAAGGTATTATTATTGATTTAGTTGCTTAACTATGTTGTTTTAACGATCATTCTATACGTCGTAATCAGTTTTTCAGGAACTCATCTTGCTTGTGGCAATAAATTTCAGAAACCCTGTGTTTCTAGTTCCTCTGTTCAAGGTTAATAGTCTTGTCACAAATGCATCTTTTATTTCTTAGCCAACCAAATGATAATTGATGAAGTGATATTTTTTTCAACAGCTTCTAGCAGAAGACCAAAACTAGAGGTTGCTATTACTGGTGCAAGTTGTGGTGCATTCCTTCTTCTCTTAGTTGGGGCTATCGTCACATATCGATGCAATTATAAACGTAAACTCAAACAAGATCAATTTTTTGATGTGGAAGGTATATGTTCTACTACTATTTCTACAACAGAAAGAGTATATGGTTTTGCTGTACTGAACAAATTTCTTAATAACTTCAAATGCCATCTACTTTTATGACATTTTAGGTGACGTTGAGCGCAACATTTCATTAGGCCAACTAAGAAGGTTCTCATGGCGCGAAATTCAGATTGCAACAGACAATTTCAGTGAAAGCAACATTATAGGACAAGGAGGTTTTGGTAAAGTTTACAAGGGCTATCTTTCGGACAACACAAAAGTGGCAGTGAAAAGACTCACTGATTACCACAATCCTGGTGGAGAGGCTGCATTTCTAAGGGAAGTGCAGCTGATCAGTGTTGCAGTTCATCGGAATCTCCTACGTTTGATTGGGTTCTGTACAACCTCTTCTGAGAGAATCCTTGTTTATCCGTTTATGCAGAATCTTAGCGTTGCATATCGGTTAAGAGGTATGCTCCTTATCACTCAACCACTTTTTTGACATTCTTGATAGTATTGAGTGTGTTAAGTCTGTGTTTGTGTTTTTTTCCCTCTTTTTCTCTTTTCGTCAGACTTAAAACCTGGAGAGAAAGCTCTGGATTGGCCAACGAGGAGACGGATAGCATTTGGAGCAGCACATGGTCTAGAGTACCTACACGAGCATTGCGATCCTAAGATCATTCATAGAGATTTAAAGGCAGCAAACATCCTCCTAGACGATAACTTTGAACCTGTTCTTGGAGATTTTGGACTAGCAAAGCTAGTTGATACAAAACTAACTCACATTACAACTCAAGTTCGCGGAACAATGGGCCACATTGCTCCAGAATACTTGTCTACCGGAAAATCATCTGAGAAAACAGATGTATTCGGATATGGCATTACCCTTCTAGAACTTGTAACAGGACAACGTGCAATTGATTTTTCGCGTCTTGAAGAAGAGGAAGATGTCTTGCTACTGGATCATGTAAGTCCTACTTCCACACAATCTTCGATTTTTGAAGAGTGAGAGCAACATACGGATAACTATGTTACCATTTGTCTTTGGCTAATCCTTTTTGCTTCTATGTTTATAGATCAAGAAACTACTAAGAGAGAAAAGGCTAGGTGGCATTGTGGATGGAAACATGAAAACTTACGATCCAAAAGAAGTCGAAACAATCCTTCAAGTTGCATTGCTTTGCACCCAAAGTTCACCTGAGGAACGTCCGAAAATGGCAGAAGTAATCACCATGCTAAAGGGTGTAGGTTTAGCTGAAAAATGGGCAGAGTGGGAGCAACTTGAAGAAGTAAGAAATCAACAATTTTCGCTCATGTCGCGACAGTTTATGTGGGCTGAAGACTCAACACATGATCAAGAAGCTATACAATTGTCTCAAGCAAGATAAACAAAAGAAGATGCAGAGAAATGTATGTATAAGTACTTTCTGCAATAAAATGTAAAGAGTAGTTTTAGCTTTTGCTGCAGCTAGCTAGTTATGAAATATGTAAAGAGTAATTTTATCATACGTCTACCTAGTTATGAATCATGTAAGAGTAATTTTATCATATGTATACAAGGCGCTAAGGCATCTTTTTTTAAAATTTTACGATGTATATATATAGAGAGAGAGAGGGGGGTCTTTTGTGCACATTTTGATGATAAAATACATTGTGAAGTGTCCAAGGAGAAGTAAGGCTGGAATGCTTAACCGTCTATTATTGAATTCACTCGATTCCTAGTTTGTTTTACTAAAGTTCCTGTAATTTTACGATGTATATGATATAATATAGAGAGAGAAAGAGGGGGTCTTTTGTGCACTTTTTGATGATATAATACATTGTGAAGTGTCCAATGCTTAACTTTCTATTATTAAATTCACTCGATTCCTAGCTCGTTGTACTAAAGTTCCTGCTATTGCTAGTGCATGTGTTTATATGTATTGCAAGTAAACTTCTAAAAGTTCTTGAAATTCTTATTTATTTTTTCTAGATAAATTGCCGAGGCCTATGCATTTTTGGCATTTTAAAAAAATAATAATTGAAATCAATCATAGATATTATACTTGACATGTTTGTTTCTCATATAAAAGCAAAATATAATATAGTTTGAATTGCAGAGATAAAACTTAGGCTTAAATCATTTGCGGCCCCTTAAAGTTGTCCGCATAATTCGTTTAAACACTTCAACTAAGGCTTGTACCTATTGAACACCTATGCCCTTTAAGATTGATACCTATTAGACATTTTTTTGACAATCAGCCAAAAATATGAAATGTGTGTACTACACTCGCTGTGACATGGCAAATTGATAAATTAAATGATGACATGTGGCATTTGGTTTCAAAAATTTATTTAAAAAATGAAATTCTAAAAAATAACTATTTTAGTCTATTTAACTAACTAAAAAAAATCAAAAAAGAATTCTCTAAAAAACCCACCCACCCAATGGCAACCTCTCCTTTTTTCTCTCCGGTTAAATCCAAAACGTAACATCCCCAACTCTCCAACAAGACAATCCCCCCCTTGATCGATTTTTCAACTCTAATCATCTTCTCTCCATCTAGTTTTGGTATGAGGAAGATAAATAAGGTTTCGTCGAAAAATTATGAATTCCTATCACCATGGCTGGAAAAAATGGAGTTACCTGAAATATTTTTTTGAATTTCATAACTGATGTTTTTTGGGGTTGAAGGACTCTTTGTTTCTTTTTAACTATAAATTTTAATTCTATGAAATTTTATGATATCATTTTAATAAGCTTAATTAGTTTACATTTTAATTTGAATGGTGATGTCTGTTTGAGTGGTCAGAAATAGAGATGAACAGAGGCCGACTAAAAATCTTCTTTCTTCTCACAAAATCACATCAATTAGTAGATTCAGATTTTATACATATATAGATATAAAGAATGAAAGGAAATGAGATAACAAAGAAAAAAAAAGGTGCAGAGAGTTTGAGGAAGAAGATGATGGCTGGAATAAGGGGGTGGGGTTAATTTCTTTTGTTTATCAAGAAATCAATTTTAAATAAATAATTTTTTTGTTTGTTATTTTAGGACCCTTTATCAATAAAAGAAAAAAAAAGTACCAAGTTTTTTAAAAATAAATCAAAATAAAATACCAAAAATTTTATTATGTTTGAGGTATTTTTAAAAAAAATTAAAACCGGGCAATAAGCCCTTTTATTAAAATAAAATCAACTATAAGAACAAATGGCCAGGCCCAAAAGTGACCTGACCCAAATAATAAAACAGATCAATACAAAATATAAGCAAAGAGACAAATCATCTATAGAATTAGGAAAGTAGGTAGAAAGCTCCACCCTTTATCTTCCTCAAATGAACTAACCATGGATTTGCTCTAATCCTCAACTATCAGCTCAAAGCTCCATCCGTAAGCTAAGTGCCGAATCCTTCTTGTTTAATTGTTCTTCCTCTTTTCTTTAGATCGATGGATTGAACTTCTAAGAAGCTAATACCACCAGATCAAAAGAATCGATTCAGAAACAACAAAGACTAACCTTATGATGCCAACAGATTTCCATGTCTTAATAGTTAGAGCTACATATCAGTAATGTTGGTGGATCTATTGTTTGGATACTCGTACCATTAACACCCCAAGGTCTCACCAGGTGTAGGTGTTTGCATCCAAAGAAATCACTTCGAACAATAGGTGTCCCCTTTTCCTTTATTGTAACTCCTTACTCCAAGCTTACAACGAACCCAGTGCACAAATTAACTTCTTTGCTTCATGTTTTCATTGCTGTCTTTGAAGCAAACTTAGTAAACATGGTCAATGTTCTACATCTCGATTCAAACCATCACCAATCGATTCTCAAATCAATTCCAGGGGAGAATGTTTGATAACCATTTAAATTTTGTTATAGGATTTACTAACAGAACCACTAAGATCACCAACTACCAGATGTAGATGCCCATAAGCAGGAACTTCTAACATCTATTGTAAGCTACCCTACTGTTACTGTTTTGCAAATCCCATTACAAATGGTATTATTGTATCTTCCTTGATTCTGATATCAGGAATCTTGATTGAATCTTCTGATGTATGGTGTTCCTGCTTTGTCTAAATTTAGAATCCTTCTTCCTGTTGTTGGAATTTCACCAAAGTTATTAAATTGAAAATCACCTGCAAAATCAAAAACTAGGTTAGCAAAAAAATCAGCAAGAGTATTACTTTCCTGAAAGGAATGTATTACTCTTACTGATATATTACACATCAGTGCTCTTATGGAGTTGACCTCCATAGTCACACACCATGGGACCTCCTAGTTTCCCGGAAGAATTTGCACCATAATCCAAGAATCCGATTCTATAATGATATATTGGATAGCATTGTCTTTACAGTAGAGTAAGCACTCTCTTATTGTTGTAGCTTCTGCTTTAAGGCACGTAGTGTCTTTAATTCTTGAGCCTTTTGCAACTACCAAATCTTCTTCCCCATTTCTAATACAAAAGGCAATAGAACTAGGTCCAGGGTTCCCTCTTGAGGCACCATCAGTGTTTCCTTTGAACCAAGAATTGGGAGGGGGAACCCATTTTACAATTCTGGTTACAGGGGTAGTTTTATTGTTTTGCAAAGCATCCATGATATCTATCCATCTCCTCCCTTGTATACTTAAATTGAATCTGACTTTAACCAACTTCAAAATAATGTCATTGACTTTCCTGTATACCTTCCTTTCATGGTAAGAGTCACCATGTAGGATGGTATTTCTTCTTTTCCACAAAAACCAAAGAAGGATAATATGAAGTACCTTGAAAACTTCTCGTAGCTTAATATTACCTTCAATATTTCTCCACATTCCCACACTTTGCTTCAAGTTTAGCCTTTGATCAATAATACATGCTGCCCCAAAGTAGTGAGTCCACACTCTATCTGCCACTTCTCCTTTGAGAAATAGATGTTCTATTCTTTCTCTACCTGGACTATCACAACACCCACAATCCTCAGAAATATTAGGATTCCACAAATGTAAAAGAGCTGATACAGGAATCTTACCCAACCAGATCCTCCAAGAAAGATAAGAGAATTTGAAGGGTAATCTTTTGCTCCATATTGCCTTCAGATCTTCATTTGCATCCGCTCTTTGCCTCAAAATTTCCCAAGCACATTTAGTAGTGAATTTGCCAGTACTATTTTAGTCCACCATGGCTTGTCCATTACATTCTCAAATTGAGCAAACCCCATAGTATCTCGAACATGTTCAATGACATGTTCTGGGATTACATCTTGCATTGCACCATAATCCCAGCCATCCTCTTTAAAGAAATCACCAACATCATTTATAGGATGGCAAGATTGTATATATGTTGGATGAAGAAATAGAGGACCAGAATTGGTCCAGTTATCAAACCAAATTGTTGAGGTTCCACTTCTTGGTTCCCACCACAAAAAAGATTCAATCTTTTCCCTGTTCTCCAGCATTGCTTTCCATACTTGAGTTCCACCTCTCCATTGCACCAATGTAGGAATATGTTTCTTACAGTATTTATTCCATAAATAATTGGACCACAAATTAGATTGTGTCCTGAACCTCCACCACAACTTAGCAAACATTGCTTGAGAAACATCTTTTAAAGATCTGAATCCTAAACCCCCCTTCATCCTTTGGCAAACAAACCTTGTTCCATACAGACCAGTGTTTGCTCCTTCCTGTCTCTTTGGAATGCCAAAAGAATTTTGCAAAAATTCTTTGTAATTCTTTAAAAACACTTTTAGGAGGAACAATTGTTGAAAGAACATAAATTGGGATGCTCTGTAGTACACTTTTTAGTAAAACTTTCTTTCCTCCATATGATAAAAGCCTACCCTTCCATGCTTGGAGTTTATTCCGTACTCTGTCCAACAAATCATCATAGTGCTCCTTCTTTTTCTTTGAATGTGTAATGGGACATCCCAAGTACTTTAGAGGAAAGGATCCTTTGGCCACTCCTGTATCCAATTCCATCTGTTGTACAACCTCACTAGGAGAATTTTTATGCATATAGAAGAGACTCTTATCCTTATTCACCTTTTGCCCTGATTCCTGCTCATACTCCTGCAAAATCCTCATAATCTTCCAATAGAGTGCTGATTAGATGAGGCAAAAATAATAGTGTCATCTGCATATGCTAAGTGATTAAGGTTTGAGCTCCACTTAGGCATACCATAACCCACAAAGTCATCATTTTCAAAAAGATGATTAAGAGCTCGACTTAGAACTTCAGCAGATAAGATAAATAAAGCAGGGGAAAGGGGATCCCCTTGTTTAACACCCCTAGTAGAATGAAAAAAACCAATAGATTGGCCATTTAACATAATAGAGTAGTAATTATTAGATATCAATCTCCAAATCACATCTACTACCCCATTAGAGAAACCCATCTTTCTAAGAACCTTCATTAAAAAAAATCAAGATACTCTGTCATAGCCTTTAGCCATATCCAACTTTAAGATTACATTAGAAGGTTTTCCTCTTTTCCCTATATCAGCAACCAATTCATGTGTTAAGAGTACATTCTCAATGATATTTCTCCCTTTAACAAAGCCAGACTGGTTAGGAGAAATCAATTTGGGAAGAATACTTTCCAATCTATCATGCACAATTCTTGATAAGATCTTATTAACAAAGTTACTCAAGCTAATAGGTCTCAGGTCTGAAAAAGACTGGACTTTGTCTTTTTTAGGTATGAGTACTAGATTAGTGTGAGTAATAGACTTTGGGAGGGTGTTTCCTGCAAAGAACTCTGTCACCATTCTAACCACATCAACACCTACTATATCCTAGCAGGATTGAAAAAACCTTCCTGATAAGCCATCTGGACCACAAGCACTGTCACCATTTAAGTTGAACACTGCCTTCCTTATTTCTGATTCATCTAGTATTGCCCCTAAAACTGCATTGTCCTCCTGTGTAACCAGTTCTGGAATGTGCTGCAATAGTGCAAAATCATATGCATCCCTCTCTTGAGTGAATTGTTTATGATAATAGTCAATTGCTTCATTAACAATTTGGTCTTCTTCCTCTACCCAACAACCCTGCTCATTAAGAATTCTTGTCACCTTCAACCTATTTCTTCTCCCTTTCACTATGTTGTGGAAAAATCTAGTGTTTCTATCACCACTTTCAAACCAATCATATCCAGCTTTCTGTCGCCAATAGCTTTCCTCCAAGTGTAGATATCTATTGTACTCAGCTTTAGCTCTTTGCATGACTGCTCTGTTCTCTTGAGAGTGGAACTCTTCAAACAGTTTCTCTTTCAGTTTGGCTATCTCTTCCCTGATGAGTAGTTTTTGAAAGATATCCCCATATGTCTGCCTACTCCATATAGTGAGAGCCTTTTTCACCTGTTTAATCTTCCTTTTATAGTCTAGAAAAGGGTTATTTGTAAAGCTTGAATCCCAACTCCTCCTAACCACTTATTTGAAATCCTCATGCTTTGTCCAAAACTTTAAGAACTTGAAAGGCTTTTGGAACCTGATATTTCTGTTCTCACAGCTAAGTAGCAGGGGGGCATGATCTGAGCCATCTCTAGTAAGATGTTCCACTTCTAAATGAGAATACAACCTCTGAAACTCAGAGTTCGAAAAAACTCTATGAAGCCTTTCAAAGATGCAATCCTCACCTGCTCTACCATTCCACCAAGTAAATGGGCTACCCTTATACTGAATTTGCAAAACATCACAGGTTTCAACACAATTATTGAAATCTTCAACATCAGCAGCAACCAGTGGAATCCCTCCTATCTTTTCTGCACCATTCAAAACATCATTGAAATCTCCTCCTAAGATCCAGGGCCTACTGATTCCATTGGCTAAAGAAATAATATTGTCCCATAGGTCCATCCTCAAATTTCTATCACACTTTGCATAAACAATAGTCACCAAAAAGAAAAAACCAAGTGTCTAGTTACCCAACATCAGGGATAACTATTGCTCAGTATCACTAATCAAAGTAGCTGTAAAACCATGGTTCACAAACAACCAAATTTTGCCATTACAGTTGTGGAACATTAAAGGCATCTGTAGTCTGCTTCTGTATCTGTTTATGTGCCTAATGTGTTGAAAAGGTTCAAGTAGTGCTATGAAAGAAAATTTATGGTATTTGTTCAACATCTGTACTCTCTGAAAAGCCTTTTGTGACTTAACAGATCTAATATTCCATATAAATGCTTTCATCATTTCTTCACTAGTTGAGACCCTCCTCCTCTCTTGGGTTGACATCTAACAGGTTGAGGAACCTCTCCATTTCCTTGCTTTTTCCCCTTCCTTGCATATTTAAGGTTTTTAATAACTCTTGGGGACAAGTCAGTATCTCTATGTATTTGGTCTTCATGTTGGTCTGTAATATTGTATTTTGACAAGTGAATTATTGGGTCCCATTTTTAGAAAAAGTCAAAATCTCCTCCCTCTTTCTCCCTTTTTCTCTCTCTTTCTTTTTGAACCTTTTCCTTCTTGATTCAATTTTTCCTACTCTTTATTGTATAATTATGTTAAATTTTACTACTTTTTTTTTTATCTTAATATTTTTATTCACGAAAAGTGTGAAATTAAATCTTGCCAAATTCATCCTATTTTTAACATTTAAATATATTTTTTACTCATATTAGTTATCTACGTAACTAAAAAATAGTTATTTAAAATTTCTTGTTAATTAATAAAAATTTATTTTTATTTATAATTTCTTAAAGGACGTGTAAAAAAGTGAATAATTAATATGAAAAATACTGGGGGTATAAAATTTTCTTGTTCTTCTCTCAACAATTTCATAAATACCCAAATCCATCAAATAGTCTATAACTAGAAAATATAATGAAAAAAAGTATCAATAATGTTCACAAATATTGACATAAGTTTTACACAATTTTCATGAAATTCAAAAGTGAAAAAATCCATAAACACCTACATATATACATGCATTTTCCATCAATTTATACATACATTTTATAGCTTGAATTTCAAGAACAAAAAAATATTGTATAAATTCATGACGGAGAGAGTATGTAGATATGTAGCATTAATTCTCTTATTTAATTATTTAATAGATAAAAATACATTTTTGGATTTTTATGAAAATAATGTCATAACTTATGTAATTATTTTTCAAGATCATTAATGCTCTTTCCGTTATATTTTTATGTTTGAGAGTATTTGATGGATTTAAGTGTTTACGAAATTGTTGAAAGAAGAACAAGAGAAAATTAATTTAAAGCCCTTTTGTTTGATTTTCATATTTGTTGTATGTTTTTTTTACATGTCCTTCAAGAAATTATAAATAAAAATAATAATTTTAATTATTTACTCCTTCAAAAAATTTAATCAGTAGAGATTTGAATTTAAATATAAATTAATATTAATATTAATTTATTCAATTTTTGATAAATGAACATCAAGAACTATTTTTTTTAAAATAAGGGTAATAAACTACATAAGAAGAGAATCGAAGAAGTAATATTAAAGTGAGTGAAAAAAATGGAATATTAATTTTCTGACATCACTAATTTTCACTGTACCTTAATCTAGTTGTGTGTTGTGTTATTTTTAATTTGTACAATGAAGTATATCCAAATAAATTTTAAAAAATATATAATGTACCATACGTAAGAGGGAGTGATAAATGAGAGGAGAAGATGGAGGAGTGAAGAAAAAAAAGTTATAAAGGAATGTGACCAATAAAATATAATTTTCTATTAAAAGTCTTCATACAACCATGACATGATGTACCTCATTCACCGTATAATTTTGTATATGTTTTGAATAATTTAGGTGTTCAATAGGCACAAATCCTAATTGGGATGTCTAAGTGAATTATGCGAACATCTTTAAGGTATTGTGGGTGACTTAAGCCTAAAACTTTTATCTCCTTATTTGTCCATCCAAACAATCTAATGAAAAAGTCTACCTTATCATCAATCTACAGCACAAAGCATCCAGCGAAAGGATGTGATGTACGTTATAAAAAGGTCGATCAATCTAATGCACAAAGCATCCTAAATCACACAAGACAATACAGATACCCACAAAAGGATGTGATGTACGTGATAAAAAGGTCGATCAATCTAATGCAAGAAGCATCCTAAATCACACAAGACAATACAAATATGCAACCTAATAATATGAAGAAAAAAAGACTATTCATATGATCCATTTTGTTTTAAAATTATTGATTCCTCCTTCATATATGAGACTTTTACCAAATATTTATAGGTTACCTAATAATATAATTCTTCTACACTAGTCTTAAACCAAAAAAAAATTAGAGAAAAAAAGTAAATGATAAATACATGCATATTAAAGACCACCTTACATATATAATATCCTCGAGAAAAAGAAAAAAAAAAGCCCCTTACATTTACATACTATACTAAACTAACAAAAACAGCATTCATAACATTATAGAATACTAAACTAACAAACTAACACAACAACATAGAACCTAAGATTTCCAAGACAAACATAGATGGATAGATCCAGTGTTTCCATTTCACCCCAGATCATCGAAAAACTCGAGCTCCGGGGAGAAAATGAAAACATTGGACATACATCACTACAAACATAAAACCCTTTACGGGCACTTCTAAGCTTAAACTATGTTGCTCGGCTCGTCCAAACATGCTGGTATATTTAGCATTTTTTGGAGGACTCGAGCAACATATACAGCTGTTAAAAAGTTCTAATTAGTCGTGTCACTGGGCGAAAAAACTGGACCTGCAGCCAGATTGCCAATAGTCATTGGAGCTGTCAACCTAGATGAACCGTTCCTCGGAGGGGAGAAAACAACTGGAAGATATTCATCAGTCTCGCATATAAATTGTGACTGCGAGAAGTGCTTCACCAATTGCTCCTTGCCCTGAAATTCAATCAAAAATATCATTATACAAAAAAACAACCAACATTAACCAAATGTACACTACATCAAGCTACGAAACAAATTCAGTTTGTCAAAAGGCGCTAATATTTGGGAGTTAGGAGTAACAAACCAGACATTGTCGTATCTTATGTCCTTTCATTTATAATACTTGTGGTGTTTTGAACATCAACAAACAAGTTTGAAGTGAAATTTTGCAGTTAATGTTGAAAGAAATCAAGAAATGCGAAGTCAGTTTCACCTGAATACGAGCCCAAGAAACAACACAAATCTTCCTTGACGAGTAAATGCCCGTGGGAGTCTCAACACCATACCATTTGAAGCACTTGAGAACTTTCCTAATCTCTGAAGCAGCACAACCTGACGTGAAGTTGACAAAAGCATAGCCCACATTGTTCTTGGTCCTGCATTATCAAACACGAAAAATTAACAAAAATGGTAGAGCAAAAAAATAAGAGTTAGACATCATTAACACAGAAAAATGAACATGTTAAAGGATTTAACTTATATATATCGACACAATACAATATTAATAGAAATAAAGTATTTAGTCTTGCTTATTTTTCAGGTTACTAATCGTTTGTCGTTTGGTTTGGAACAAGGACACATCTCATATGAAACTAAAGAAAATCAATATTTTAGTGACAATAACCAATTATGCGAAGAATGTACTCCCAAATTTTATACCGCAATTAGTATTCTAAAGATTCTTTGTAGAGGTTATTAGTGTATAGAAGCTAAAATAATGTCAACTAACTAGTTAACAATATGCTGCAAGAGGTTAGTAAAAATCTATATTGCTTCAAAAATGTCAACATGTGCATGTCGGATTCCACGTAAGTAGAGTATTTTTGACGAATCCGCTCAACTTATGCATATATGCATCATTAATAAATAGCATTAAATAGTAGAAGTATTACCTAAAATCAATTGGCAGATAGAGGAAATCATACTCCCAATGATTCACACAGCAGTAATGATCAACAAAAAGCATGAAAGGCTCTCTCCTGTTAAATAAAATCCATTCAAAAAAGAGTTATATTTTTGTCAGAAACTAACAGATTCATGAATATGCATATACCAAAATTAACAAAAAGAGGAGTTAATTAAAAGCACACAAAAATTGCATTTAATACACTAATCAATCATATATGATGAGTACTAAGTGCATGCATCTCCATAGTAATTGTACATTGCGATATGAAAAGACAGTGAAAATATTGAAGTCTGGAAAATGCATAGTAACACTAAAGGGTCAGATAAACTAGTACCCAAACTTATGTTGTTGCGACTCTCCAAAACTACTCACAAAAAATACACTACTTTTGGAGAATCCAACGCGCATTTATCGACATTTTTGAAGAGTCGAGCAACATAGACAAAAGACTAATGCTATGCATGATCATTTCAAGAACAAGTATGAACAAAGGTAAGTGCAAAAACCAAAAGTAGCACTTAATAGATACTAGAAGTACTTGTTTTCAAGCCTCAATTTCAACATGCAAAGTGCAAACAGACAAAAGAACTGAAAATGGTAAAAACAAAAAGGGAAATACTAATGAATGAAACAACATTTCACAAACAAGTATATGAAAGGTCAAGTTCAAAAAACAAAAACAATCCATAGTAGATTTTTTGCATTCAAATCTCATTTTCAATTTTCAACATGCAAAAAAAAAAAATCTAGAAATGGTAGAAACAAAAAAAGGGCAACATTAGATCATTTTCAAGAACAAGTACATGAAAGATACAAGTGCAAAAAAACCAAAATGTAAATATTAGATCACTTCAAGAACAAGTACATGAAAGATAATAAGTGCCAAAAAAAAAGAACAAAATGACATATGAGATCATTTCAAGAACCAAGTAATGAAAGGTAAGCACATAAAAACAAAACTGACCCATAATAGATTTTAGCATTTAAAACTCACTTTCCACATGCAAAAACCCAAATGACATGAAAAAAAAGGTTAAACAACTTTAAAAGGTCCAAAGATTAGACCTTTATGTAAAACAGATAAGCATATCACAGACCTGAACTGATTGGGTATGTTTCTTATCATCACAGTAGTTTTGTTACTACCAAAAAAAGCAGCAGAAGGTTTGCATGAAGAGATAGAAGAACCAGTTTCTTGCTGAGATTTCCTCATAAAAAACCCTTTTGGCTTCCAACCACTTTCAGCAGCTCTCAACAACCTAGGTGGCAAAAGGGTTTTCTTATTTTTCCAATTTTTCTTCATCCCAACACTAAAGATCTCATCTTTATCAACAAAAGACTGATCTTGATGTGTTTTCTCAACCCACATCCAATTCTTCTTCACCCCATTACTAAAGATCTCACCTTTTTCAAGAAATGACTGATTTTGAGGTGTTTTTTCAAGTTGATGATAAAGATCTCTGTGAATCCAATAATTAGGAACATTTTGTTGGTAGTAGTAGTAATACCCTAAGTGATGATATTGAGGCTGTGAAACATGAAGTGGCAGTAATGGTGGCTGATAGACAACAAGTTCATTGCCTTGTGAGAGAAAAGGGACTACTTTTTCATTAGAAGTTGGTTTAAACTCTTCTGCCTTAGGATTCAGTGCTGCCATAGCTACGACAAGAGGGAAAAATAATGAACTTTATCAAGAAAGAAGTAAAAAATGTTACTGGTTGTGTAAACTATATACTACTGATATACAGAGGGGTGGGGTAGGGTGGGGAGCGTGGGCGTCGGGGGTGGGGGAGTGATTATTTGGTGGAAGGATCAAGGATTGAGATACAAAGAGAAAATCTTTCATGTGTTTGTCTAAAAAAGTGATGAGTACATACTATACTAGTAGTATCACACTGATCACATAGGTAGAAAACCCCTATAGAAGATAGGTGTATATATAAAAGAGAAGTATTGCACTTGTTAAATTGTTAAATCAATTTAGAAGTGTTTTCAATATATTTTTATATACGAGAAAAGTATTAAAAATATTTTGGAATCTAGCGTAAATTATTAGTTATGTCCTTAAATTATTACTTTCTTTATTTTTTTTTATTTATATGTCATCATTTTAGATTTAACGTATATTAAGAAACTAAGTACTTCCTATGTCCATTTTTAATTGTTATATTGCACTTTTCGAAAGTTAATTTGACTAATTTTTTATCAAAGTTAAATTATATTACATTAATTTGATATTTTAATCCAAAAATTTAGATATTCAAAACTATATGAAAAATACCATAAATTGTGTAACTTTTTGCATATCAATAAATTTAGATATTTTTTGCTGGCAAGAGAGGTTTACGACAAGGGGATACAATGTCTCCTCTCTTGTTTGTCCTAGTAATGGAGTATTTATCGAGGGTCTTAAAATGCATGGGTGAATTACCTAACTTTCATTTTCATCCGATGTGTAAGCATCTCAAGTTGACTCACTTAATCTTTGTCGACGATCTAATGATATTTTGCAAAGGTGACACTAGTTCTGGGGCTAGAGTGATGGAAGCTTTAACTCATTTTAGTGAAGTAACAGGATTGGTGGCCAGTGTAGATAAATCTAACCTCTTCGTAGCTGAAGTAGACGATAGAACTCGAGGACAATTGTTAGAAATGACTAGGTTCACTCTGGGACAACTTCCAATGAGATATCTTGGGCTTCCACTATCCTCCAAGAAGTGGAAGAGAGTGGATTGTCAACTTCTAATAGAAAAGATCACTAGCCAAATTAATACTGGCTATTCCAAACTTCTATCTTATGCCGGTAGAATTCAAGTTGTGACTGTTGTATTGTTCTCTATACATAGTTTCTGAGGATCTGTATTCATCCTCCCCCAAAGCATTCTTAAGAAGGTTGATAGAATTTGCAGGAACTACCTTTGGGGGATTAATGAAGAGAAGAGGAAAGTGCCACTAGTAGCTTGGGAGAAGATTTGTTGTCCAATGAAGTTTGGAGGGTTGAATGTTAAGGGCTGCAGTAATTGGAATGTTGCATCAGTTGGCAAATTGTTATGGCAGTTATCAGAAAAACAGGATACATTATGGGTGAAATAGGTACATAGGATCTATATAAGGAATGGTGATTCCATTTGGGAATATATTCCGCCTCTAGATTGTAGTTGGTACTGGAAAAAGTTAAATGTACTGAAGAACAACATGAGGAATTGGTACTTACAAGGGAGGTATACTCTAACTCACTCTAGCCAATATTCAATCTTTGCCAGTTACAATGCAATGCTGGGTGAATTGAACAAGCTAATGATAGCTGATCTTATTTGAACTTTTGTAGCACAGCCAAGGCATCGAATAATAATGTGGCTAGCAGTACAAGGCAGGCTACTAATCAAAGAAAGGATGCTACATTTGAACATTCCAGTTGATAATGAGATATGTTGTTTATGCCATAGCCAAGTGATGGAGACCCAGCTGCACCTCTTTGCCCACTGCACTTGGCTGGGACAAGTGAAAGCTGAAATTTTACCTTGGGCTAACATACAGGTGTATACAGGTGAGGTACGACAAGTACTAGAAAAGATCAAGAGGAAGCATTGGAGGCAATTCTATAAAGAAGTGGTTGCAGCAGTTTAGAGTGCCATAGCATACCACACTTGGAGGGCAACAAACTAGAAGTTGTATAGAGGCACAATTGTTAATAGTGAGATAGTAGTTACACAAATAAAAACTGAATTTACAGAGAGAGTAACATTGTTCAGAGGATCTAAGAAGGCTCATAGAAGTAATAGGTTGATTCAACATTTTTTCATGTAATTAGTTTCTTGTCCAGTTGGAGGCTTAAAGACATAGAACCCTTCCTAGAAGGTGGCTATGGATTTAAGTGCTCTATAGATGTAATGACCCTTTTTGTTCATTAATGGTATTTACAGTTTACCAAAATATATATGATGAAAAAATACATTGTAAAATGTTAGTCAAAGCACTTATCATTTGACTCTAAAAAAAGGAAATCATTACAATTAAAAGTGGACAGAGGCAGTAAGTTTATTATTTTACTCTTATTTAATGTTTTTTGAAGTCAAGTTTTTAATTAATGAATATGAATAAATTTATTTTGATTAATTAATTTGACTAATGAAAAGAATTATTTACTTAATTTTTTTATGTTGGTCAAATGTATATTTTCAAGGCTAATAACTCAGAAAGATAAAATAAGAAGAATAATGTAATTTATGTATCGGTTTTATGAAATGACAAATATTAAGGACCATCTATTTTTAATAAGGACAACATATAAATAGGAACGGAGGGAGTAGCAGTCTTAAAAACATTCATCTACTTGATAAACTAAATTTGTCACGTGACATAACAAGTTTGTTTCAAAAAAGTACTCCTCCGTTCACTTTTATTTGTCACAATTTGACTTGGTACACTCATTAAGAAAATAATTAATGATATAGGTATTTTACCAAATTATCCTCTATTAAAAAATGTCTTGGAAAATGATTTAGAAAATGAGTATTTAATGATGAGGGTTAAACATGGAAAAAATTATTGTCTTTTCTTGACATGTCAAAAGTGACAAGTAATAAATGACAAATACTTGTCATATTTTTATATTTAGTGATAATTTAATTTTAATTTTAAAATATTTATTTTACTCTTGATAAAATTAGTGTAACTATACAAATACTTTTTGTTTTAAAAAAAAGACATATTTTTTCTTTTTAGCATGCTTTAAAAAGAATGATTTTTATTCTTTTTTGGTAATATTTTAGTTTCATCTTTTCACGTGATATATCTAACACTATAAAATTAAAAAATATTTTAATATATTTGACATAATTTTATTTTAAAATTATAAAATTAAAAAAATTCTTTATTTTCTTAAATTCTACATTAAATCAAACTAAATTATTTTTTAAAAAATGGAGGAAGTATATTTATTTTATTTTAAATCATAAATTTTAAAAATTCTTCTTCTTCTTCTTTTTAAAGAAAATAACATAGGAAAGGTTATTTGTCTTTTATGTTGGAACAATTGTTGTTATCCAAATAAAACAAAGAGGATTATATAGTCAAAAATGTCAGTATATATATACACAAAAAGGGGGATGTAAAATCTGTGAAATGATGGAAATTGGCAGATTTAGATACTCTAATTATTACACTTCATTTAATGCAATACATTTGGCGGCCAAAACCCTTTCTCGAGGATTTTCTTGATTAGACCATTATACTCATCTCTTAAACATTTTCTAGAAATTTTTTTTACATACACCAAGGGATCGTTTGGTGGAGAGGCGGAGCCAGAATTAAAAGTTTGGGGTTTTAAAGGTGGATTCGAACCCATAATTTTAACGTTCTTTACAACTAAACTGTCAATTAGTTTTGTTAGAGGTTCACAAGTTAATATACATATATATTTATCTAATTTTCTAATACAAATACAGGATCTACGAAGAAGCTACTAGGTTCGTCCGAACCCACGAATCCCCACCTAGCTCCGCCTCAGATTTGGTGTAAAGGATAAAAACAATTAGTTTTGGGATAAAAAATAATTTTAAAATAAAATTTTGATATTTTGTTTGGTAGTCAAGTTTAGGATAACTGGATAAGTTATCTCAGGATAATTAATTCTATGATAACTTGTTTCCAATCAAACGATCCCTAAGGACCGTTTCGGAAAGTCACACTGATAATTGGATTTTGTGTAATTTGACGTAATTGTATTGTCTGTTCTGTTTGGTTGGCCATATAATTACTTAGTAAGCAAGTAATTGAGTGTAATTGGCATAGGGTAATTACACTCTTCAATTTTCAAGAAGGAACTATGAATTGCTGGTAATTACATGATGTAATTACAAAGTTGATTAATTTTTTAATTTCTATTATTTTAAGTTTTTATTTATTTCTATTATTCTAAAAGTTTCTTTTTTATTTTGTATTATTTATATTTCATATCCGTTCTCATTCGCAGCATTTACTTCATGTGATTCTATGCAATTTATTTGTATTATCCATTTTTTATGCCATGTTTATTTTTTCATTAGCATAATTTTGTTAGTATTTTAATTTTTAAATTAAAATAGAATTCATTGTTAAGTAAGGTTATAAACTTATATTTTCCTTTTCTTTTAAATCATATTTATGTATGTTATGTTAAAATTTGTGAATGTTAAATTTTTTGTTTTGAATTTATAACTTATGTTATATTTTCAGTTTCATTTGTTTTAGTAATATTGACTTGAGACTTCACATTGCAAGTCATTTATTTTTTAGTTAGACTTGATAGATTATTTTTTTGTCAAACATTTTATTTATAATATTAATCTTTTTATCAAACATGCATTTCATGATATTAGTAGAAATCTTGTACTTTTAGTTTTTATGATTAGTTCAATTGAAATATACTAGTTTGAAAAGTATAAATCAATTATTTTTTCATAATATTAGTTAAGAACATATGTTTATTAATTAAGATAATTTTAAAAGACAATATATATCTTAAATATTTAATTTAATATAATTTATAAAGTTTCTTATTTGTCTAGTATAAATTTAAATAATTAACTTTTATTTTTAAAATTTAATATAATTTTATGATTGCAATTGTGCATCCAAACATGACATGTGTAATTACACTGTGGCAAACAAGCAGGTCAGTGTAATTACTAGGATAGAAGTTACCAGCCTAGTAATTACGCTGACATTTTGTTTGCTACAGTGTAATTACAAGTGTACTGTTTGGTTGCACAAGTTTAATCATAAGGTTATATTGAATTTTAAAAATAAAAATCAATTATTTAAAATTAAAAATTTTATATTAGACAAGTAAGAGCCTATATAAATGATATTAAATTAAATATTTAAGTTATATATTGTCTTTTGAAAATATATTAATTAATAAACATATGTTCTTAACTAATATTATAAAAAATAATTGATTTATATTTTTTAATTTATTATATTTCAATTAAATTAATCTTAAAAACTAAAAAAACAAAATTTTCTATGAACATCATGAAATGCATTTTTGACAAAAAGATTAATATTATAAATATAATGTCATAAAATTATAAAATATTTGACAAAAAGATAATCTATCAAGTCTAAAAAAAAATTTAAAAAGTTTGCAATGTAAAATATCGAGTCAATACTCCTGAAACAAATGAAATTGAAAATATAACATAAGTTATAAATTCAAAACAAAAAATTTCACATAATACTCTTATGCCAAATTTCAACATAACATGCATAAATATGATTTAAAAGAAAAGGAAAACGTAAGTCCATAACTTTATTCATCAATGAATTCTACTTTAATTTAAAAACTAGAATTCTAACAAAATTATAATAATGATTTTTTTTATATAATACGAAAAAATGCATGGAATCACATGAAGTAAAGATTGAGATGAGAAGGAAATTAAATATAAATAATAATAATAAAAAATAAATTTTTAGAAAACATTCGAATAATAAAAATAAAAAATAATTTACAATAATAAAAATAAAAAAATGCATCAAAACGAAAAAAAATAGAAATAAAAGGAAGAAATTAAAAAGTGCTTGTAATTACACTATGTAATTACCAGTATTTCACAGCCTCCCCCTGTGAATTGGATAGTGTAATTACTCATGCTAATTACACTCAATTACCTGTTGACCAAGTAATTACATGGCCAAGCAAACAGGACAGACAATATAATCACACCATATCCAATTATCAGGGTGACTTTCTAAACAGGCCCTAAAGACCCGTTTAGCCATGCGATATGAAATCATAATATGAAATCATGAGATGGAGTTGAAGTTTTGTTTAGACATGTGATACCATATCACAATATGTAATCGTGAGATGGAATCAGCGTTTGGACATGCGATTTCACGTTGATTCCATCTCATGATTTCATATCATGAGATGGAATCCCATATTCTCCAAAAATCATTATTTGGGAATTCCATATCATGATTTGAGATTTTTTAAATACAAAAATTGACTCACAAGTTTATATTTTGTTAAAATAAATCCACATTTATATCTACTAGCCATTTATTTCATATGTAAATAAAATTTTGTTTAACATCATTACTTTTTAAAATTTATTATTCTCACCAACATAAAATTTATTATTACTTTAAATTTGGTGAATATAAATGATAAAGTAGGAATTGATTTGGTGAATATAAATAAGAACGGAGGGAGTAATAATTTTTGTGTTTTTGATAATAAAAAAAACTTCTCTTTTGGTTACATATGAAAATGTTTAAAGCAATTTAATATGAAAAAGGACAAAATTGGTGATGTATGTTTGATAGTCACTACTTCCAATATGTTTGATTTTAGCACGAAATTAATGCACTGAAAATGTGTAATTGCACACAAGTGAAACAAGGCATGAACCATTATGATATTGACACACAAGTGAAAATTGTCATAGCTTGTGCAGTGTTACGTAATTATTTGCGAGAATATCAAAGGAGCGATGAAATATTTATGGTCTATGAGCATGAAAATATAATTGCGGATAATATTGACCAACAAATGGCTCAAAGTAACAATGTTGGTTCGGCTTCTTGGTCATAAGATTGAGAAATGTAAGTTCAACGTTAGGAGATTGATCGTACTGTGTGGGAGAATTATATTAAAGATTAGTACACTACAATTTATGTTCAATTTTTTTATTGAATTAAAGTTTGATCAATTAAAGTTAGATGAAACAATTACTTTAGTGGAGAACAATTAGTTTTGTAATAATTTATTATGCGATTTTATAAATTTTTGTTTATTTGGTAAGATTGAATAAACAATTGGGGCTATTTTAATAATTTTACAACTTATGAGATTCTTATGTTTATGAGATAATATACAATACAAAATTTTCATATCGCATGTCCAAACAAAACTTCAATTTCATATATCATGATTCCATATCGCATGGCCAAATGGGCCCTAAATATATATATATATATATATAATTAGATTTAAGTGGAAGTGGTTTGATGGAGGATTAATATGATTTGGATATGTGAAGAAAAAATCTATGGATATTTTAATATGAAAGTGCGAAAGATTGGCTGTGAAAGATTTTTAAAATGGTAAAAATAAAATCAAAAAAATATCAAAAAGGATGATTCGACAGAATATGATACAATTTTAGTGTGTTAAGATCGTGATCTTAGATGAAAAATTATGAAGGACATAGATTAGGATGGAAGGTTACTAGGTCTTACTTAGTAAAGCGTTGTTTAGCTTATATTTTCATACTAGTAACCGTAGTATTATTTTTGTAGTTTCTTGTTTTTGGATGTTTGATATTATCTATTATTTCTTACACTTTGATAGTGTGATTACCTGTCCTTTTTCTTCTTTTTTGAAATATTTTGACATACTTTTTATAGTATTTTGTGATGACTTCTTCACTATCGTTATTTTATTTATTTGTTATGAAATGTTTTTTTTGAACCCAGAGTCTATTGAAAATGAACTCTTTATCTTTAAAGATAAAAATACTATCCACAAATCCGAGCATATATATAAGTTTAAACTCTTTATATACATTATAGTTTGTATATCTAATTTAAAATCTAATATATCAAAAATTATTTATTTTCCACATTGTAATCCCATATTATAGTAGTAGTTAGTAGTCTCTATACTTTATTATCCAAGGGTCAAACAAGTCCAAAATTATGTAAATAACCACAAACTAGCTACTCCCAGGCCTAAAGAAAGAAGAGGGAAATAGAAATAAGCAAAATGACATGCTTCTGAGTTGACAATCACTCTTAAAGCTGCACATCAATCAAGTACTACTCTTTCTCCCTTTTTTTCCTTTCATTTTTAGGTAAAATTTCCGCTTCTATGTAATAGCTCACAAACCACACAGACTTGTCTAGTTCGACAAGCTCGACTCAGAATGCAAACTCTTGCTTTTATTGGCAAGAGATTCAAACTTGAGACCTCCAATATGAAAGTCCTAGCCCAAACCAGTGGGCCACCCCAAAGGGTATATATATATCTGAAATTTAATACTCACTAGTAATGCCTTTCACAATCTCAATTTATATAACAGTTTGAATTTCGAGAATCAAACAAGAAATTTTTTTTTATCCTGATTTAGATTGTTCATTCCTTGAGTGTGATTTGTTCGTATAGTTATATGTCCGAATGCAAGGTTAAAATAAAAAAATTGACTTTCGAACTCCATACTATATCATATAAATAGAGACGAAAGGAGAATCGAAATATCAGTTTACCTTTTACAAAGTCACAAAATCATAGTTTCCTTATTTGACTATAAAAACAAGCAACTGCTTTCAAAGATTCACTATTTGTTGCTTCTACTAAATCACCAAAAACATGCTGTATTGTTACAGTGTTTTTGACAACCAATTTAATAGGTTTCCTTTTTCCAATAAAAAAAACACCTACTACTACTATTCATATTTCAATGGAAAAAAACTACTCCACACTGTTTTTAAAAGATTTTGGCTATATATCCTCTTCATGTTAACTGTCATTTATCAGATTTTGCTTATTTTTGTTGTTACTTAGTTTGACCATACTTCTTTTAGCTAACTCACCATACCTTGTACACTATTTAGGATATCACAATCTGAATTCAAAAAGTACAAAACACAACTATTCATTTATGTACAACTAAACTTTTATAGTTGATGCTGGACAAGAAGTTGCCTTTTTCTTTTGGACTATATAGTAAAGTTTGCACAGAAAAAGAAGTTGTTTTGTTTTGATTTTGAAGCTTGCTTTTGTGTTTTGACTTTTGAAAAAATAGTTCCAGTTGTTTTAGAATAGTTCTTTAAATATACAGAAGTTGAATAGTTTTGGTTTTGAGAGAAATATAGAAAACACTCATTAATTTGGCGCAAATTGTTAATTTCGTCTCCGAACTATTAACAGTTTTAAAAATACTCTTTTACTTGACTAACTGAACTTAAATACGCCTTCAATCTGTCACATGACACAACAAATGATCTCATGCAGCCAAGAGAAGTGTTGAAAATACTCTAAACTTGACGAGAATTTAGGAGTGTGTTTCACTCAAGTTACCCGATAAAAACATGGCTACTTTTGAGAATCAATACGGATATCGAATACAGAGTGAAAAGTAAGAATATGAATGAATCAGCTCTTGAGGAACATGAATCCCTTAAACAGAAGAAACAAATATAGGTGCATTTCTTATGATTCATGTATCTCAATTTATAAAGCACACACGAACATTTGATTCCAACAGCAATAGAATAAAAAGAAATCCAGAAAACCTATGACGATAGAATCTGGTATTATCGCTACAAAAAAACTTGAGAATGGGAACTTAAGGACGGTGGCGAAGAGGTTAATGACATCTGAAAGCACCAGAGTTCCCTCTCAAGCCGCTGCTGTCATTTCCAATTCTCGATTAAGCTACTTGACTCTGTGAACATTGCAACCAAAGATCCTGAGCAATTACTTAAACGTCCAGAGGCAACTCATCATCGTTGCAGGTGTTGAGTTCATCCAAAAACAAGAAGCAATCTTTCTGACCTTTTACAGTTCATTGATGTTGTACTAAAAGCGTAAGTGAAAAATTCAGCTTAGTTAGTTTTCTTCTCGTCTTCTTTCAGTGCTGGAGTATCTGAACTACTGGCAACTTGATCCACATCTTCCGCAGCAAAACCAAACTCATTCACCCGTTTCTTATCTACTGGATAAACCCATCTCTGATATAGGTATATCAAAAATATAAGATCTGCATGGCAAAAGCAGATGAAGTATCAGTAACCCATTTGGGTTAAAGCTAATGCACAGAATAGAACCACAGAAACGCATAGAATATTTGCAATGACAAGACTTCTAAAACAAGACGGCCATAAAATTTACTGGTTCAACATCATTTAAGCTGAGGAAAGATGTAAAAGGAACGGTAGCATCCAGACTCCGTTTATTTACACCGCTCCTTTCATAGGTACACAATAATCATCGGTACCTATAAATGGCAAACTCTAAACTGAATCCAGCATATGAGCTGTTGCAATCAAATAACCAAGTTCATCTATAATAATGGTTAAAGAGCTCAAGCTTCTGCAAAAATGTGAATAGTAACCAATATTGAATTCCCTAACATTTAAAACACATACTTGGCATCTTAAAAGAATACTGGCATAGATCATTTCCCGTGGATGTTCTTATCTAGCTAGTTACTTGGTTAACCAAGAAATTCTCAAGATCATGAGACGGTCAATGAAATTATCCAAAGAGAGTGTACAACGTTCTCCGGTTTTGAGCTCATGATACAAATATGAATTCAAGTACAGCATTGAACAGGTAATAGAAGAGAACAACGCCACTGCTTAACCAAATAAAAACAAACAATCAACTAGAAAGAATTTTACTTCAAAAACTTACCATCACGGAACACAGACAGGCGATGTAGCATTGGCATTTTTATCACAAATGCAAACAAATCATCGATGATGGTATTCAGAAATTTGTAAGTCATCTGCCTCCAAGGTAAATGAGCAACAGACTTCAGTTTATAATTGATGAACAACTGTGGACACATCATAACAAAACCTGCAGCAGTAGCAGTAGAAAATAATTAGATTAAGAAGCAAAGTGATAGCAGCATAAGGTATTAGAAGTCCCTGCTTTAAATGGTTTTAAGAATACAAGCTTATCAAAAGTGCAAACTGTGCACTTCTCCATCTCAACATATCTATTCAAGGATTTTGTAATACCAGCTGCAAGATCATTCAACTGTTCGAGCAACGCGAGGTTTAGAACTATGTTACTAGATCCTAGATACCAGAAGATAAAGAGTCAAGAGAAATGGAGAGCAGTCATATGAAAAGACAGACAGAAACTTACCAAACATATAAACGCAGCTTGTCAGGGATGAGAGGATCCACGAATACCAACTCTTGTGGCGGTCATACATTAGAGAGTATATGGCAAAGCACACGGCAAGGAAGAACAACACATAGGACAAATATTTCATGGCAAGATCATCATATTCTTTCGTCTTATTTCCAGCATATGATTCCCGATCTCGGAATCTCAACATGGGTATTCTACCAGATCTGTCAATCTAGAAATCAAGGACGATTAACAATAAAACAACTGGTGGTTAGAATTTGAGCCTAATTAGTCACAGTACATAAAAGAGAAGCATTAGTTCTAAAAAAGACATTGATAAGTTTGAATTCTCAATTATTAATCACAAGTCCCGTGTAGTATTCTATACCCTAAGCCACTCAAATTTCCAAGTTCATCAAAATAAATAATATGAGAGCCCCACGAAGAGCAATTATGTAAGATAAGGACACATGAAACTGTAAGTGTGTTGTGTGTGTGCATGTGTCCTGAATACTAGTCAATAAAAAAAATATAAGGATAAATAATGAAATAATTTGGATGATTGAGAAAAAAAATGGAAATATCAATAGAATCTTGACTCAAACTTCCAACCATTGTAACAGCAAATAATGGAGAGAACTGACGATCAAACACCAATATGAAATTAGTTGACGATATTATCACAATCACTGGTAATTAAAGAGATAAACAAAAAATTGAATCCATTATTAGTGATCATACCTCGATGTGCATGGCCTTCCCTATTTTCCAGAACTCGATACAACAACCAACACCAGAACTTGCAAGTATCATCCATGAAGTATCATTATCAAGCAAATATAGGAAGACAATAAACTGGCAAAAAAAGTTCACGACCACTGATTTTGCAGACAGCCCTTCCATGGACTTGTTTTTATTCCAAAATTGAATATCTGCAAGGAAAATCAAATTTATTCTGAATCCAATCTACTCCACACTTCCTGTAATTTCCTTAGAAGGCCAAATGTTCACTACTATACTTACCATTCTTGAATGCCAAGAAATCAAATAGCGAATGCATTACTGAAACAATCATAGTCACCCCCAGAAGGTACGGATTTCCTTCCAAAAACACTCTCTGGAAAAAGTGTAATAAATCACATGTCAAACACATAAATAACAGCTGCTGCTAAAATTTCCATCATTGCTACAGCGATCTAAAGCAGGACTCTAATATGTTATTGGACTTCTGCAGTTGAATTTTTTAAATATTCAGGAGAAGAGAACATGCAAATTGGTACTGATGTAACCAAGTAATACAAACAGAAAAAGGCAAGCATATTCTAGATAAATAAAACAGAATATGCACTAATAATGTACTTTTCCAGCTTTTCTATTTGTAATCTCCAGTATATTCTTGAGCCTTATGGTGTCTGCATAAAATTCATGTTTGTCTACTCACTCTCAGACTTAACGACAAACCATTCACATCTGGATATTTCATGTGCAAAAGTGTTGCGCCAATGGGTACTGCAAAACAAAGTAAATGATACCTTTAGTTCATCAGATTCCCCGTCGAGCATGCTACCATAACTACGATGAATCTGGAAGGACTGATCCATCTGCAGGAAGAGCTGCCATTTTGTCATGCTTATGGGACTCACCTCTAGATGCAGAGGCACCTCAGTTACTGTGTCATTGATAGCTATTAATTTATCCCTAAGCAACCAAAACTCATTGAAGAAAACAGTCGGATAGTAGTTTCCTGTTGTAGATTCAATATTGATGTCTAACAAGTCAGGTCAAGGAATTGAACAGTGTGAAAATGTCTTTTGTGAACAAGAAGAGCAGACAAAGATGCCAACTCACAGATAATAAATAAAAGAGCAAAAAAGAAGAAAGGATTAAGCATGAAGGAAATCATAAATTTGCATCAAACAAGTTCACCAGTATCTTCCACATGTTCAATTGAGATGCTTCTTGCCTTCTGCAGAAGTACCTTACTATTGAAACTATTTTAGCAGAATACATTGTGTAAAAGGAACCCATGAGAAAAATAAAGAGACAGAGGAAGTAAAGGATACACGGAGCAACAATAGGCGGAATGGCATTTGCAGTGTATCTGCAAAAAGAAAAGAGCAAAGTGTGGAAAAATTAACAAGATGTTAGAATTGTATACAGAAAATGGAAAAGCAGTTCAACAGATCAGAAAGAGACACATCTAGTTTAACAACAAAAACGTATAACAGCAAAATACTATACTTGTCATTTTAAATTGGTTACAGAAAACATAGCTAAATGAAACCAAATTTACTATTCAAACCAGAACTTTAAGAAATTGCTGGTCAAGTAGGCATACCTTGTGAAATCATCGACCAAGTTGATTGTAACATTAGGTTTCCAATATGAAATCCATTCAGGAGGACCATCCTCCTTAAGATCATCTTGAGCTTCTTGAACTGCCTGAGGAAACTGCTCATCAGACTTCATGATTATATGGAATAAAAATCACATATGGTGATGAAAGGGATGACAATGCATTTAAAATAAACAAAATTTATTGCATCAGAATGTAAAATAGTCAAAATACACATTCTAGTCTAGTGTTCAGGGAAGCGTGAAGCATTCATTCCCATCCAATCAAAAAAGACTTTTTTCGAATTTTTTTGAGTTTTTTCTGGATTTTGATGAGTTGTAAGATAAAAAAAAACCCTTTTTTCTCAATTAGTTGATAGTTATTTAATACCAATTTTAGTATTTGGAGGGAAAAAGTGACAAGGCCGCGCTTCATGTGTGAAGCGATG
This sequence comes from Solanum appendiculatum, assembly GCA_018342035.1. Lineage (NCBI taxonomy): Eukaryota > Viridiplantae > Streptophyta > Magnoliopsida > Solanales > Solanaceae > Solanum > Solanum appendiculatum. Next base: position 201,132 of record JAGDQO010000692.1, on the reverse strand, counting down.
CACAATTTAAAAGAAACAAGACCAAATATATAGAGACAATACATGTAAGCAAAAGTTCAAATTAAAAAATAAAAAGTAGCCATAGACCATAGGACAAACAAAATCAAAGTTATTCAAGGTTCCAAGCTGGGTGATTTAAGAAAAATAATCACTGTTAATTAAAAAAATCAGTAACACAGAAGTCTGTAAGCAGACAGTAGAGAAAATAAGCAAAATATAGCAGAAGGCAGAGGAAAATAGAAGAAGAAAGAAGAATAAGAAAGAAAAGAAAAAGAAGAGGCCAGAGATCACTGGAGAAAAAGAAAAAAAAAACTCACAGGCCTGAATGTCGATCGAGAAGCTGAAGAAAGAAAGGAGGAGAAGAAGAAGAAAGTTGATCAAGAAGCAGAAGAAGGAAAAGAAGCTTACCTGAAACCCCTAGGTCTTAAATTAAAGTTAGAAGTTGTTGTTGCTGACTTCTTTTTATTTAAAATTAAACCTTTTAAAAGGTTAAAAACAGAAAAGCGACGCTTCACGCTAAGCACTGCTTCAGCACCACGCTTCTCTTCAACTGCTTAGCCAGTACCTTGCAGCGCTGCTCTGCCGCTTCCCCGCTCAGGCGCGGGAGTTGATGTAAAATAGCAGAAGATTTGTTCTGCTGGCTGGGAGCCAATTTCATATAATGTAAATAGGCAGAAGATTCATTACGATGGCTAGCAACCGATGTCATAATTAAATAGTCAGAAGATTCATTCTGCTGGCTGGCAGATGACATCATAATTAAATAGCAGAAGGTCCATTCTACTGGCTGACAGCCAATGTCATAATTAAATAGGCAGAAGATTCATTCTGCAGTCAGAAGGCCCATGTTGTTGGGTTGAGCCACAGTTATGAATCCAAATGGTAATTTGAGGAAAATGGAGGCAGGAAAGAAATTCATCAGGCATTAAATGCAGAAACAAATGATCTCAATGCTCACACGATGAAAAAATGCACAGAGATATTACATACAAACTCAAGTCCGAAAATAAAAACACAGGTGTACCTCAGGAATGGTGACATCCTCCTTCGAGTCCTCAGAATTTCTTAAAAGGCTCTTCTTCTTGTCTGCTTTAGATTTGGGTAAATATGTCACAATAGCTGAGTTCACAAAAATAGTACATTAGTATTAGGCACACACAGAATTCCACCTTCTATAACCATAGATAAGGACAAAAACTTCACAGATAACATGATCTTACAATATGTCCGCCCAAAAGCAGCCAATGGCTGATACTCAGGATCATTTGGATCAGGAGAATACCCAGAACGTGCAAAGTAAACATGAGCATAAAGACTTCCATTGTTCTTCACTGCCTGAGAGGAAACAATCATAGGCAACAAGTACAGATAAGTACTGTGCCACAGTAAAAGATAGTGCAAGACAATAAAGACCAATGCATCCAAAAGAGAAAGGGCAGTATCCTGAATCAAATGTTTGTTCATATTGAACAACACATTTTAAAGGCAGTTAATGTTGAAGATCTTGCATTTACCAGTTTCCAAAAAAAAAATGTTACCTCAGATAGATGATACTTCAAAGAATGAGACCTGGTACTCTCTGGTCCCCAAATTGCGTATGGTATGTTTGTCTCATGCCAAATAAGTGCACCTTCATTGCCAAAGTCACTGAATTTTTGTTGTTCGGAAAGATAGAACCACATGTCCTATTAAACATCCAAGCCAGAAACTTTTAAGTTGAGCATAATTTGTAGTTAAATAAGATGTTGCATTCACAAAGCAGTTCTCAGAAATACTTTACATAATTGTGTAATGGAAAATGTTGCATTCACAAAGCAGTTCTCAGAAATACTTGGCATAATTGTGTAAGAGAAAGATGAGTCAAAGAACCCCTACACCCATCTCCTCTTTACCTCAACACGTGAGGAGGTCTAATTCATCAAAACTTTCACAATTGATTTATTTTCATTGCATAATGACCACCTTTTCATCTTTCTTTCTTTTTTTCATATTTTTTCAGAAATGTAACAATGATATAAATTTCATCAGCATAAAGGCAGTGTGGGGTGCCATGTCTACATTTCAAAGACCAAAAAAATTAACTACAAGTCTTTGATTCTTCTTACAAGTATTCTATTAGTTATGAATCTCTCTAAAAACTTAAGCTTTTAGATAGATTATCACACACCTCAACAAAATATAGTTTTTGAGGCAGATTCAACTGAACTCACTACTTTCAGCTCAAACCATATATAAACATATAAAAAAAATATATATAAAAGATGCATATATATAAATATAAATAATAAACTTCACATAGTCTGAAAGCACTAATTCTAATTTAAAATTAGATAAATTCAACTAACCAAAGGTTCGCCTTTGTTGAAGAGATTTGAGATCTGGAGATTAGGAACCGACGGATCCGACATAGGCTTTTTCGGTGAGAAGAACTTAGAAGCAAAGTACCAGAAAACCGCTATTCTTATTACTCCCGTTAGCATCTGTCCAATTCCCCGCTGCTGTTGCTGCGGCTGCGCCGCCTGTTCCTGTACTTCTCCGCCACCTCCATTCGCCGGTGGCGCCATCGATTCTTGACGGAACTAGCTCGGCTTATACTACAAATTCTCCGATCACTTGCCGCCGGCGATAAAATACCGAGAGAAGTGAAAGAGTGAGTAATTGTGAAAGCGAGAGGTTTTATATAAATCCCGATGCGATTGAAACAGAGTTATTTTATTTAATTTTATTTTTAGGGAGAAGGTATAATTGGAATAGAAATCTAAAAAGGGCACACTAAAATTAAGCAAAAATAATCTCAAACCTAAAATTTAGTACTATTATTAAATCATATAAAATAAATTTAAATTAGATAATTTAATACTGAATTTTTATCTGACATCTACTTTTCGTAAAAATATTATTATTATTAATAAAAGTGAAAGATTTCTGTAAACAATAAGTCGTTTGGTCTAAGGAATAAAGTATAATAATCTTAAGATAAAATGTAGGATTATTTTATCTTGAGTTTGGTTGAGGTATTAGATAGTCATCAGATTATTTATCCACAATTTATACCTTAGTGATGAGATAAGTTATCGCATATCCATGACGAAATAACTTATCCTTGGATAGTTAATTTCGAGATAACTTACTGCTAACCAAATGATCCAAGGGTTTAGGTTAGACATTCTAATAAGTCGGTAGACTTAAATCTTGTTTCTACCCGATCTAATCAATTAGATCTTGAGAATACAAAATATTGATCCAACCAAACGACCCAAGGGTTTAGGTTAGACATTCTAACAAGTTGGTAGATTTGAATCTTGTTTCTATGTGATCTGATCAATTAGATCTTGAGAATATAAAATATTGATCCAATTTAGTATAAATACAGAATATTGAACAATTTTATCATTTAAAAGATAAGGATATATTTGCACTTTGTGTTTACATAAAATCATATTAACTTAATTAATATAGTTAAGTGATTTAATGAAGTGTTCACAAAATGAGTAAGTTTTAGAATAAGGGTGAGAATGAATGAAAATAAATGACCTTTATGTTCGTTTAAAAACACTACAATAGCCTATTAAAAAATATTTTGATAATTATTAAATTCGATCTTATCTAATTATCAAAAACCTGATTAAATTTTTAATATAAAATTAATATAGCTTTAACATTGTTGCCCTCTTTTATTATGCTTAGGGTTAGTGACCCGATTTATTTCCATGTTAATCAAACTTATTAAGAATATTCATAAAATAAAACTTTCAACTTCATCAATTCAAATTTCTCTGTCTCGATTTTTGATGACCGTGGTGTGTGGATAAGATTTTTGATGACTATGATGTCCGGATCAGCTTTCGCACACCTCAACTATTTAATTTTAAACCCGAGACCTCAGAATTCTCAATCACTTAATTAGCCATTAGATCACACCCTTTTGGTCCAATGTATTTATATATTTTAATAAAAACATATTATTTTGAGAATATTTTACCTATAAATTCAGTTCAACTTGTCTATTTACTGCCTCTAGACTATAAATTAGTAGTACTTTATTCGGTTAGTTTTTGACTTTGGGTAACGGAAGGATGAAACTTGCTAACTCTGAAAACCAACAAGGACGTTCTTTTGTTCATAGTGATACTTCAAGGGTGAGTTTAAGCAGTATGTATAAATTAAAGGGGTGTTTTAGGTCAAAATTGAACAAAACAAAAAATACAAGTAGACGTTTTTTTGCTTATAAATTTTCTATTCCATTTATACCCTCGTTAACTTTTAAGCTCTAAATCAAGCAAATTCGCCTCTGGATTTTGTGTCTTCTTACAAAAATTTACAGAGAAAAAAGATCGATTTTTCGGCTCTGATAAGGTGAATGGAAAGTTCATAACTTTTGGTGAATGGAAAGTTCATAACTTATTTTAATTTTGGTGATTTTGTTGATTTTTGCTGCTTTGGGTGCATGTAGATTCAAAAAGATTTAGTTTTTTTTTTTGTTGCTTATTTGGGTTTTTTTCTGTTTGTGAGTCTTATGGTAATGAGATGGAATTGGTAATCGCTGAACAATTGTGGTGGCCTTGTGGGTGATAAGCTTTTAAATGTTAATTCGTTTGAGATAAAGAGAAGTTTGAATTTTCTTGAAATGTTGAGTTTTTTTAGTTTTAGGATGAAATTGGAAAACCTAACTGATTTTGGAGTGAGCCCTAGTTGATTGATTGATTAATCACTGTGGGTTTTCCTGTTAGATTCAAAGATTTAGTTTTTTTTGGGTTTATCTGGGTTCTTTCTGATTACAAATGTTATTGTATGAAATGGGATTGGCAACTGCTGAAAAATTGTTAATGTTAATTCTTTTGAGATATAGAGGATCTTGAATTTGCTTGAAATGACTAATTTTTTTAGTGTTAGAATGAAATTGGAAAACCTAACTAATTTAGGAGTGAGGCATAGTTGATTGGTGTTGATTGATTACTCACTGTGGTTTTTTGTTTTTTTAAGTAATTTTTTGTTTTGCCTATTTTTGATGGCATGTTGGTTGAACTAAAAATTAATTTGTGATGGGTATATCTGTATAGGGAAGATAGGTATGATACTTGCTCAAATCGAAATGGAAATGCTGGTCCACCAATTCTGTTTGCTCATTATTATATAAATATTTGAAGTTTGTTAGATAGCTACTAACCAAAGCTAGAACAGATGATATCTTGCCTGTAATTGAATTCACAAAATAGAAAAAAGATCTATGGTTGTAGAATTTTAATAAGGCATGAAGCTAGCTCGCAAGATCGTCACTAGCATGTGAATGATACTTATAGATGGCTTTGCATTTGTTAAGCTGTTTATGAATTTGTTGAGAAGTTTATTACTTTGTTGCCTAAAGATGGTTTTAGTTGTTATTTTCTCAGCACAACATCAATTTAGGTGGATGATATTCATAGTGTTTTAATGTTTTGCAGGTTGCGGTTCTTTAGGTTCCTTAAGTTATATGCTGAAAAAGCCAGAATATGAGTGGTACTCCGAATAAAAGACCTCACGAGGATGGTGGAAATGGTGGGGGCAGTAACCATAGTTACTCTTCTGCTCCAAAATACTCACATGATGACTCTGGTGCATTTCCCAAGGTGATGAGCTCGGGAACACCTGAATATCATGCCTCCTTTGATGTGGGCCAGAATGCTCGGATGCCGAAGATTCAACGGACGGAATCATCACGAGATGCAGATAGACGATCTCCTGTGCTACCAATGTACCGCGTGTCATCATGTCCTGTTGTTTCACATCCTGATCATTCTGTTGCTTCAGAAAATAGGTTAGAGCCCAAGGAAATTAACAAGGAGGTGAAGGTTGAGAATCGTGATGCGAAAAGTGAATTAAGGGAGTTGTATCAAGGGGCTAAAGCTGATAAGGATGATAGATTTGAGAACAGAGCTGATGATGGTAAGGACATTAAAAATAATAGGGATACTTACCCTGAATACAAGGGAGATGTGAAGGCAGATAAGGACAGGTTTAGTGGAGTGAGTTGGAAAGATTCGAAAGAACAGAACAGGGGAAAAAGATACACTGATCTCCCGAACATGGATCCATGGCATGCGTCAAGAACCCATGGTGCTGCTGAGATAGGAAAAGAAGTCTCAAATTCTGAGAACAGGGATTTTGCTAAAGTGCGTGAAGCCGTTGCTGAAAATAAGATGGATTTGAAAGGTGACGATAAATACAAAGATAAAGATAGAAAAAGGAAAGAAGGGAAGCACCGGGAATGGGGAGAAAGGGATAAAGAAAGAAATGATTGTCGGAACAATTTACAACTAGGGAATAGCACTTCTGATAACAAGGAGTTACTTAAAGAGGAAAGGGAATCTGAGCGGTGGGAGAAGGAAAGAAATGATCTTTCAAAGGATAAAGACAGACCAAAGGACTGGGAAAAGGACCATGTGAAGAGGGAAGTGTGGAATGGAGTGGAGAGGGAGGTCTTGCAGAGCGAGAAAGAAGTGATTGATGTTCCCGGAAAAACAAATGAGCCGGAAAACTCAACAGTGGAGCAGAAAAAACAGAAAGATCATGATAGCTGGAAAAATACTGACAGAGATGGAAGTGAGAGGAGAAAGGAAAGAGATGCTGATTTGGAAGGAGAGAGGCCTGAGAAACGTGTCAGGTGTCATGATAAAGAACCAGAGGAGGGAGACCTGGATACTGAAGGAGGAGGAGAAAGGGAAAGAGAAGCTTTTAATTATGGAGTTCAGCAGCGCAAGAGAATGTCGCGGCCAAGAGGGAGCCCCATGGCCAACCGTGATCCTCGTTTTAGGTCACACACTCATGAAAATGAAGGGTATGCCTTTTCCTTTGATGATTGACTTGACACTATTTGATGCTTTACCCATTAATTATGAGCCATAGACAATCCATAGCCAACAACCAACAGACATAATGGTCCATTGCAACTCTAGATAGACATCATAGACTCTATCTGCTACAATCCTAGAGTTTGATGCTGTTAGAACTGTTGTATGTTAGAGAATACGTGTCTAGATTCATACATTTCTTAATTCAATGAAATTGTTGAAGGAAAAAAATTATAGAACTTACAAAAATAGAATAAGGAAAAATAATAGAACTTTCCATAGGATACCTTATGATATTCTGTATTCAATTATTGAATATTTTCTTACCTTATAAGCATAGAGAATGCTTACCTGTCATATTGTGCATAGACTCTTATATATGAGTTCCTCTTGTACATTGTTAATCAACTAAATCAATAAAATGTTAATTTAATTTTCACAAGGTAGTTGAGCCTTTTCGATCTTGGTAGACATTCATACAGCTTCCACCTATAAGAGCCGACCTTATGCCGTCTACAGGTCATTGTTTTTCTTCTTTCCTTTTTGTTTTCTAGCGATCAACACTCTTATCCACGAGTGGTGTCAACTGCTCTGACCTCTTTTTCCGGCTATTGGTGCTGCTCCTCTCCTTTTCTAGCATGCCGGTCCTCTTTTTCCTGTGACCAATGTCACTCCTATCTTCCTGAGGCAACTGCCACTACTTATTTCTCTGGTGATTATTCTGGATGCTCCTCTCTTCAACTACCAATACCACCGATGTTGCTCTTCTCTACAGCGGACAACCTCCTCCTCTAGACCTTGAGTTTTGGTCATTTTCTGCCAATTCAAGCTGCCGATGATGTCTTGGAGATTTGCAACACCATACCTCTATTCGATTATTGAGAATAGATTTTCTGGTCCAAGGTCTTTGGTTCAACGGCAAAGGTAGTACAACGTGGGGTGTGTGGTGGGTGCACGCCACAACTTCGAATCCTATTGGGTAACTAGGCGTGGTGTTTAAATGGAGAAGGATAGGGGGTGAACTATTATCCGCCGACTTTTCAAAGCCTAATCAATAGATTTATCGGTTATAAAAAAATTTAAGAAGAGTAGATTATCTTTTCTTTGTTTGTGAAGAAATTCAATTATATTTTGGAATTCTTCCATTTCCCTGTGTTGAAAATTCCTCCTGTCAAGCAATTCAACTAGGTTATCACAGACTTGTTTGTTAAAGAGTAATAGATGGAGTGTGTTCAGTGCATTTTCTCGTCTAGCAACTACAAATTACTCATTTTCTTGTCTTGCAACTACAAATTGTTAATGTGTGTTGAAAAAACTTCCTATAAGTTATTTAGCCTGGAAATTTGATTTTTTTTTTTCCCACTTAGATGATATCTGTACATAGATGTTTCTTTTATTGTTGTGTAGTGTAACTCTTCTTCTGTCTTTCTGTGCAGATCTCAAGGTAAGCTGTTAAAGTACTTGTCTTGGAGTTGTCTCAATTTGGTATCATCCACGAGGGAGTTGTCCTTGGCATTCATGCTTACAGATTTTTTGATTCTGAAAAATTGCTAATTTAACTAATAAGACAACATTGATCCCATCTTATTGGTTGAGATAGTTTCCATGTTGGGAATTGATGCTCTTTTGGCTAGGATTATTCAAAATTTGCCAGCTGTTTCTGCCTTAGGTTGTCAGATATGCCTATATGCAAAATCATAGGCTCACATGTTCCTGCTTTTTGTTCCACTTTTCATCATAACTGCTTTCTCTTTCTGTCTATAGTTACATGAATCTCCTTCTATAGAAGTGTTATACTTGAACTGTTTTGAGTGTCTCATTGGTCATTACTTTTCTAGCATGATGAGGAAGGATCTCTGTAGATGTCCTGATTCATTTTCTGCATCTCGTGTGGGCATGTAGTTTTTTTCTTTCTGGATTTACTCCATTGATAGCTGGAACTTGTCTGCATGGTACATCCAGATACTCTGTATAGTCTTAACTATCCTAAATTTTGTATTACTTTGGACTGTGAACTGCAAACTTCATGCCATTTATTTGAATTTGTATGACCATGGTAACTGCCTCCACAGTTTTAAAGTTTTGTTGTGCATTAAGATAGTGATGCAGTGACCAATTTCTATGTTTAGTGGCTAAAACAATCAGTAGTTTGTGACCAAATTAGCATGATGCATAGTTGAAAACCTGTTCCCGCCAGAATTAGAAGACTGCCTTGCTTGAAATGCTTCAAGTCATATAAGATGACAATACATTTATCTTTTTGCATTGGAGTCTTCTTGTACAAACACTTTCTGGCTACATGTTGCATATTAAGTTCAATTTTTACAACCATCTCAAAGGTCGTTTGACTCGTGCTCTGAATCAAGGGACCGTTTGCTGGATTGTATAAAGCCAATCAACATCGTCAAGCTTGTGCTCTTTCTTTCTTTTGATAACCACCTTTTTTTTTAAAAACATGTCTTTTATACCTTTCTTTGTTCATCAGATTGGTTCTTATGTACTTCGTAACGTACTAAGCTTTTCAAAAACAGTCTATATGTGCAATCTACGATTAAGTTAGGAACTAAAAAATCATTTTACATGAAATCATACCCAAAAAATAACCAGAAAAAAGTACACCAAAACGGTCAGTAGGCGAGATATCTAAGTCATGGTATGATTATCTGTTTCTTTGAGAATAGGACTTTTCCTTGTATTTTGCCTTTTCAATAAAACTGTGAGTTGCATTGATCTCCTTTCTAGTCTGCCAAAATTACAGAGTCCTTCGTGTATTTTTGATGCATTAATATTTGGAAAAATGACCTAAATACACATCTTATTTTACTATAATCTCTAAAATTCCCTACCATTTAAAAAAAATACAAAAATCCCCTCTCGGATACATCCCTCCCTTATGTATCCAGATGTCCTATCCCCTCTCTGATACATCCCTATCCCCTCTCTGATACATCCCTCCCCTCTCGGATACATCCTCCCCTATGTATCTAGATGTCTGCTGCTAATGTATCCGAAATCCATAAATTTTAAGGGATTTTTGCAATTTGGAAATGAGTAGGGAGATAACGTAATTAACTCTTAACACTATGAGATTTATGTAAATTATACTTAATATTTCATTACAAATTTACAAATTCTTCCCTATCCCTTGTCGAATCGAATCTAAATTGAGGAATGAACATTGGCCAAATTCCAAAAATATTCCAAAAAGGTCAACAAAAATTAATAAATTAAAAAGGTTAAGTGAGTCATTATCAAGAGAACATGCTATTATATCCTGTTTAGCATTGTTCCCTTTTCTTCCGTTGTGTTTTTAGGGAAATTAGGGAAAGTGACTCCTAATTCTAAAGTGTCTATTAAGAAATTAAAATTGAAAATATTAGCTTAAACACAGTAAAAAGAGGTCAGAATAGTTAAGCTCAATCCGTAATCTACGTCTGAATGATTTTGTTATAATGTCTCACATTGGTTGAGGGAATGAATTGTTGTGTGCTTACATGTCCTTGGGCCACCTCATGAGCTAGCCTTGCGATTGAGTAAGGCTTGAGGTTCATTTTATTTACATGGTAGCATAGCCTGAGCCATCCTATTGTTCCACGCTCCAAGTGTTCCGTGTGAGGCTTGGGGGTAAGTGTTAGAATGTCTCACAGTGGCTGAGAGATTGTTGTCTCCGCATATGGTTTTGAACAATCCTAATATCATGAGCTAACTTTAGGAGTTGAGTTAGGCCTAGGTTTAATTTTTTTTTTAAAAATGTCTGATTATTTTAATCCTGAAAGGTTTCTATTTTGAATTAGAAAAGTGACAGCCACACATTTCTGGGGATTTTATTTTGTAGTTTCCAGGATTTAATTTTTTACGTTGTCAAAAAGATATAGTGGTATAATTTACATTTACATTGCAAGTACACCCAACAAATATGGAGCATATTTTTCAATCTTAAAGGCATTTCCTGGACCATGCCTAGGAAAGTGACTGAGGCCTTAATGAGTTGGGAGGAAGAAGGGGTCCATGCAAAGGACAGAAGTAGATGGAGAATTATCCCTAGTGCTATATGGAGGGCTATCTGGAAAGAGAGGAACGCAAGATGTTTTGAGAGCATAGTGAACAATGTGCAGAAAGTTAAACTTAATTGCATTCTCTTTTTAGTTTTTTGGTGTAATCAGTTATACTCAAATGACACTATCTCTATTATTGATGTTCTAGATTCAATTTAACCATAGAGAAGTGAAGTGAGGAGTACTCTTGTATATAAGGTTTCAATACAACCCATGTATTGTCTTGTGATATAATACAAAGTTACCAAGTTCAAAAAAAATAAAATTGCATTTCACATCAACTAAATCAAAGAATCAGATAATCAGCCATACTTTGTGCAAAACCCAACTTATAGCATACAGCTGTAATCTGATATTCGTTGGAGCTTGTAACGCATATTGTATTAGCTGTCAGATAATATCTCTGATTCACATGTAATCTGTCATTTGTGGACAATTGCTACGTGTAAATTCTATTGATGTATAGACTGCAACCTTTAATTCTAGTAAAGTATGCTATTTGCTTGTTGTGACCCATCACGGTACATCGTATGCTTGAAGTTGCAGCTTTGGTACTTGTAACATATGCAAATGATTCCGATCCATTAAATTCAGATCCGCATATCTACAGATCATATTACTTAGATAGTGGAAGGGATTTATGAAATTCCTCTTTTGAATAGTCGAATAAAACAAGCGAGTGGGTTGAACTGTTTCCTGCCTCTCCTTTGCTGCAGAGTCGATGTGTCTGATGAGTTCTGTGATGATAAGTTCTGTAATTTTTTTTCTCTTTATGAAGTAGCTTGTAATAATAACTTTGAACTCAGACGTTTTTTAGGAAATATTTGTGCTTTCACCTGCCATTGAAATATTATTCATCAGTAGGTTAGGAAGTTTTTCTAACTGTTTCATCCCAGTATGCTTGCTGCTGCTTTTGTATGGAAACCGACCAATTATGGTACAAATACAGAACAGAGGCTGTTCATAGATTAACTGACTAAGATGGGATGCAAAAATTGTTGTCGACTTAGTACTCATGCACCATATATGAACAAATGTTTCCTTTGTCTTTGCAGTTAAGCATGATGTATTTGCTGTCAATTATAGAGTTGGTGAGTGTATGCCAGAACTGATTAAATTATGGAAGGAATATGAATCAGTCAAAACAGATGGAGCATCTGATAGCTCTCCAAGTGATCCTACTCTAGAAATTAGGATTCCAGCTGAACACGTATCAGCTACAAATCGGCAGGTAAGATTGGAGTGGTAGCTGAGGATTCATATGCACCTTATAAATTTTATTCATTTTCTTCTATTTGTGTTCTTCAAAGATAATGATCTTATTTATTTTAAATAATAGCTCTTTCGATACTCCGCTTAGGGGTTTTCCTTTCCGATCATTGAACAAGAAAAAAGGGGTTGTTGCACTGGACCCAAGGGTCCTTCGCAAACAACCTCTCTACCTACGCGAGCTAGGGGTAAGGTCTGCATACTCTTTACCCTCCCCAGACTCTACTTGTGGGATTTCAGTATGTTGTTGTTGAACAAGAAATGAATTGTATGATAGGTGTCTCTAAATACTTGTGATTCTAGATTAGTTTAAATAGGTTTACGGGTAAGATGTGAACACATACTGTTGTTAGATTTCAGAGGATATCCTTTCTTAATTGAGTTAGATTTAAGTTAACTTTATCAAAAAAAAAAATTGCAAGTTAGATTTCAGAGGATATCCTTTTACTGATTGAATCAAGTCTGTCGCTCGGATTTGTGGCTTTGCATTAGGGAAGTAATTGTTCCCCTATGGAGCTTGTTGGTTGAGGTTTCTATCCATGCATTGCCTAAGTTTTCTACTTCTCTCAGCAATTGTAGTTTTTTGTGTCATTCTATGTTTAACTTCACACTTCTACTTCCCATGCTTCCTCTTGTTGTATAAGAAACCTCTATTCATGCAATTTGACTTCCTCTGGTGTATTTGGATTGATAATTGTTTTTATGGAAGCAGGAATTTACATAATATGTGAATAATTCTTCATGTACATGTTTTTTTTTTTTAAAACTCGTAAGTTTGTATTCTTCAGCATTAAGGATATGCTGCCCACCACCAAAAAGTTAAACTACAGACTCCCTGTTAGATCTATAATCTGTCCAGATTTGTATTCTTCATGTACATGTTTGGCACGACTTTGTTTTGGATAATGGTATAAATTGTTCTATTCATAAACAACGCCAAGATGGTCTAGAGACTCTTGACAATCAGAGCCTGTACTATCTTGGTGCAGTCTCGGACACCACAGTTATTAAAAAAAAAAGGAAGGGCTCTTTATGCAGGAGTCTAGCCTAATAAGGTAAGTAATTAGCCTATAATTAAATATAGATATCCTAAGGTATCCTATTATAGTATTCTATAGTAATGTTCTTAATTACTTAAATAAATCTATGCATGTGTGAATGTAGGCACATATAATATTATTTAGAGCCCGTTTGGAGTAAGCCGACTCACAATAGTTGATAAGCATCAATTGCTGAAAAGCACTTTTAAGTGTTGGAACTGATTTTACATATTAACAGTTACATATCTGGACATATGTGCTGACATTAATAACAAGTAATTGGTATGTTTGATAAAAAACCCTCTTTATTTCTGTTTAAAATGACTAAAACACCCTTAAAACTATTTACAGAAATTATAAATTTACAAGTGCGCATGAAAAAGTACTGATAGTGGTTATAGAGTGGAGGAGATAGGGATTTAGTTTTAGGAATGGTACATCAACTATTACAATCTTTTTTGAGGATAAAAGAGTAAGAGTCTAGTCAAAGCAAAAGTGCTTATAAGCTGAAAAGTCACAAATGACCAACTTATAGCTTTTGCCTGATTTTTACTTACAAGCACTTGGCTTATAAGCTATTTCGGTGTTTGGTTTGACTAGTTATAATCTGTTTGACCAGTTATAAGCTTACTGAACACACCCTCTTAATCTCTTAACAATCAAAAAATCTGTGTGCAACATTAGACTGGTCAATTGATGGACCAAGTTTAACTCGAGATGCAATACAAGAGAGCTTCTGAATTCTAATATAAGTATACCAAGCGTCATCTCTCTCTCTCTCCCTCATTATGTTGGGTGCATAAAACTTGTTCAGCCATTTTATCCGTTGTATGCATATTCCTGCCACTAATTCTGATACACATCTCAAATCCCCATGCCTACAGTTCTGGCTAATGTTACATCTTTCTCCCAGTCTTATATCTCGTGGTTGTAGTTTGTATTTGTCTAATCATGTTATCATCGTCATTTGTGTACTACATCATTTGCAGGTGAGAGGTGGCCAACTATGGGGAACAGATATATATACCAATGACTCGGATCTTGTCGCAGGTTTGTCCTTTGTGTTCAATAACATTAAGGCTCCGTTGTGCACTCATGTATGTATGTATGTATGTTTGTAGTTTGTGCATGTAGTGAAAGTAAAGGGTAAATTAAGAAAAGCAACTTAGCTTAGCTCACTGCAGTTTCCAATTACAACTTTCTTGTTTCTCCTTGTGTATTGTGGGAGCGGCTTGTTATTCTTCCAAAAGGAAAATATTTTTGTTGATTAATTTTTGAGGGATGTTTTGGAAAAAGCTAGAGAATCTGTGGAAATCAGATGTAAGGAAATGCATATGCTTCAAGACATGCTTTCCACAATTACATTAAATTTGTGAAAATCAGGAGCCTTAAGTTAGAAAGTTAGGTTCGAACCCTAGTTCAGATCTCAAACATGGTGCCGCCCTAATTATTTCCGTATTTTATTGAACAATACTCTGCAGGCAAAATTGAATGGCCTGCTGTAGAGCATTGTCTCGTGTGTGGTATTTGCAGGCTATGAGATCTTAGTTGAGGTATTATGGATTTATGGTGGGATTGTTAGATGTGTAATTTAAGAAAAAAACACATTGGATGAGGTAGTTGCTTAGTACTTTTAATGCAGATGTTAGCGGCATTAATTGATGACCCTAGATGACAGATGACTCTGGATGTTGAGTTTGTGGGTACTTGTGGTTAAGTTGGGTTAAGAGGAATCACTCTGTTGTTGGTAATGTGACCCATTTCACTTGTCTATATGCTGATTCGGCAAGCAATTCTAGAACGCTGCCCCTTGGTCTCAGGCCTTTAAGAAACTGTTTGGGTTTAACTTCAAAAACGAAATGAACTGTCTAGGTCAGACGGAATTGAATCTCTCTTGATCCATAGATTTATTCACTCCCAAAGGACACATTCAGAGACGTGGAGCTCCGTGTGGGGTGGGGGGGGAGTCATAGGTGCTATTTCTTGGGAGGTGTTCACTTTTCATATTCATTCAATTTTATGTTAGCCATATAGGAATGTAGTTAGTTTAGGAGTTCAGGATTTTGTCGAAGAGGTCTAAACTTGTGGTGCACTGCACTACCTGCGTAGCTATTTGTTTCCCCAGTTCTCTAAGCAGAGGTAGCAGGTGGAGTAAGAGAAAGAAGATAGCTTTGAGAAGGTTAAAACCAGAAGCTAGGTCATTCTGGTTAGTATTACCAAAAACCATCGCTTTTTATGGGGTTTTGCTTCATGTGTGAAACTATGCACTTCAAAGAATGAGGTGGAAAAGTGATCTCAGTGAGAAACAGTCAGTTCTTTGAATCTCTGCTTTGAGAAGTTCGATTTGTGGATGTTGATTTGCTAGGCTATTCAAGAACTATGCCCCTTACTCTCAGGCCTTTAAGAACCTATCTGGTTGAACAAATTCCCCCCCAAAAAAAAAAAGAATTGTCTGGGGTGAACGGAATTGAATCTCTTGATCCATAGATCTATTTACTCCCAAAGAAAGCATGTAGAGACGTGGAGCTTCAAAATAGATGGTGTTTTCTTTGGAGTTGGAAGGTTTACCATTTTTATTTTCATTCAAATTTTAGTTTAAGGAAATGTAGTGGATTTAGGCGTTCAGAATTTTCTCAAAGAGGTCTAAACTTCTGTTACAATGCTGCATTCTTATATGTTTTCTGGTTCTCGAAGCAGAGGTAGCAGGTGAATGAAGAGAAAGAAGACAGCTTTGAGACGGTTAGAACTGCAAGCTACTCATTGGATTTACGGTAGTGCTGGTTTATTCAGGGTTGGTTGTGAAAGAAATGGGTAGCGTGGACTGTGAATAATGAATCAGTGGCTGTGCAAGTGTACAGTTATAGCATTTTTTAGTAGTGATAATGGTCAGGTCTGTAGGTGTTTTCTGACAGTGGTGGCAGCTATGCAATATGGTTTGAGACTTAACCTGGAACTGATAAAAAATTGAAACTTTCTTGATGTGGGTGCATGACAGAGAGAATAAGAGATGCATATGTGAAAAGAGACAAGCACACAGGTCTATGGATGAGGAGGTGTTTCTTTGGATGGAAGAGAAGAGTATGTAAGAAGTCCTTGTACATGATGAAAAGATGGAGTAGATTGGAAGGTGATAAGTTCATCTTGACTTCACTCACCAAATAATTTGGAATAGAAAACAAATTTAGTGTACGGTCGTTTTATGCATTTTGCCACAAACTTCTGCATGCAACAGTGCTTAGGGTTTCCAGTTTGACAGATACCTTCATGTGGTGGATTCTTTCACTGGTCAAGCTTCCATTGTTCCTCGAATTGTTCAGAACTATGATCTAGTCATTCGGAGGACAGATATATGCTCATATCATATCAATTACCATCAACTTATCTGCTTGTCCATTTAGGCAATCTTGGGAAAACTGTTTAGCCTTGTGCCTCAGAATTGCTCGAGAACTTCCCCATGTAGTTTTCCTTGTGATCAGGGACAATATAGATTATGATATCTATTAACTGCTTTTTGTCTTGTTTCTCCAGTTCTTATGCACACAGGTTACTGCCGCACAACTGCGTCTCCTCTTTTGCCAACCATTACGGAGTTACGAGCTACTATCAGGGTGCTACCTCCACAAAATTGTAAGTCTCCTGCACAAAATCTTGCTTCAAAAATGCTTTTGTTAGGAAACAAAGCATGTTCTACAAATGGTATAATGTTTTAAAATTTTCTCTTGGTAAGTTGTTTTGAGCTGCACCCTGGGGTGTAGCCTAGTGGTCAATGAAGTGGGTTGAGAACCGTGAGGTCTTAGGTTCACATCCCACTTGAGACAAAAACATTAGGTAATTTCTTTCCATCTGCCTTAGCCTTGGTGGACTTAGTTGCCTGGTACCTGTTATTGGTGGGAGGTGACCCGGACACCACGGTTATAAAAAAAGTTGTTTTGAGCTTCTTTGTAGCCCTAAAATGAAGAGGATCCTTGGAGCAACGGTGAAGTGTCTCTGTATGACTTAGAAGTCATGGGTTCGGGCTGTGGAATCAGCCATTGATGCTTGCATCAGGGTAGGCTACCTACATCACACACACTTGGGGTGTGGCCCGTCCCCGGACCCTGCGCGACTGCAGGATGATTCTCGCACTTTTAGGCCTAAATTTTACAATCACCTCTTTATAGTCACGGATTTTGATTAGGCTCTCTCTACCAATGTTTGTTAATACTCTTGGTGTGTATTTTGGTACCGGGAATATCAAACATGGGGTACGACGCTTTTTGGGTAGCTGAAGTGATAAGGTTTTCTTTCATTCATATTGATGCCTGGTTCCAACTAAAGAATTTGATTAGTCAAGGCCAAGATAATATTTATTAAAAGCTTGTGACTTGGTTAAGCACCTTGCTTCCCCCTCAGCCAAGTCTAAAAGAATTTTAGGTAGGGAAGTGTACTTCGTATAACTCCTATGCCAAGTGACATATATTTGGAAAATCAATGCATGATCTGGTGAGAAATGACTGTTTGATGACCTACTTTAGTTATTGAATAGCTGTAAGGTGCACCTATCCAGGAATATTTAAGAACAATAATGAAATGGAAAATCTCTTTAGTATGTGTTGCACTTGCTTTTTGAATTTCTGGCACTTCTACATATCCCATGACTCATCTAGGAAAACTTTTTTGATGAAGATGAATCATCAAAAAACAAAGAATCAGTTAGGATAGCCTCTTGTAGTTTTTCTTTTCATTTTCTCTCTCTGTCTCGCTCTTTCCTTTTTGGTACTTACCTAAATAGTTGATTGTGAATCTCTCTGAAGATTTATATGTGGTGAAGACCTGGATGCATGCATATTTTTTTCCACAATGTTCACTAGTTTGTTCCTTATGGAGATTCCCCCACAGTGTTTTATACAATATTGGCCCTAAACTTCCATTTTTAATTTTCCTGGTCCCTATTTTGACAAGTTAAACTGATATAAAATCCAAGCTTCTGCAAGTTGACAAGTTGCTGATCCCTCAAAATGTGCATCTTATATCAACATTACTAATTGATTATGGTAAAAATGGAGAAACTATGGAGGTGCAAGTAGACAAATTGCTTATCCCCTTGAAATTTGTATATTGTTCAACTATACCAATTGATCCCTTGTGTTTTTGTTTGTTTGTTCTTCTTTTGTGGACATCTTGGCCTTCAAATCTAGTAGGCTCTGTACTCTCCTTATGTCATTTCTTTACTAATGGGGAAAAAGATACTTACTGACTAGCTGTTCAGAACCTTAGAATCTATAACATGATTTCTGTGAGTAAAATCATAAATCTGTTCAAATTAGTAGTTGCATCCCGATTCACTGCATTTCTGATGTCAGACTCTGAATTTGTTGTTGAATTTATGAAGGCTACATATCAACTCTGAGGAACAATGTGCGGTCACGTGCCTGGGGAGCTGCAGTTGGCTGCAGCTATCGTATTGAGCGGTGCTCTGTTGTGAAGGTGTGGATTACGATTCTTCATTCCTTCCCTTCTGTTCTTTCTGGTTAATGAGCAAAAAGTTCATTTTGTTTTTGATAAGGTAAATAATTTTATCAAGTCTCTACCTGACAAGGTAGGGTAAGGTCTACGTACACTCTATCCTCCTAGACCCCACTTCTGGGAAAGTACTGGTATGTTTTTATTGTAATGGGGAGATCTCCCGTTTACTAGCAATATGCCAAAAAGTAGAGAATCTTAATCAAAATATGATTCTGACAAGCAGCTCCTAATTTTCTATACAAATTTGTAACGTAATGGGTGCATCAAAAAGAAACTATGAATCCGAGGCTATTCCTCAAATGTAGATATTCATTCATCCCCTCGAAAGCTCTTCTATTTCTTTCTTTCCACTGGACCCACATGAGTTCTAGTGGGGCCACATCCAGGCTCTTCTTCGAATTCTCTTTCTAAATTTTTAGCTGGAGAGTCTCTTTCACTGTGCCTATACTTTGTTTTGCCAAACTTTTAGTTTTCATTAAATTATTGTATATACTTTCTGGATGAACTTGCATTTACCATCTATTCTGGCCTAGATACACATTTATTTACTTCTGATTTATATATGCGAGTAAATTATTTGTATAACAATTGAATGTGCAGTTACCTCTATGTGGAACTTTGTACCGCCTCCTATACAACCTTTCTGATTATTTGTCTTGTCCTTCAGAAAGGAGGTGGAACCATTGATCTTGAACCTTGCCTAACACATTCCTCAACCTTGGAGCCTACTCTTGCTCCGGTGGCAGTCGAGCGCACTATGACCACTCGAGCTGCAGCTTCGGTATTGTTTCACTTAAGTTGAAGTTCATTCTGCTTTCTACATTTGTTAATGTTATATGACAAAATCAATTGCTCACTTTCCTTCTCTGGTAGCCTAAAATTGTTTATCAGGCTGCTGTTCTTTTCTCTATAAATAGCATAATCAGCTGAAAACCATCTAAGCGGAGACTATTACTGGATGTTTCTCTTTTCCATTTCTGTAGGCTACTGCTAAACCCTTTTTTACACTAAATCTTTCAAACTAACATCTAATGGATGTAATCCTATCCATTTAAACAGTTTGATAGAAAAGAATAAACAAAGACAAAGAGGATTTTAGTTTATCCATGGGAACATGATTTTGCCTCAACTGTATTGTCAAAAAAAATGATTTTGCCTCAACTAGTGAGGTAATTTTATCTTTAAATTTTAAAATAATAACATAAATTTAAATTCTGAAACTTGGAACTTCCAGCATCTACCTTTTTGGAGTGATCCAATTCCTTCTATGATTCATCATATAAACAGCCCAAGTACATCACGGTTGAATTCGAGAAAATACTCAATCTTTATACATATGTTATCATCTTATCTACATTTTCTATGAGATGTATTATGCTGTGACTATTTTGGATTAAGGGAATGAGCTCACACAGTTCTGCATGTCGAACATTAGGCTTCTCGCTAACCTGCATGGGGGAAGAGACTCGTCATGGAAAACTCAATATGACATAATTATTTAGTAATTGTGTGCTTCCTATGCAAGAATGATTTTAAAATGTAAAGAGTTACTTCCTCCGGATTTTGAGCTTTCTGCTTGATCCAATGGTAATGAGAACAGGCAAATAACTAACTCAAAATAGATCTGATACTCAATTTTAGGTTAATCAATGCGATCTGATGATCCTCTTTTTGTTATGCATCTTTGCTTGAGGTACTGAAAGGAGAAGAAGATTTAAACTATACCTTCTCTTTTAATCTTTTGTGTAATTGTCGTATGCTATTTTTCCTTTAACTCAGGCCTCAACTTTTCTGTTGGTTACTCTCTTTGTAGAATGCACTACGACAACAGAGGTTTGTACGTGAAGTGACAATTCAGTTCAACTTATGCAATGAGCCTTGGTATGGACTGATTTTCTGGATCAGCTTGCTCTTCAAATAGCTGTTTTTTTCCCATTCCTTAGATACAGAACTTTTCAGTTATGCATAGACTCTTGATATGTTGTTGTTTTTGTTATGCATAGACCCTTGATGTGGTATAATTTCTGGATCAGCTTGCTGTTCAGACTTTTTTTCTTCTCTTTCTGATTTTCCTGTTGGGTTTTGTTCATAACAAAAGGAGTCATTTTAATACTTTTGGTAAATATTTTATGGGGAGCAACCATTTTTTGTTTTCGCACTTTTTAGTGGTTTGTCTGAAGATATTTTTCAAACTTATTGGAAAGGAGAACCAGGTAAATTTTTCTGTCAAATCATCTTTTCTCTTAAATAATGTATGTTACTCAATAGTTACAAAATTGTTGCTATCCTATGCAAGGGTTGGGGGCAGATGTTAGTGTCTATAAAGATAAATCTCTAATAAATCCTCCTCAAGGCTTCCCTTCAATTTGCTTCAATGAAGTTTCAATGGATCTGTGAAGGCTTCTCTGCATTACTTATCCTTTTGTCCTAATTTCTGTACTAGTTAAAAATACTGAGCATATGACTAGAAGTATAACTCTGAAGAAGTAAGATTGATTCTTTGGAGGACCCTTTAGTTTTCTTAATCTCGATCGTAGGGTGCTTGGGACTTTTAAGGACATTTCCCTGATAGACACGGTCTTTGTAATCTTTCGTTGAGCTTTTCCCCATATGTTAATAAGCACTTGAAGTATGAGTTGGAATATCAAGGATGATCAATGCTATGTTTTACTGGTCATGCTCTATCCTCTAACTTGTGGTTTTGAGTCAGTAACAAAGCCGGTGGTTTGATTGATATCCCTGAAAACAAAGCCCACTTTACAGGCTCATTTACCTTGAAAGGTTCTTTTTGATATTTTCGCCTGATGAGCTGTTTCCTATGGTTCATCCAGGCTTCTATTTACTTACTGTTGCTCGTTTCTTTCCCCAGGCTCAAATACAGTATTAGTGTTGTTGCTGACAAGGGTCTAAAAAAGGCCCTTTTTACATCCTCGCGCCTGAAAAAGGGAGAAGTTCTTTACTTGGAAACTCATTCTAAGAGGTAACCACTTGCTTCACTCCTTTTAGTTTTTACCACCCTTCCATGGGTAAAAATGTAACTGCAATACAGCTCTCTTATCTCTTATATTCCTTGCATGTTTCCGATAAGAGCAAAAAGAAAAGAAAAATCATTAAGAAAGTGATTGATATGTGATCTTTGATAATTTTCTGTTCAATTTGTACCTTCTATTGTGATCTTCATTTTCCTTCACTTCCTGACTTGTTAATTAACCTGAAGGTATGAGCTCTGTTTTAGTGGTGAAAAGATGGTAAAGGCTACAACTTCTCAGATGCATGAAATGGATGTTGACAAACCTCAAACTTCCAATTTACACGTGGCAAATGGAGAAAAAAATGGAGTGAATGGTGAGAATACGATGATAGATATGTTCCGACTGTCCCGTTGTAAGAAGCCCCTGCCTCAGAAACTAATGCAATCAGTTGGAATTCCTTTGCCCCTTGAACATGTTGAGGTATTCATCCTTGTTTCTTTCCCCATTATATGTTATCAATACGAACCTATGTTGCTCGGACTCTTCAAAAATGCCAATAGATGCATGTCAAATCCTCTAAAAGTAGTGCATTTTTGGAAGATTCGACATGAATGTGGCAACATTTTTGGAGAGTCGAAGCAACATTTGTATAATAGCAATAGCTTCTTTTTTTTCAGGGTCTACCTTTACCTTAATTATCTAACAATGTTATTATTATTATTAACTTTTGAAAGGTTTTGGAGGAAAATCTGGAGTGGGAAAACATCCAATGGTCACAAACTGGTGTTTGGATTGCTGGAAAAGAATATCCTCTTACTAGAGCACATTTTCTTTCCCCAAATTAGGCAATGCTTTGTAATAGGTTTTTATACAGTTTATCTTAAGACAAAGATATACTGGGAATTGGGATTGATACTGATTAGAATGATAAATTGTGGAAGTCATGAACAATGCTTTGTGAACATTGTTCCAGTTTCTCTGTTATTTTTTTCCTTTCCTTATTCATGATTTTCAACTTTTACTATTTCGTTAGCTGGTCACAAAATAGAAATTCAAGATTTTAAACATTTTTCGTGTGTTCATTAGTTTTCCAAAAATTGGTCTATCATAAAGTTTTTTCAAAAAAATTGTCCAGAAGCCATTTCATTAAATATATACTCACAAAATTGAAAAATTGTCTAATTCCTATAAAATGGCTTCTAAACGCCCAATAAAGTCTTAGATCATGGTGAGGCTACATGTATTGCTCCCCCAACTCCTTGTAGAGGATCTCGTAAAGCTTTTTTTTTAAAATCACCAAGAAGTCATTTCACCAAATATTCATGGGCTAATTAATACACACGAAAAATTGAAAAAATTGTTTAATTCCTATTTAATGGCTCCTAAATGCCCAAAAATGTTGCGGATCATGGTAAGGCTATACGTACTGCTCCCTCATCTCCTTACGGAGGGTGTCGTAAGTTTATTCAAAAAAATCGCCCAAAAGCCTTTTCACCAAATATTCATGGGCTAACACACCCGAAAAATTGAAAAAATACCCTAATTTCTATAAAATGGCTCCTAAATGTCCAAAAATGCCTTGGATCATGTTGAGACTATACATACTGCTCCCCCAACTCCTTACGGGGGGTCTTGTAAAGTTTTTTCAAAAAAATCGCCCCGAAACCATTTCACCAAATATTCATGGGCTAACACACATGAAAAATTGAAAAAATCGCCTAATTCCTATAAAATAGCTCCTAAATGCCTAAAAATATTGCAGATCTTGGTGAGGCAATACGTACTACTCCCCATCTCCTTACGGAGAGTCTAGTAAAGTTTTTTTAAAAAAATCGCTCGGAAGCCATTTCACCAAATATTCATGGGCTAACACATACGAAAAATTGAAAAAATCTCATAATTTCTATAAAATGGCTCCTAAATGCCCAAAAATGCTACGGATTATGGTGAGGCTATACCTATTGCTCCAACAACTCCTCACGGAGGGTCTCATAAAGTTGGCCCCCAAACTTGGTTAGGCTGGCCTCACAAGCTTAATGATTAGTATTCGTTGCTTTTTCATTAACGAAGTCTCTTTTGTAGCATTTTGGTGTCACGAAATAAGAATTTAAGATTTTTAAGTGTTTTACGTGTGTTAGTCGAATAATTTTTCGAAAATCAATTGACAAGCTCCATGACATCCAAAACTTGATCAAGCTGGTGCTCACAAGCCTGTTGATCAGTATTCATTGCATTTTTATTAATGTCTCTTTTTTCAGCATTACAGTGTTACGAAATAGGATTTCAATATTTTAAATGTCTTTTTGCGTCTTAGTCACCGATTCTACAGTGTCACATTTTTCATTAATGATGCCTTTTTTTTTACTGTTTTGTGTGTATTAGTCCATGATTTTTTTGAAATATGTGTGACCGACTTTGTTTGAGCTCAAATTTTTGGATCTGATACTCATTATTTTGAAAAGACGGGCATCACTTTTTTATAGTTTGTGTCACAAAACAGGAATTTAGGATTATCTCGATTTTTCGTGTGTATTAAGTCCATTAATTTTTTGGAATATGTGTGACTAACTCTGCTTGAGCTCAAATTTTATGTGTTCATTGGTGACGACCTATTAATGATACTTATTGTTTTCGAAAGGCAAACATCACTTCTTTTTTTGAAGTTTATGTGTCACAAACAGGAATTCATAGAAACTAATTTTCGTGTGTATTAGTTCATAAATTATTTGAAATATGTGTGACCGACTGTATTTGAGGTCAAAACTTGTGGGTCCATTGGTGACGACTTATTAAATGATACTTATTATTTTTGAATGCGAAAGTTGTTTCTTTAGAGTTTGTGTCACAAAACAAGAATTGAGGATTGTCTCGATTTTTCGTATGTATTAGTCCATGAATTTTTTGGAATATGTGTGACCAACTCTGATTGAGCTCAAATTTTAAGGGTCCATTGGTGATGACCTATTAAGTGATACACATTTTTTCGAAAGGCAAGTGTTGTTTTTTTGAAGTTTACGTGTCACAAAACAAGAATGCAGAATATTTTTTTGAATTTTTCATGTGTATTAATCCATAACTTATCTAGAATATGTGTGATCAACTCTGTTCAAAGTAAAACCTTTTGCTATCAATCCAGGTTGACAATGATATGTAAGATACTATTATCAGTAGATAACAACTGAATGCAGAAGAAAGCATCTCAAAATTTGGGCACAGAAAGGAAAAGAAGATGATTCTCAGGTTGAAGGATGAGTATTATCTTGCTAGTATTACAACTTACTATGATAAAACAAAAACTGGATGCTTCTCATTAGGTGCGCGGAAGCTAGCCCGAACACCACCGTCATCAAAAAAGAAAATTAGATTGTGAATATGGGGTATAACTTTTCTCCACTCATCCCATGAACACATGAAGCTATTCACATCTTTTCTCCAAGAAGCATGAATCACCACTCATCCCATTTATTGATAAAGTCATTCCACATTGCTGCTGTAATGGAATCTCTCAATGCAGAGGCACTCTGTTCTTGTACCTGAAAAGCCGAGTGTGGATCAGGATTGTCATCTAAATCAGGCAACTCTTCTACATATCTTCCTTCAATGTCTTTAAACAACCAGTCACTCTTATCTTCATGCCGGATGTGATTGTGAATAACACATGCAGCTATAACAATGTCCCTCTGTGTATGAAAAGCATATTGAGGAGCAAGTTTGAGGATTGGAAATCTTGTTTTCAGCACATCAAAAGATTTCTGAATGGCATTTCTAAGTGATGCATGCCGGTGGTTAAATAACTCGTTTGCATTTCTAGGTAATAGATTAGCACCCCGATATTCAGGAAGATGATACCGAATTCCTGGAAATGGAGCAATAAATCCATTCATATTAACATAACCTGTATCAACAAGATAATATTTCCCTGCAACAGGCAATTTGTTGATAAACATCAATGAGTTGTTTGAGTATTTGTAGAAAAGAAAAATGAACTAAAGTAAAGACAAAACTGTTTCTGTTTAATAATTATGAACCTTCGGGAATTGGAGGGAAGTTTTGATCAGGATCATCTAGAACTGCTCTCAGTACCCGTGAATCTGTAGCTGAGCCTTCCCAGCCAGGGTAGACAAATATAAATTGGAGATCCAATGTGCACGCTGCCAACACATTTTGGGTCAAAATACCCTTCCTATTACGAAAACGAGATTGATCCTTGGCTGGCACATGAGCAGGGATACGCATGCCATCGATCACACCAATGCAATCCTGTAATAAAAAGGTCAGGTCAATAAGTCCAATCTACAATGAAATAAAATAAGAAGGGATCAGAGGCTAACCTCAAAATACGGGTAGAATCTATTACTTTCAAGGATCTGGAGAGGAGTGCTGACTGGAGGAAGTTGAAGGAACTCGCGTGATAACGACTTAAGTGCCCTCAATACATTATTGAAATGCCTGCTTATTGTTTCACCAGAGTGCTGATAACGCTCTTGTATTACCCTGTTGCGTTCATTGTGGCCAACAATGTTCAAAAAGATTGCCAATTGCTCCTCTATCATAACACCTGCTGTGTCACGTAGCATGCCTCTTTCTCGAAGGATGTTACATAGCTTGTGAAAAACATGTTTATCCATCCTTAACATTTCCCGACACACATTATTGTCGGCACTGAGCAGTTCGCTCAAGAACCCAGACCCTTTAGGAGTTGAACCACGAGAAGGCTGCCTAGCTATACAATTATAATAGTGGTAACCAGCAGCAGCAGCAACTAATTCCAGTTCATCCAATTCTATGTCAACATCATCCATGCTTTGGTGTATATATCTCCAAATGGATTTTAAAAAGTATTAAGAGAATGTCCTACATGATGTCAATTTGGTCAATTGATCAAGAATAATCATCAAATCAATATTTTAAGCTGTCATGTACCTTAGGCAACCAATATGAAGTTAAGAACACTATATCAAAAACCAAATGTGTGTGAAACAACCATTAATAATGAATTAAGACTAAATATGCAATCAACAATAATGACTATGCCTCAATCCCGAAAAAGTTGGGGTCGTCTACATGATACCTCACTGACCATGTTTCTCTGTTTAATCTTAACTCATGTCATCATCATAATTCATACCAAACAAAAATAAATGTGAAAAATATATTGTTTACATATAAATTGATTAGGTCAAAATGCTCCTAGAAAAGCAATATGTTCAAAATGAACGTACTAACAAGACTAAACCTATTCCCAACTAAAAGATATCACCTATACGAATCTTTATCTTCCATTGTGCTCTATTTTTAGCTAAGTCAGCACTGATTCTAAGAAATTGTAGGTCTTTGTAGAAAACTTCTTTCCATGTGATTTTAGATCGACCCCATCCCCTTTTAACACTTTTACTCATCATAGTAGCACACCTATGGACTAGTGCATATGTAGGTCGATGCAGAACGTGACCAAGCCATGTCAAGTGGGCAGCTCTCATTTATTCACAATGTGTGCTACCTGCACCTTTTGGCGAATGTGGTCATTTTTAATCTTTTCTAAATATACAGTCAAAATCCAAGAAAATCTTCTAAAACCCTTCGGGGTGGCCCAGTGGTTTGGGCTTGGAACTTCAATGTTGGAGGTCTCAAGTTCGAAACCCCTTGCCAGCGAAAGCAAGGGGTTTGCCTTCTGGGTTGAGCTCGTCACACCGGGCTTGCCTAGTGCGGGTTACCTCTCCTATGTGGTTTGCGAGCTATTGCATAGGAGCGGGGGTTTTACCCTGTGCGCACCAAAAGGGTAGCGGCTGCTGGTTTCCCTTGTCATAAAAAAAAAAATCCAAGAAAATCTTCTACATAAAAGCCATGAACTTATAGAAAAGCATCCGTGCCCTTAAATTTCAGTAGTTGGTAGCATTTGAGAAGTGTTAGATTTGGTGCTGCAACCATACCAAACATTCTCAAAAGAGATGAGAGTTCCTCTAGTATTTGGATTCTCAATTATATCCAATGGAAAAAAAAAAGACACCTTGATTAACGCCTTTCATATCATCTAATACTTATACATATTTGTTCACAACAACTCCTTCCTCATAATGGCAGCTACCACATTCTTAATTTCAAGTTAGAGGGCATTATTATTATAGAACAGGATGCCAAGAAGCTTGATACACCTAAATGGGTTTCCACTTGAATCATCATTTATAGGCTTTTGCTTTCACATACATAAAATTGTGCAAAAAACGAGTCCTTTGAAGGAGGATGTTCAACAAGGTTAGACAAAAAGACAATCATTTCAAGAAAGAAACGACAAAGCCAAGGTTCTCAAGAAAGAAACAAGAATAGACAAGGTTCTCGAGAACGAAACAGTTGGACATTTTGGAGACGGAAGAGAAAGACATAGAGAGTGGGATGTTTCTCCTCTAGCACTTATGTGAACAATCTGGAGATAAAGAAATAGAATAGCCTTTGAGGGTAGAGAGAGAGAGAGAGAGAGAAAGAGACTTTGTACTGATGAAGAGCAGCCTCTTAACCTTTATTTCTTTTTGGCTCAGCCATGAGATTCCTGTTAGCATGGAACATTGAGTTCTATTTGTAGAAAACTATATTTGGATACGCCTAGTTTTTAGCTATACTCCTTGTATACGGACATTATTTGCCCTTTTAGTAGATAAAATTTGATTACTTCACCAAAAAAATATACCTTCTATTAAATTAGGTCTTGGGCCTAACTTACACCCCAAAAGCTAGCTCATGAGGGGAGGTTTGTCCAAGTCCATATAAGGAGACCAAATTTCCATCCCTTTACCAATGTGGGACTTCTTAACACTCCCCGCATGTCCAGACCTCAACTAGAGCGTGAACACTTCTAAATAGGGGCCCAACATCGGTGAACAACAAATTGGGATGGGCCTGACTATGATACCATGTTAAATTAGGTCTTGGTCTAACTCACACCCCAAAAGCTAGCTCATGAGGGGAGGTTTGTCCAAGTCCATATAAGGAGACCAAATTCCCATCCCTCTGCCGATGTGGGACTTCTTAACAACTTCAGTCTCTCCCAGCACTTGACAGCAAAATAGAAGCACCATGAGGTAATTCTTTTCCTTGCCAAATCACCTTTGAAATGACAGTGAGCTCCCTGTGGATCCCTAACATTTCTTTTTATGAACTCAAATATAGCACACAGGGAGAGCTTAACCGGGGCCTAAAGCTAACTGAATTCATTTACCGGAGAGAATGTGATATACTAACTAAAGTTAGAGCCTTGTTAAAAGAAAACTTAGAGCGGGAAGTATCAAAACTATATCTTTCATGGAAAAATTAGCACATACAACAGAAAAATAACAGAGCATTTCTAAAAGATATTAACATTTAGGTATACGTCTCTATGATTTTAGTTATTCTTCCCTTTTCCATAGCTAAATCAAGAATCAAATGACTGTGAAGTTAGACCCCACCCCACGAAGCTCCGAAGAACGGTAAAAGGCTTCCTCCAACAAAGAAGGCACACTGAAAACAACATTGGACCTGGTCTCATGCATCAGATAGTATACAAAAAGACAACATTCAAAGATAACTAAAACACACCAAACAAATTATCAACAATCAATGTTCATAGTTATTTTTCGCAGAAAAAAGGAAAAAAATAGACAGTCTCCCTCATTTTCATAATAATGTTATTTCATCTCCGAAAAAATCCCAATTTGCATTCACATTTCATTGCCTTAAAAACATATAACTAACATAAACAACCAAACAGATGAAAACCAAATATACAACAAAAATGGTACATTAAAGAAACCATGATTTATTTCAACAAGTATCACCAAACCCCAGAAATCCATATACAATTCAATGAACATTAAAAAGACTACATTTTTCAAAAATCCACCAACAGAAACAAGAATTCCCCCTCCCCCACCCCCACCCCCACCCCATGAACAAATGTGGCTTCCAACACCCCTATAGCCAAAAACGAAGCAAGAAAACAGCAAAAACGAAAAAAAGAACTAATAAAGAGAAAAGGGTCTTCAATTACCTGAGAAGAAGATCCTATTGGAGAATCCAAATGTGTAAAAGTTGAAGTAAAAGAAGCATCTTTTATATGAAAAAGTTTTTTTTGGGGGTTTTTTTGTTAGGCCAATTGAAGGGTGTAATAGTGTTTTGTGAAGAAAAAAAAAGCCCAAAAAAGTTTTTTACTTTTATCTTTTGAGATTTACTTTAAATTCTCTTATTTTTGTTATGATTGGATTGTTTTTTCTTGAGCGAGAATCTATCAAAAATAATTTATTTATTTATTTTTTAGGTAAGAGTATATTTTACGTACATTATATTATCTCAGGTTTCACTTTGTAGGATTATACTAGGTATGTTGGTGTTGGGATTTACTTTAAATAAGAAAAGATATGTGTTGAATGTTGATGTGATAAATTAACTTAATTGGATACTTATATTAGATGATACTCACTCTGTCTTATTATGTGTCTTAGTTTAACTGGACGTAAAATTTGAGATATGAGATTTTTGGATTTTGTTCTTGAATTAAAATGTGGCACAATTAGTGGTGGTAAATGGGCAGGTTGAGTCAAATTTGGGCGGGTTGAAAATGGGTTAACATAGAATGGGTAATAATTCAACCCGCCCATATTTGATATGGGTAAAAATGGATTGGGTAAAATACAAGTTTACACATATTTTAACTTAATAACTCAAACGTCTCTTTAAGAAGAGGGAATAATATGTAATATATAGTAGCTTGTGCAACTTGTTTAATGAATATTTGCATTTTAAGAGGAAAACATGCTTAATGCACTTTAAGCAATATCAATACTAATAAGTAATACATTGGTTGTTTATTTTACACTATTATTTGTTATCCAATATAAAATTAAACAAATAAAAAAATATAATTATAATTAACAAAAGAAATGTACATTTAATATATATATATTTTTGGAGGGTCAAAGATTTCACCCTTTCAATTATAGAGAAGAATAATTCGTTTTATAGAAAAACATAAAAATGAAGAGAAGTTGCAATATTTTTAGTGATATCATTAATTTTGAGTGAATAAAAGTTGGAAACTTAGCCTATTTGGTTTATCCATAGTTTACCCATAGTTTATCCATATTTTACCCATATTTTCATGAGTTGAATATGGGTATCAACCCATATTTTACCCAGATAAAAAATCATTCACCCAACCTATTAAAATATTTATATCAAAGATAGTAGTATTTTTTTAAAATCCATTATGCACATTTATATAAAGGCTAAAAGCATTCATTCATATGTAGAATGGTTATCCATATGATTGTTAATTACAATCAAGTAGGTAGTGTTTTTTCTAATAAGAATTATTCTTGTATTAAAATTTATGTACTACAAAATAATGAGTTACAGAAGCCATTATTGTATTTGTTTTTCAAAAAATATTTATTTCTAATTAGTTGTCTAATTTTTCTTCGATTTCGAATCGCATCTATGTATTAACTGGAATTGCATGAAGAAGAACACGACGATGCTTTTCAATTTCATTTTACATTATTCATTTTTGTTTGGCTTTTTCAATTTTGAATCGTATCTATGTTTTAAGTTGTATGTCACGGACTTAGATTTTTTCTAGCACTCCGTGCGGCACCTGACAACTTACTCATTAATCTTTCACGTTCTTATAAGTTCAAGTAAGCCTTTTAATACTTGGATCGCTAAGAGAATGATAAGAAAGACTAAGAGAGCTTTTAGAAAGAATGCTTTGTATTGCTTGTGGAAGATTGCTTACACTTGTTTGGATGGTTTTGCAAATGCCCCTTCTATTTATACTACCTCTTAGGAGCCAAAGTGTAAATAAAAATTACTTTACAAGTCCCCAAATATTTATATTTTAGTCCATATTCTAGAACTCTCTACCAACCTAGAGAATTCTAAAACCTTCTTGAAATATCTAGGATGCTCTAAAGTCTTCCATAAACCTCTTGAAGACTCTAGCTCCTTCCCTCTTAGACAAGCTCACTCATACTTCAATATTCTGCTTAAGTGAGATGTCGAAATGGCGGGTCCTGACACTCTCCCCCTCCTGATGAGGTGACGACCGCGACGCATTATTGTTGTAAAAACTCCCAGACTTGGTCCTTAAATTGCGACAAGACCAACGCTCCCATGTGGTTTCCCTTGGAGATTGTCCCTTCCAATGTACTAGGAACATGGCCCTGGCTTATTGACCTCGCTTCCTCCTTGCTTGATAGTCGATGATAGACTCAATTTCCCGATTGTGCGAGACAGTGAAAGTTATCGGGGCCCGATTTGATTGGTTCTGACTGGGATCATCTTTGTCCTCATGGTATGGCTTGAGGATGCTTGCATGAAGGACCGGGTGAATCTTGAAGTGTGGAGGTAATCCACCTTGTAGGAGATCTTGCCCACCTTGGCAATGATCTTGAACGGGCCCTCATACTTGCGCACTAAGTTTTGATGAACGCCCCTTAGTGCCTTGAACTGTCTTGGATTGAACTTTACCAAGACCATGTCTCCGACTTGGTAGTTCGTGGGACGACGCTTATGGTCGGCGAATTTCTTCATCTTCTTGGCCGCCTTGTCCAAGTAAGATTTAGCCGTGTCAAGTTGCGCTTCCCATCCCTTGGCGAGATGGTATGTTCCCAAACTCTTTCCTTCAAAAGCAGCCGGTAGCGAATGCGGAGTTTGGGGTTGTTGCCCAGTTCCAACTCAAACGGTGTGCGGCCGGTGGCCTCGCTCCGTTGCAAATTATAAGAGAACTGCGCCATGTCAAGGAGCTTTGCCCAATCCTTTTGGTGCGCACTAACGTAGTGCCTAAGGTAGCACTCCAACAGGGCATTAACACGTTCCGTTTGGCCGTCTATTTGCGGGTGGAAACTTGTGGAGAAGTGTAGCTCCGTGCCAAGTATATCGAACAACTCTCTCCAGAAGTTTCCAGTGAAGCGGGGGTCTCTATCACTGATAATGTGCCTTGACAAACCCCAGTACTTCACCACGTTCTTGAAAAACAACTTGGCGGCCTCTTTAGCGGTGCAACCGGCTGTAGCAGGCATGAAGGTGGCATACTTTGAGAATTGGTCCACCATGACCATAATTATAATTAACAAAAGAAATGTACATTTAATATATATTTTTTTTGGAGGGTCAAAGACTTCACCCTTTCAATTATAGAGAAGAATAATTAGTTTTATAGAAGAACATAAAAACGAAGAGAAGTTGCAATATTTTTAGTGATATCATGAATTTTGAGTGAATAAAAGTTGGAAGCTTAACCTATTTGGTTTATCCATAGTTTACCTATAGTTTACCCATATTTTATCCATATTTTACCCATGTAAAAAATCACTCACCCAACCCATTAAAATATGGGCGGGTTACCAAAATATGGGCTCATTTTGCCGGCACTAGGCACAATGTTCGATATCACGAGATCAATCTGATAATTGAGTGAAAAAAGATAAAGAAGTAAAAATTATAATTCATTATGTTTCAAACTGTGTATCGTTGATGGTCGAAAATTTCTCAATTATGAATGAACTTATGACAAAATTTATGTTTTGGTTCTCGAAGTGTGCATTATTAATTCTCAAAAATTTCTCGATTATAAAAAAAAACTTATGACACACTTTATTTTCGGATCCCTATTCGATATTCGATATCCGTATTTTTTCATTTATATAAAAACTTATGACATAATTTATTTTCAATTTTCCACCCAATGTCCAATACACATTCTGATGGGCCATCCTTCAAGGAAATCATCATTGTTCTTGCTTAGGACCATCACCATAGTTGGTTCTGATTTGCAAGAGGGAGAGATGAAGTGCATAATTGGTCTCACCTAGCATGTCAAAATTTGAGTACAATATATGTATTGTTAGAAATCAAATTCTACGTATCCAATAGATACTTAAAAAAAACATGTATTATTTGCCTATAGATCGATTTCATCATGCTAAATTCTCGTGAAGTAACACATACTCCCGATTACTATTACCAAACTTAAGGGTATCCTCTTCAAATAGTTCATAGGATCTCTCAAGCTCAATCCAATTTTCATTAATGAAAGTATCAATCGTGCTTTCAAGATTCATTATATATGAGTTATGACCTTACTTACTTCGATTTTTAGTATTCATAAAACTCTAATCTAAAACCTTTAATTGAATATCATAACCAATTCTTGTTCAATAACAAAAGGCATTTTGATTAAGAAAATTTAATTAATAAATGTAGCATGCCAAAATTGACTTTTCAAGTTGATTATAGCCTTGTGGGAACCCTTTTTTTCCAAACCACATAAAATATTTAAAAAAAAAAAAAAAATTAAAAAAATTCTGGAATTTGAGTTATTGAGATTTTTCTGTTTTTTTTTTTCTTCATTTGGTTTCAATTTAATTACTTGAATTATTAATATTCTCTCTATTTTCTTCCTTTTGCAATTTCTCTTTTTTCTACTCGACGAATCGCCGGAGATTCAATCGGAAAATTCACCAACCGTTTATGGATTGCAGAAGCAGATCCCTATCAGCATCGCCGTCCGCCGTCTCCGCCGCCGCCAACAACCAATCTCCGATTCTTCAGTTTTCATCTCAGCTCTCTAATCCTTCATTCACTCCTTTCACCCCTTGGATACGATACCTCCGGTTCAGTTTTTCCTGATTTCTCTTTCAATTTTTGTATTCGAAGAAAACTCCCGAAGGTATATTGACGATTTTACCCTTGATTCCTGTTTATATATGTTTGATAAGAACTTTTTGTCTTAAACTATTAGCTAAAGGTTGGATTTTTACTGCTTTATCGAAAGTTTGGAGTTTAGCTGTTTCTGAATGGTGTAAAGGTTTGGTAAGTTGTAGGAATTTCAATTTTTGTTTATAACCCTGTTGTTCGGGTCAACTTGTGAGCACTTCGACTAATTCCACAGATACATGATACCTCCCATCAACAATATGTACCATAGTTCTTAGGTGACTCTGTCCATCAAGGCTAGAACAAATGGAAAGAAATTGAACCTGAGACCTCATGGTGCTCAATTCACTCCATTGACAACTAAGCCACACCCTTTGGTTAAGTTGTAGGAAATTATAAGTTTAGTGAAGCTGATAACTATTGGACATTAAGGCTTTGATTAGGAATATATATTACTCCCTCCATTCACTTTTACTTGTCTACTATCCTAAAAATTGATTTTCACTTTTATTTGTCACTTTTAACCTATGTTGCTCGAACTCTCCAAAAATGCAGCCGCACCCATGTCGGATCCTCTAAAAATGTTCTATTTTTGGAGGATCCGACACGCAATCATCCGACACGCACCCAATGACATGTTCGAAGAGTCCGAACAACATAACTTTTAACATATCGAGAAAAGGCAATTATTTTTTTTTCCATGTTTTACCCTTGGCAGTAATTACGTATTCTACAAATCATTTTTCAAGAACTGATATTAAACATCAATTAAGATGGGCATTATGGTAAAATACTCATATCAATCATTGTTTCTTAAGGGACGTGTAAAGTCCCAAAGTGGACAAGTAAAAGTGAACGGAGGGAGTAATTGTTATTTTCCTTAAGTTTAGCTAAAGGTTGGAATTTGACTGCTCAAAACAAAAAGGTTGGATGTTTACTGTTTCTGAATGATTGCTAAGGAATTGAAGTTCTTAGAGATTAGAAATTTTACTGAAGGTGATTATTGCAGGACATGAAAGTTTTGAACAGGAATACAAAGTTGATTGTAGTTCTCCTAAAAATGAGCTAAAAGGTTGGATTTTTACTGCTTTAAAAAAAAAAAGTAGAAAAGTAGAAATGGTTGGATTTTACAGCTTCTGAGTGATGCAAACGTTTTGAGTTGTTAAAAAATTTAAATTTTACTGAAGGTGATTATAGTAGGACGTGAAGATTTCGAACAGGAATATATGTTAATTGTAGTTTTCCTAAATTTTTAGCTAAAGGTTGGATTTTACAGCTTCTGAGTGATGCAAAGGTTTTGAGGTTGTTATAAAATTAAATTTACTGAAGGTGATTATTGTACGACGTCATGATTTTGAACAGGAATATATGTTAATTATAGTTCTCCTAAATTTAGCTAAAGGTTGGATTTGCTGCTATTGAATGCTGCAAAGAGTTTGCAAATGTAGAAACTTCATGTTTTTACTAAGATGATTATTGTTGGAGATAAGCTTTGTAAAAATTGTTTTTACTTTTATGTATAAGTGGAGAGGTAAATACCGTACCGCTTTAAACTGAATTTTCTGTTCTTCAAGTATGGCTGTAGAACTTAGAGACATAATACAAAGTTTTAATTGGATCGAATTACTCAAATTAATTTGCATCACAGTAACTATTCAAAAGGTCACAAGGGGAAGTCCTAGTGATTGAGGTGGGAAGTAGCGACCTAGAGATCTCAAGTTTGAATCCTAGCTTGAACACTTGATGAGTTCACCTGATCTAACCTCGGTGAGCATGATCACATCAAAAACCTATGCTTGTCGGTTGTACAGGCTGTTTGTTGAATTAATCATGTGGGCATAAGCTAGCCGTGACACCATAGATATTAAAAAGGAAAAAAATTGTAGACTGATCTAAAGTGGAGAGCTTATGATAGTTGGTAGTCTAGAATGAACCTTCATAGTTAAACATTATTTTTCAACCAGCCTTATTGCTTGTATTATCTTTCATTTGAAAATTTTGATTTTGGAATTTTTGTGCAGTTTAAACTCTTTCAGTAAAGCTATCATTTTTTTCAAAATCCGGAGCCAAAACTTAAACTTGAATTAAGGAGACACTATTTAAATTATAGCCAAGAAGAGGTGGTGGTGTGGCACTTAAAATGATTTAAGTGCTTTCTATGTCAACTTATGATGGCTGCTTCTACGAGTGTGACAAGTCCTCTACATAAGAAGATGTCTGGGAGGAGGACTAAGACTTCTGGTTGGGCTGCATTTGACCTTAATGAGAGACTGAAGCAACAAGATCTTGAGCCAGCGCCTGAGAGAGAAACCTTCCCCCACTTATCCGTTCCTTCCACTTCCTTAAGGGGTCCATCTCAAAGCATCACAAAGAACAGTGGAGCAATTCTAGAGAAGCCTTTTTCATCCTTGCTGCTACCATCTGTAAGTTTTCCATCTTTAATGGCTGATAAAGAGTCTGATGCAAATCAAATTCAAGTTGGCGATTCTTGTTTCAACCAGAGTGATGATGGTTTTATCCAAGAAAGAGGTTTTCTTGAGGTGTGTCAAAAGCTGAAAGAGCTCCAGCCATGGGCTGATGACACCTTGATCACAGATGTCATGGCTGGTGTAAATGATTTCAATAAGGCCTTGACATTGTTGGAAGCAATGGTATCTCTTGATCATACATATGTTGCACATGACAACAGAACAACTCCAGAAGAAGCAGATACTCCCAGTATACAAAAGTTTAAAGACGTCGACACAGATACTAAAGGAGTGAAGTCTAGTAGTAAGGATTCTCTCATGAATATTAGTAAGTTTACTGCTAATAAAGGTTTGTCATTGACAGACAACATGGATCTGGATGAATTGAGCCATGCACTTGCTAAGTGTCTTCAGAGCAACAGTCGTAACTGTGTTTCTCACGAGAGCACACTTCATTTTGATGGAGCAGTGAGGAGTATGAGGTTTGTACCGGTTGAGCCTGAGTGGGAAGAGGATGATATTTACTCGATCCATCGGAAGGATGCGGTGAAGATGACGAGGTAGATTTTACTTGCACTTGTCTATAGGCGTTTACCTTTTGAGTGAAAACATGATTGATTGACCTTTTCCCTGCTTCCCTGTTTTTTTTTTTTTTTTTGAAACTGGTAATGTTACCTTCCCTGGTTTTTTTTTAATTTCATTTAAGATTGCAAGGATAGTTTATACTGACGATAAAGACAACTTATACCAGCGAAGGGTCAAGCATTGGCTGGATTTTGTGCAGGCCAGTAACTTGATTACAAACAACAACAACAACATACCCAGTGAAATCCCACTAAATGGGGTCTGGGATCCCACTAAGTGGGGTCTGGGGAGGCCAGTAACTTGATTGAGAAACCAAAACCATTATGATTTCACCAAATTATTAAAACTCTGATTCTTGTTATTCTTTCTCAGAAAACTATGATTCTTTTATTGAAAATTTGAACCATACGCCAATTTGAGGGAATCAAAAAGAAATAAGACTACATTCGTGAGAGGAAAAAGAACTCCAACAACTTTTCCATCTCCCCTCCTTTCATATACCGATAGTCAGTATTAGCACCTTTTTCAAATTAAATAGAGAATCAAGTGGAAAGATGGGATGCAGACAATTTGCAGCTAAAGCACAATGATAACACACGGTCTACATAGCCCACTATTTAAATATCAAAGATTTCTTTCATCTGTTGGTGCAGATACCTAGTGGGTAATATATTTAAAATTCTACCAGGGTAAATCAGGGCAGTAAAGACTGGTAGATTGAGTGTGTTTTTCATGAAAGGATATGTAGTATCTTTTATTTTACATAAGTGGAAGACAGTGGTAGTTGGTGAACGATTCTTTTGTTATTGATTTTTCTGTATTTGAAGTGATACTCTCTAAGATCCTGTGAACAGAAGATGTCTTCTCAAAGCTCTGCCAGGTTTGGTTCTTAAATAAAGATAATTAATTATATTTGGCATATTTTAGTATGAAACATTGGGAGAATTATAGAGGCCAATCAACTTCAATAGCAGATATCGTCTTTTCAACAAACTAAGTTATGCAACATATTATGATGAAACAAACTATCTTCATTCTTTGTTATTATGATTGCAACCGTAATTATTAGAAGTTTCATGGTTTTAAACATGTTAAGCTCTTATCCAAATTATTCTGAAATCCTCTCTCCTTCTATAAACAGGTCAGCAGCCCAACATTCTAAGGCTTCCCGTGAGGCCTATCTCAGAGGTGACCACTTATCTGCCCAACATTTTTCTATAAAAGCCCGAGAAGAGTGGGTTGCTGCTAATAGGCTAAATGCCCAGGCCGCAAAAGAAATTTTGACTGCCCGCAACGGTAAGAATGATCAATGGATACTGGACTTGCATGGTCTTCATGCAAAAGAGGCAGTTCAAGCCTTACAAGAACATTTGCAAAAGATTGAATCTCAGGTGGCACAGAATCTTGCTACCCATATGAATCAAGTGAACTTGAAGCGCAGCTTTGGAGCTGCTGTTTCTATTGATGTGGAGAATGAGAGCAAAGGGTCCCCATTGAATAAGCAGCGGCCAGCTTTCTTAGAGGTCATAACAGGTATTTTCCTCTTGAAAAGTGTAGCTCAAGGATATGATACATCTTACAAGTCTAGATGTATTCACCAGCAACATGTTCTTCATTGTGGTTGTAGTTATAAGTTGGAGTGTGTTTGGACCTGTTCTTACTTTATGACTTGCTCTTCATCATTCACTCTATTTCTTTAGCTCTAGGCATTCTGTTACTATCTGGAAGTGTTATGAGAATTGTGCGTTTTCTATAAATATTGTGCTTTTAGTTGCTTTTACTAGGAAGATTGAGTAGCCTAGTTGAATTGTTATGCTTGATATGTGGTGAATCACAATCATGGAGCTCAATCTCATACATGTTACCGAATCATAGCGTCATGTATCTAAATTTGTTTGTAGTCCTTCCCTTTAATAGAACATGTAATGGTGGTCATACTGTCCGGTGTCAAAACTCCTCATGGATTGTCCTTATTTTTTAATTTTATTCAATTGGAGCCTCTTTGGTTACTAGTGCCTTAAACTGATTTACAAGCATAAGGTTTTCTGACTAGTGTGAGGTGTTGTTGTGTTCAATTTCACAGGTAAAGGTATTCATAGCCGGGGACAAGCTGCGCTTCCAATGGCTATAAGAAGCTTTCTCGTGGAGAATGGGTATATTTCTCTTCCAAGTGCTTTTGTGTGCTTTTGCTGTCTTAACAGTTAGCAAATGTTCTTTTTTCTTCCCCAGTCAATAAACTAAGTGAAATGTGAATCTCATGTTCTGTAGATATCGTTATGAGGAGACAAGGCCTGGGGTGATCTCAGTTAGACCCAAGTTCCGACCACGATAAATACGTTCATATGTATATTTTGGCTCCCAGATTTAGTGCATTTGTTTCTGTTGCTATCTATTTTGTGTTAGAGATTTTGAGTCTTGAAGTGGTCTGATAAAAACAACCAGAAACCTGTTGTATATTTCTGTAATTATATACCATAAAATATTATATACACTTGCTGATTTCATCACATGTCCATATATAACACTTGAAAGTATATTGATATCAACATCACTTCACGAAGAGGTAGCTTGTTAAAGTGTCCAATGCAGCACTGATGATTCTCCGAGGAACAATGGTCCTTTGAAGAATGTTGCCAATGAACGCGATATTGGCATAGCAGAAGTGAAACCGTTCTTCAAATGGAAGTTTTGACTCGCGGAGAGAGTTTACAGTCCCCCACAAGAGA
This sequence comes from Solanum appendiculatum, assembly GCA_018342035.1. Classification (NCBI taxonomy): domain Eukaryota; kingdom Viridiplantae; phylum Streptophyta; class Magnoliopsida; order Solanales; family Solanaceae; genus Solanum; species Solanum appendiculatum. The sequence goes on along the minus strand of JAGDQO010000692.1, from coordinate 161,001 downwards.
TAAGCGGGAATATAATTGATGAATTGCACAAGTTCTTAGATATGCCAAGCATTCATAATACTCGTTATAACGAAGTTGCTTCGTTTAATAGCTTTATGTGTTGTGGGAGGTAAAACCATTTAAGGAAGTGTAGCATCCATACCCAAGAAACTTTGGTTTCGACTTTTATATGTATTAGTAGCAGTTAATGTAGCCACAAAAAGTAAACCTTTGGTGGTGAGTTTTATTAGTATTAGGGACAATAACAGTTGCCACAGATAGTGTAACTTTAGCGGCGATAAATTAGCGGATAGTATGGTTGGCCACAAATTGGGGGAATTTGCACCTACATTAAATTTTAGAGGGCATGCAAAAAGTGATAATAGTTCTCATTGTTAATATTAATTAAAAAAAAGCACATTTTGTGGCGGTTATAGTAATAATACATACTTAGCAACGTCTTTTGTTAGTTTTAGCGATGGTTACAGTTGCCATAGATATTTTAGCGGTGGTTAAAGCAATAATAAATATTTAGCGGCGACTCAGTTTAATATAACTGGCGATCTTAATTGCCTGAAATAAAACACCTTAATAGCTTTAGCGGCGGTTACAAACGCCACAAATACTATACGTTTTTACCGGCGGTTGATGTCACCACAAAAAACAGACTTTTTGCGGCAACTCTTATATGATTAACGGCGATAATTACCGCCACAAGTAGTATACCTTTAGCGGCGGTTAAAGCAGCAACAAATAGTATCCACTTAGCGGAGGTTATTGTCAAAACCATAATGGTTAGAGTCGACAAATAGTACCCATTTAGCGGCGATTTTAGTCGCCGCAAATAGTATCCGTTTAGCGGAGGTTATAGTCGCCACAAATACCATACCATTAGCAGCGGTTAGTCGCCACAAAATAGTATCCCTTTAGCGGAGGTTTTAGTCACCACAAAAAATATATTTTGAGTGACAATTAAAAACGAAACAAATAAAGAACCTTTGCCTCGTATATTTATTAGTACATGTTGATTTTTTTTTAAATTGTTTGCAAATTCCATTTCACTTGCGTTTATTTTGACATCTCGATGTTAATAATCCAATTTCATTAATTTTATCTTCATTTCTGTTAGCATTCATGCTGATTTTTCTAAATTTTATGGGTGCTTCAAATACATTCTAATAAACAATACTTATCGTGTTCACCATGGCTGGACATTTTTATTTTGGCCTTTCTAGGTTATGAAACCCAAATTCGTAAATAGACTTTTTACTTGTATTACATGATTTTTCTGAATTTGATTTTGGACTTCATATGACCTTAAATTTGGTGGATTCTTCAAAAACAGCCTGATAAACAATACTGATACCCCTACATTGATTTACTAACCACGACAACAACAAAATTAATTTAAAACATCAAACTGAAACAGAATCTATATCAAATACAACGCAAACATATTGACAACCAACAACTGCCAGCAGTCAAAAACAGCAGAAGTTACATGTCAACCACAAAAATTTCAAACAAATCAGTCAGGGGTAGCCTATACTGAAGTCATATAGATGAAAACTTCCAAGTGGTTATCAAATGCAGTCTGAATTGCAGAAGCATTCCACTGCAGCATAGTATCATGTTCATTCCGGAATTAGCTGGTCATTGTCAGCATCACCTTCTTCGTCGATTTTTGGTTTTGATGGACCTTGTCCTGCTCCAGGGGCTTGCTTTTTCTTTATTCCACTCACAATGTCATCAATTCTCAAAAGTAGGCAAGCAGCTTCAATGGCAGTTTTAAAAGCCTGTGCTTTTACAGCATAGGAATCCCATATCTGGACATATTTAAAGATTCTTGAATCAATACAAATTCCTAAATTTTGTTTACTCAAAAGATATTAAAAGATGAAAACAGGTGAAGCATTGTCTCTCTTTAAGTGTATCTCCTATTTGCGATCACTGTCCAATAAAAATTATCGAATCAACCATATATTCATATTCTTCATTCACCTAATAAAATCTGATTTTACGGACTCTTACGCATACAAGTGTGTAACACCAGTTCCCTATCTAGTTCTGATGGGGTCATGGAGTGTACGAAGGAAGAACTTAATATCATACCTTCCGCTCTTTCATGTCGGCAATCTCACCAGTATTTCCGTCTATGCCGATCCATGCATTCTCGCCATTTGCATGCTATAGATATATGAAAAGAATTAGATGAAGAACACAAATAAAGGAAGATAGAATATCCACCTCAAACAGTAAAGTGTTTACCTTTCCTTGAAGAGCGGTCATAATACGAATCACATTCACACCGCAGTTCTGAGCCAAAGTTCGTGGTATAGCTTCAAAAGCAATTGCAGCAGCTTCATAAGGCCACTGCATATATGACAATGGAAGGATGAATGTATTAGCATCCGTTTGCTTTTTTTTCAATCTCCACGAAGAGTCTCAGCAGATCATTATATTCAAAACTTGATTTCAATCTGCAAAAGAATAGCAATAACTTGAAGAACACAACTTACCTTTTCTATGCCTTCAACAGATGAACTTTTCTGCTTTAACATGGCAGATACAGTTAACTCTGTTGCACCACCACCGGGAACTAGTTTAGGACACTTGATGATGTTTCTAGCGACAGACATGGCATCCTGAAAAAGCATAAGGAGCAGCTCAAAATAGTGCGATTTACAGATATCATCTGCTAAACCTATGGAATTGAGGAAATACCTGTAGATTTCTTTCTACTTCATTCAGTAGATCTTTGCTCGCACCCCTTAAAAGTATAGTACATGCTTTCGGATCCTTGCAATCGACAATGAAAGTAAAGAACTCATCCCCAATTTTTTTCACCTCAAACAGACCAGCACCAGTACCAACATCAGATTCTTGCAACTCATCAGGTCTATTAACAATAACTGCCCCACATGCCTTAGCAATTCTGTTATTGTCTGTCTTCCTTAGCCTTCTGATTGCACTGACACCAGCCTTGCACAGATAATGGCATGCCAGATCACTAAGTCCCTTTTCAGTAATAACCACGTCCGGCTTGAATTTAAGTATCTGTGCGCACATGTTCTCAATGTACTCTTCTTCCATTTTCAAGAGGACAGTCCAATCCTCCTCTCTAAGGAGCTCTGCATTGGTTTGGTTCTCACCTTTCTTGTACTCTAGAGGACAATCAAGTAGAATGATGCGAGGGTTTACAATCTTCCTCTTCATTTTGCCAGGGGCAACTACATCTTTGTTCATCATTACTCCTTTAAGCACTAGAGAGTCTTCCAACTGCCCACCAGGCACCTTCTCAACCTTGATGTACTTCTTTATGTCCACCTCGCGTAACCCTTGGCCAAGTTCCACACCAACCATTCTTGTGGCATCAATTGCTAAATCCTGAGATGATGAAAGTCAGACAATGAACACTAAATACATGCCCTGTTCAATCCTATTTCAGTAAAGGACTTCTTGAAGAAAGAGTTCTTCAATTTGAAATCCATATATCAATCAACTAGTTGCCCAGTGAAGACCTGACCTCGTGGTTACCAAACCAAAGTCGAGGTGCTGGAACCAAGAGATCAGAGGTTCAATTCCCACACCTTATGTCCCTCCATAAAATATATATACACACAAATACAAGAACTATGTCTCAATCAAGTTCTGGGAAGTAACTTCTAAAGTCATTATAACTAAGTAACACACTATGGAAAGAAATACAAGAACAAAGTATCTATATGACTATAAGAAAATAATAAGAAACATTAGTAGTTAACTAGTCTGTATGCATGTGTTTCTTCTTGATCTTCAAACAATTAATTATTTACCCTTTTCGAGAAAAGGAAGTCATGTATCCATGTCTTCCTTCTTGATGTTCAAACCATTTGATGTGGGGGAATAGAACTCATGGGAAAGACATCTAGGCACGAATATATGTTATGCTTTCTGTTATTCCCACTTGTAGGCTATACATAGCTAAGTTGCTCGGACTCTCCAAAAATGTTGCCGCACCCGTGTCGGATCCTCCAAAAATTATTTTTGGAGGATCCGACACATACCCATTGATATTTTTGAAGTGTCCTAGCAACATTGATACATAGTACATTTTTCAATTTATTTCTCCAGATGTAAGTTTTTCAATTTATTTCTTCATGGCACTTGGTGGGTGGGGCTGGGGGGTATTAGAAATAAATTTTACTTACTGCAATTAAATCCCCAAATTGACTAGTAAATTTTGTGCCGATGCAACTCTTCACCAGCCCCAACATTGTATCACCTGCCACAGTTGGCAATTATTTTGAGTAATAATGCATGTTAAAATCAGGCAGAAAACTTACATATGAGCTACAATAATAGCATAAAATCTATTCCTGCAAAAAATAAGCATGAAAAATGTTAACTTGAAAAAGAGCAGGGAGCGACGAGAAAATTAAAATCCAAGAAAGAAGGATTAAGTTAAACGAAAAGCACAAAAGGCTGATCTTAAAGTTCGCAGAAATTTGCTCATCCCATATAAAAATAAAGCTTGCCCGGAGATGGGATTATCATACTACAGTGCTCTTTTATTAGTTAAATGTGTAACTTCCATATACTCAATTCAACGTTAGTAACAAAAAGCTATTTCAAGAATTTATTTAAATAACGTTGTTTCTCTGCTTACGACCCCATATCAAGACCTAGCAATTCCAGCAACCACACAAAATTAAGTTCTCTTCGGCACTAAAAACAAATAGCAAACTAAACTAGTATTCTTTTTTCTGTTTTAGCTTATTTTACCTGTAATCCAAAGGCAATTCCAAAAGTTTCAGAGAAGATATCCAAAAAATCTAGGTGTCTTGTACTTATCTAATCCCTCCGGACATGGAACTACTTAAACATAGAAGTACTCACAGTGGAGTTACGAAAAGACAGAGAAATGTAAGAAGCAGTGGGAGCTTACGATCTTCAACATCAACTGTCATTGCAATTTTGTCAAGCACGGCAACAGCATCCTCAAGAGCTTTAGCGTAAGCTGGTCACAGGAGTACATATATTAATCTCAGAGAACTTGGGCCAAAGAATATAAAACCTTAAGGCTCGTTTGTTACCTCTACATATTACTGTAGGATGATACTTCTTGTCAATAAAAGCTTCCGCAACATGGAGCATCTCACCAGCTTCAAAAATATAGATAACATAATTAATATTGTAGAAGAAGTAAGCAACCAGCTTAGAGATTTTTTACACACTTCTCACCATCATAATATTGTGCCAGAATTTAACTCATTTTTTATAAACTTAAAAGCAATTCACCCCTTGTCTGACTTTAGAGGAGTTGAAACAAATGTGGTTCAATTTAACTTAAAAAATAAGACAAGAGCCTCTGCCCCTCTTCTTGTACTTCCTCTCTAACTCCCCCCCTCTTGTTTTTATTTGTAAGTCTTGAGACTAAATTTCTAGCCTGTAACCTTCCTCTCTTACTCCCTCTATCCACATCAATCAAACATAGGCTTGGTTCTTGTTTGTCTTCCAGTGTGGCTCAGACTTCCTCTCTTTTTGTCCTCTTCCCCAATTCTAGTCCATTTCAGCCTCCATGCCTCCTATTTCACCTTCCTCCCTCCCTCACGCGCACGGGCGTCGTAATCAAGCTCAATCACCATTCCTTTACCAGTCTAGTGCTTCAAAAGTGACCATAGACATGCAGATTAGGATTAGGTAGGTTGGAAACATCGCGAGAAATTCACCAGAAAGGTACATGGTTGGAGCTAAAATATATTGCTCGACTACATATGAAATAATGTCCACGTTTCATGCCTCGTTTGTTTTATAAGGTAAAGGTTTTACTAAAAAGTACCAAGATGGTACACGATTACATGAAAGAAGGCTCAAAAGCAGCCTACTCCTCCCTAGCATCTCTAAAATGTCCAAATAGTGTTCTACATTATTCAATACGCTACTCTTTAGCCAAAAATAAAAGTTAGTGGACATATGTTCGCTTTTTTGTTAAATCAAATAAGCAAAAAAGCTGCTCCGCTAAAGGCATGCTGGTACATAGAGATATGCAGTTACATAAAGCGAAGGCTTAGTTCCCTTACTTCAAATACCAGGAACTAAGGAAATCTATCATCCTATCAGCATCCTTTATATCCAAAAATTTACACCAAAAATTCAAAGTTGATATACACATATCTCATTGATGTTCTTATTTGTATCCTCGATTAGAGTTTTGATTCAAGTAGAATGCTTTTTCAAATAAATTCAAATTTGGGGAAGGACTTCAATATTGTGAAACTGAAGTTAAATCCCAAATACTTACAGACCAAGCTCTATTAAAGTGTTTGCCTCTTGATTTCATGGAATCTAGTAGCTTCTCTTCTAGAGAATTTACGCAAATTGAAACTTAAGATTACTGAACCCCCCATTTGAACACCCCTCAAACAATTAACAGCTAGACAATATGTATCAATTGATTACATGATTAACAGTTAGATACCAAAGATAAACAGGCGAGTGAGTTAATGAGTTGCATGACAACAATTTAACTGATAAAACCATCCACCTAAATGACAAAAAAATTAAATAGAGCCATACCAAGGACAATGACTGATGTTGTTCCATCTCCTACCTCTTCATCTTGGGTGCGGCTTAGTTCAATCATTGACTGCAGCAGCAGAAAGATATAACCAATATGAAAGCTTAAACAAGAAAGCAAGCACACAACAATGTGACCACAAACAGATTCGTTAGAGTATGGCATGTAACCAAACATTAACACAACCAAAACAAAAATCCATGAATCAAACAAGGGAACACTCACAAACACATATGTCTAGGGGTCAGCAGAGAGAGAGAGAGAGAGAAAGCATATACCTTTGCTGCAGGGTGAGCAAGATCTAGCTCACGGAGAATCGCATTTCCATCATTGGTTACTACAATTCCTGAAATTATTCATTAACATTCATGACTTTCACCAAAACTACAAAGTAAAAGGATACGCTCATGACATGTTTCAACATGTGTACAAATAGTTTACCTCCAGCAGCATCGAGGAGCATTTTTAACATGGATCGTGGTCCCAAAGTGGTGCGGATAATGTCAGCAACAGCCTGGCAGCAAAACGGAACATAAGAGAACTAACATACGTACTAACTTGAGCTGTGACAAACAATTATAAATTCTGAGAAAATAGACAGACGTATATGATTCCTCGTTCCCACTTTATTTTGTTATGAGGGTGGTGTGCAAACCAGCTTGCGCTCACCTCGAATATTCCCTACCCTACCTCCCACCCGCACAAGTATTGGGTGAGTCTGCCCTTAGGCAAATGGGAAAAGATCTCCTAGGTTTTTGCCTCCGCTGAGATTTGAAACCAATAAGAGGAATTCAAATCCCTTGTTTCTCCAATGTATTCTTTTTCTAATTTTAATTTTCCATGCAGTTAGTTCTTTTAGGTTGAGAGCAGCAAATCAAAGAAATGCCTTGAAGACACTTGAACTAGCAAATAGACTTGCCTCCTCAAACTTCAAGAGCATCCAAAATACAGCTATGATTTCTACAATTTCCCAATCATTCTTGGTTTTTTATGAGGATCTCATTCATTCTTGTATAATGTTAATACTGCCTAAGGAAAATTATCAATAGCGACGCTTTCAAGGATTGCTTAGACAACATAATGAGAACAGGACCCAATATATCACTATTCAACTCAGTAAATTTCATTTTCAGGAACATCAGTCGACATGCATTTTAGTGCAACCTGTCTATAACCACATTATGCAGTTTTACTGACAAAAGCCTGAACAAATAAATAAAAGAAGAATATCAACAAAGTAATCAGCCAAGTCAGTCCAATTTAGCATGGTTGAATAAGCAAGTGAATTATCCATAAATGCATAACAGGAAACAGCAGGAACTCAAACTAGTGGGCACAGAAATGTAGCAATTTCAAAAGGATCAACACTATCTTCCTTCATTTAGATGTCTGGCGAATAAACATTGAAGTTTACATCAAACATGCCATTTTAACGGCTAGTAAAAACCAAGTATATCAGTAAACATATTAAAAAAATACAAATTATTATTGTGTTTACTTATTCTAAGAATAGACAGTGAAAAAATGGACAAATAAGCACACCTTTGCTGCTTGAATATTCGCCCGCTGTACCTTGCCACCTTGCTCACGTTTCATAGAATCCTCTGCTCAATACAACCATTGTAAGAAAACAACTAATAAAATGAGTCCTAGAAACTAAAACACTAAGGGGTCGTTTGGTAGGATGCATCCGATAGACTAATATATGCATTAGCTTTGTGTATTACTTATACGTTGTTTGGTACATTTTTTAAACCTATGTATAACTAGTACATACAAATCATAGAATTAGCAATGTAAGGGGTTTTAATGCATGCACTATCATAGTAAATTTCCCCTCAAAACCTTTTCCACATCTACCATATTTGTGGAGGGTATTTACGTAAACAAATAATTTATTTTAGAAATTATGCAACGCATCATAGTTTTAGTTTTAATACACCAAACCAAACTGTGCATATGAAATAACTTAGCATAGCTAATGACAAGCATTACCAGTACACTCTATTCAACACTGTTCTTGTACACACTACCAAACTACACCCTAACCAAAATCAGCATATTCAATAACTTAGCATAACTAATACAAGCATAAGTGATACACTCTATTCATCATTGTTCTTGTACACCCTACCAAACGACCCCCACCAGAAAAGCTCAAAACCATAGCAATTACTACATCCTCAAACACCCTTTAACCCATCTTACTCAACCCATGTCTAAAAACTCAATCTTGCACAAACAGATCGAGCTTTTCGAAAATGAGACAATCAATCAATTAATTCAAACCCCAACAAGTTAAAATCAGCTAAACATAAACTCAATCCCTCAATTAGCTAAAACCTCAATCCCAAACTAGTTGGGGTCACACTACATGAATCATCCAGATCCGTTCTACTCCACTCGACACATTTTCACGCAAGACAAACAAATGGGTATCCAGAAAATACACGGAAAAGTGGGAAAAACAAACAAAAAAAAACCCAAAAAAAGGAAAAAAAAAAACTTACGCATAACAAGAACTGGAGCATGCATCTTGTTAATTTGAATGGTGACCTAGAATGGAAATGTTGAGATTTCTGCTCTTCGGAGATTGTGGGGTTCGCGAGAGGGGGGGTGGGTTAGGGCAGAGAGAACACTTCACTATGATCTCTATCAGAGATTTGAGTTTCTTCGGTGCTCTATTTGAACAACTCGAAAACCCTCGAAGGGTTTTGGGTAAAATTCAAGTGTATCGCTGTCTATGTGCTAATCCTGAGTACCCACTGAATAAATAAATAAATACATTAAAACCTCATTAAATTAATATAGTTGGAACCGTGAAATATTATTATTTTGTAGAGGTATTATTTAATCGATAAATTAATAATTATTAATTTATAGAGTATTTTGAGATTCAACCTTGTGATGTTGGGATAATATGAGTTTCAAGATGTATTGTCGGAACCCGTTTTGTTGTAGGATATTAAAAGGTTACGAAGTGGAACATGAAACTGATCAAGGAAAGAATTAAGTTTTGGATGCTATCAATTTTGCAATCCCGACTTGGATGACAAATGTTCAGCAAGAGAAAAAAACAAATTGTTTTCGACATTGCAAAATTTGTTTGGAGTATGAAATCTCAGATAATTTGAATGAACCCACCTGTGAAAACGTCATTCATGAACTTGAGGTCATGATTAATGATCTCGGTTATCGCAGTAAAATAGACGTCAATAACCTATTGGATTATCCAAGTGAAAATGATACATATTCAGAGGTTCAGAGCTTAGAAGAAATTGTGGATACCATAAAAAACAATGTTGATGATGAAGTTGTAGATGATACAATACCTTTGGAACCAATTATGCTTAAGGAAACACTTATCATATCTAGAACTCTTCACAATTTTATGGTGTACGTAATTCGAAAAGACAACACTAGAACTTTTGGATGCAATAAGAAAAGTTAGAGATGAACTTCAACTATATTTAAAGTTTAACAAAAAAATAAAATACAATAAAATCACATTTCACTAAATTGTCTTAGATATATTTATACTTTTAAAGAATTATTAATTTATAATATTAATGGGACCATATATTTAAATAGGGGTTTTCTGAAAATATATTATCTTATTATTTTATCGAAATAAGTGATTTTTTTCATTGGCCCAAGTCGGGACCGGAGAAAAATATTATCTTAGAGAGATTATTAATTTACCGAGTATTAATTTAGTGAGGTTTTACTGTAAATGTGCCTTTTAATTTAGCTTCAATTGACATCTATGTTTTTTAATTTTGGATGTGCATAAATAGACACATCTAACTTACATAAAATTGAACAAATATATACACGCATTCTACACGGCAAAATACGCTAAGATGTCACATAGGACACGAATTTCTATGTAGGATACATGTGTGTATTTGTTTAACTTTATTCAAGCTTAAGTGTCTACTTATGCGCATTTAAAGTCTGAGGGCATAAATGTCAGTTGAGTTCAATTTAAAAGGGCATGTTTATGTATTATATCATACATAAATTTGTCATTTAACTTGGGTTCAACTAACATATATGTCCATCAACTTTGGATTTGCACAAGTAGACATTTAAATTTGTATAAAATTAAACAAGTAGACACACATATTCTACATGACATAATAGGATGCCACATAGGATGTTGTGTAGGACACAAATCGGTACATAGAACACCAAGTAAGACACATGTGTTACTTGTGCAGACCCAGAGTTGAAGTTATAAATATCGGATGAGACTAAATTAAAAGGCAAGTTTATGTATTATGCCTATTATGAAACTTGTTTTATACTAAGGTGTAAAATAAAAATCTTATAAGCGCAAAATTATAAGTGTTAATTATAACCATAATTAGTTAATGAATATAAAGGCATAACACATAAATATGTCCTTTAACTTGGCTTCATTTCACATTTATGATCTCCAACTTTGGGTGTGTACAAGTAGACTCTTAAACTTTTATAAAGTTGAATAAATAGACACATGCATCCTATGTGGCATCTTACATAGCAATTTGCATCCTATGTGGTGTCCTACTTGTATTCTGTCACGTAGGACTCATGCATCTACATGTTCAATTTTATACAATTTTAAGTGTCTATTTATGCACATCCAAATTGGAGAGCGTAAATGTGAAATAAGGTCAAATTAAAGGTCATATTTATGTATTAAGTCATATATAAAAAATACACTATAATGTATTTCTATTTTTTTTTAACAAATAATTGTTACTAAAACAGTATGTGGTTAGAATAATAGCTCTTTTTGTAGGGGTGTCAAAAGAATATGAAAAATCGATCGAACCGAACCAATTTATGTTATTTTTTCAATAAAATCGTGGGCTTTTATTTAAGTGTATAACTGTCTCGAACAATTGGAATGGTCTTTTTAATTTATGAAAAAAACAGAGGGCTATCTTATAAAGACAAGTATATTTAATTTTATCTTTAAACAAAAGGCAAATTTGAATCATTTCATGAAGTTTGGGAATATTTTTGAACCTTTTTCCTTATAAGAATATGTTATTTTACTTTGAAATATTCGAAATTACTGCTAAACTTTGTGAAATAATTTAGATTTGTGTTAGTTTTATCCTTGTTGTTATAATACTAGACTACATTAAGTCTTATTGGTTAGCGTCATATGTTTTCCAACATGTAGACCTTTCTTACAAGGAAACGTGTTCAAATTTAAACTTAACCATACAAAGTGGTCTGGATTCGTTTTGAACTTTGTAAAATGATTTATATTTTATTTTTTCTCAATCATTGTCGACATTCCTCCCCAATCGTTTACTGTTATAACAAACAATTCTTTCTACTTTCAAAAACTTAAAAAACATCATTACTTTATCACTTTGATGTCACGATACACAAATAAAAAACAATCAAAGATTGTTTGAATCATTGTTTACTTATTTGACTTGCCCCCCTTTTTTAAGTAAAAAGGAAGTTGTGCAAGTGAAGTAAAATCTATTAGAATAAAAAACAATAAACTTTGAGTTGTGCTTTATACAACTAAGGGTTGATGTTTTTTAACGCCAAAAATGCCAATTTTGAAGTATTATAGAAATTTTCTCATTTAAATCATATTCGTTGAAAAATCAAAACTGTCATTATATAGAGAGAGTGAAAATAAAATTTATCAATGTATTTAATGATAATACTCCAATCTCGATCAAATTGGAGTCAATCTATCAATTATATGAATCTTCAATGGTCATCTTTTTATATATAAGTTCACCTCTTATTGACATTATACCAAAATTAAAAATATTAAAGTTAGTTATACTTTATTTTGACATATAAAAGCATAATAGGACCTTAAATATGTCATTTACTTGGCTTCAACTGATATTTATTCCACCCAATTTTGAATGTATACAAGTACACACTTAAACTTATATAAAATTGAACAAGTAGACACACACGTCATACGTGACATAATACACAAAGATGCTACATAGGATGCAAATTGGCCAAGTAGAACGCCTCATAAGACGCATATGTCTACTTATTCAACTTTATATAAATTTGAGTGTCTACTTGTGCACACCAAAAATTGGAAGGTATTAATACAAGCCGAAGCCAAGTTAAGTAACACATATCTATTATGTCATTCAAAAAACATAATTTACTTTATTTAACTTCGTATCAAATTAAAATCAGACAAACAAATTGAAACTGTCGAAATATTCAATTTATATCTTTCTTACCACAAGATTTTCCAAAAACAAATTTTAGAAAAAAATCAATTTATATGGACCAATTATTCCACGTTGCCTTCCATCATTTTGGACTCATCCATCAAATGCAATCTCTACCACAAGATCATTTACCCTTAAAATGACTAAAACACCCCTAAATGGAATCCTCAACTAACCTTAAAAAAGAATATCTTGATGGACAATTTAGTCATTTCACCTCTCAAACTCTCTCCTTCTCCCTTCAAATCCTCTGCCATTTCTCTCTCGCACACACACTGCCCCCAGTCTCTCTCTCTACCTATACATACAGAGTTATACGTATAGATTGATAATACCAAAAAATGGCGTTACAAGTTCAAGTAAATCAGGTACTATTGAAGTCATCAATGGCGCCGGCGCCGGCGCCGTCTGCATCTTCTCCGTGGAGGTTCAACAAGCAGTCAGTGGTCTGTGTTGCAGGAGATTATGGTTTCTCGTCTAGGGTTTTGAGGAACAGAGGATTGAGCTTGAAGGTGAAGTGTAGTAGCTCAGATGCTACTGTTACTACAACGACTGTGACGGTCGGACAGGTGACGGAAGTTTGTAAGGATACGTTTTGGCCGATTGTTGAAGCTGCCGGTGAAAAAACTGTCGTAGTTGACATGTACACACAGTGGTAAAATTACATATACTTTGTATTTCTTTTTAGATTTGATGAATTTAGTGCTTAATTATGATTCTTACTAGTATGAGTTAGTGCTAATTTTGTTTTATCCTTTTCTCCAAGGATTTTTTAGCTCAAAATTAGTGTAATCCTGATAAAGATAAGGAGGAGGAGTTTGGGGTAATTTGATAGTTAAGGTAATTATAATCATATAACAATGATAGGTAGCATCTAAGGGTGCGACCTACTGGTCAATGAAGCTAGAAATGAACGACCTTAATTGAACAAGGTTCGAAGTATAGTGGAGACGAAAAATGTTGGTGCAAGGATGAAAATACTCTGTAGAATAGTTGAGGTCCGAGTAAACTGAGCGACACACTACTTCTATATAGTAATGAGGAAAATAAACTAAGATGAATTCTCTGAATATTGCAACGGAATTCTATTCGTTTTCCTGAGAAGAATATAACAGATTATGAATCCATAAGGATGGATTAAGAGGATCCATATAGCTGACTCTAATTTATTTGGGATTGACGTGTGCTAGATGATTGGCAAAATGCCTATCTAATTAGGAGGAATGAGGTTTCCAAGTCAACAACCATATATTACCAAGGAGATTATTTGAACTGAAATGATCTAGTTTTCATGTCATTCCACTTGAAAACTAATCAGATATTCAAGAGGAAATTATTTGAACTTAAAATGGTGTGGTTCTCATGTCACTCCACTATTGGCGAGAAGTTTGTTTTGCTAACATAATTTGGGAGGTTGTGGAGTAGGAAAATGAATTAAGCTGATTAGTTTAAATATGGTTTGATGAAAATGAATTCCCTTTAGAAGTAAATCCCACTAAACTAGGCTTATACATGCTGACATGAAAAGTAGAGGCAAACGGAGTCAAAGGCCGAGCCTCAATCAGCAAAGGGCGATGACCTCTTTTATTGGACAACTTGGAACAGAAAGTTATCTTCAAAATTTATTGCTTAGCTTGGATTAGCCTCTCATTGATCCCTCTCTCCTAAATTGAAGTGATATTGAGATCAAGCATTGATAGATAGTTAAGAACATTTATGACTGCTGGTTTCTTTGCTTAAGGAATTTCATTTGACTCTGCTTTCTCTTGACCTTATGGGTGTACGTGGTAAAATCTTATTTGGCTGTCACAGAAAGGATGTTAATTGGCAGTTGACAGTTCTATAAGTTTCTGCTGTCGCCAAAATTGTTTTGAAAATGGGGTGGGTAGTCGGTATATGATTGAGATCTGAAATTGCTCTCATCCATAGCTCCACACCTTGCAAATGAAAGCCTCACACGCTTCGCCTCCCATGTGCCAACATATTACAGAGTGAAAAAGGAAATACAAGGGAGAGGAACACCAAATTAATGCAATGTATTTCACTATTGATCGTCATGAAATGATATTTGTGTATTCATCTTAAAGAAAACGGAAAATAAATGGACTGAGAAACTGTTGGAGACTAATGAATAGTCAATTGTTTTGGAAGACATGTTTTTATGCTTTCAAGTGTAGGATTTGAAGAGTGATCTATGTATAAGGGGGTTATTCATGCCCTCTTGTCATTTCCATTCACTGTCGCCTGTCTGATATATTGTTACTTGATTGAATGTTTCTTTGAATTTTGACTTAGTTGTTTTCTGGACCTCACTTTTATCATCAGTAATAAAAGTGTCTTCTCCCCCTTTGTCTTGGTTTTCCGCCTTGTGATTTCTGATTTCAATCTACCTGCAGGTGTGGTCCTTGTAAAGTTATCGCTCCAAAGTTTCAAGAGCTATCGAAGAAATATAACGATGTGGTCTTTCTGAAGCTGGACTGTAACCAGGACAACAGGGTATGTATTCTTTAAACCTCTCCTTCTAAACGAAACAATACACACTAGAATTGATCAATGTGATAATTTTTGGCAGCCACTAGCCAAGGAACTAGGCATAAAGGTGGTTCCAACGTTCAAGATTCTGAAGAACAATAAGATTGTTAAAGAAGTCACCGGAGCAAAACTTGATGATTTAGTAGCAGCAATTGAGAGTGTGCGATCAAGTTAATATTTTTTTTTCTATTATTTCTTCTGTTCATTTGCTTAAATATGAAGCAGATAATGTCTATGAATGTCGTAATTAGTTCTAACTAAATTCAGTGTATAGCCGTGGATAATTAAATCTCACTAGAGAAAATGGAAGTGATGTATTTGTGCTGCAAAATTGCAATAGATCTTGTCTTTGTTAAAATCTCTCCCTTGCCAATGTTTTATTTTTCCATGGAGAGTAATCAAGAAAGCTAAATACCCGTATTCTTATTTCACATTCTATAATATATATATATATAAATAAATTGATTCTAACATAGCATATGTGAGGAAATGAGAAGTCTTGTAATCAAAGTTTTTTTGAAAGTTTTGTCGAGTCAACATGGGTCAAGTAAAATGACACTATTTCAGATGTAATAGCAATTTTTAAGTATCGTAAAATAGCCATTTCAAATGAATCTTTTCCAAGACAAGGATTAAACAATGAAGAAAATACCAGGGGCTAAATAATCAAACTGCATACAATCTTTAATTTGCTTATTTATCTTAATATGATGAGATTGTTATCGAGGTACAAACCTCACATAAATATGTCAAAAAGAAAAAAAGAAAAACAAGTAAGCTAGAATCCACAATAAAATGCCAAAGAATACCTCAGATTAAACATTAAACTCTCCTAATGAGTTTTAGCCAGAATCATCTATTCCATTACTACCAGTCATTGCAAACATACTCACTGAAACTGAAATACTGCAAGGTATCATAAGCCCAAACTAAACGCCTTCCAAGTTCCTCTGCATATTGTTTACTGGGTCTTACTTGAACGATTCTATGGTTTGATGACAAACAGAGGCTGCAGAGAGATAAATACGATATTAGGAAGGAAATGGTATTAACAAACTGAATAGTTGGATTAGGTTAGTCAAGAAACTCACAGTATCAACACTGACAGGTTTTCCATCTTCAGCAACAACTTCAACGATGGTTCCTGACCGATCAGCCTGAAGGGGACAGATAGAGCATCACAGTCAAATTTAGCAAAGGATGATTTTTAAATTGGCCCACATTGGCAGAGGGAATAGGTTGTCTCCTTATATGATCTTATCCTCATCCCATGAGCTAATTTTAGAGGTTAAGTTAGGGGCAAGGTCCATTTCATTGACACGGTATCAGATCCCAGCCAGACTCGTCCTTTTCCTGGGTTAAGTGATGTCGAGCCCTAATTAACGTTATTCATGCTCCAGTTAACCAAGCTAGAGCATAAGGGGGGAGGGTGTTAGATCCTCCTACATCTATTGAAGGAATGAGATTATTGTCTCCTTATATGGTGTTGTGCAACGTTCACCTCTTAAACTAGCTTTTGGATGTAATTAGGCCCAGGCCTATTTCCTTAACAATAACAAAATCAAAGTAACTGAAAATAAAAAAATCATGTTTGATCCTAAATTTGTTATTGTGGAGATAGAAAAGCGTATCAAGAGGATAATGCAAAAGTAGGAGGCAAAATCAGGGAGTTTATGCACAATGGTGTCTTTGAGTGAAGCAACAAATGTATGCTTTTAAATGATGTAACTTCATTATCAAAAAAAAAAAAAGCTTTGATGTAACTGTTAGTTCGTAGTGGGATGACACAGGTGAAATAGCGACATCAAGTCATAACTACCACTAGTTTCCACAAAAGTTCATCAGATTGACAAGAAAGGATTTTTCTGCAACATGAGGGCAAGGAAACATGAAACTTCTGCCACTTGTTTAGAGGGCGGATTTTGATAAATATGCTAAAGAGAATTAGCAGATAGACATCAAAAGAGACTACTGAACTATACTCCTCTACATATTTGCACAACGTAAGAAAGCACAAACCGTATTTACAAGCATTTTGTAGAAACTGGCATGAGTACATCCACATGACAACTCCAGCAGAGATAAAACTTCCAACAAAATGCTGTAAAATAAATAAACTTATGGACTCCCAGTATAGTTACACAATAATAAACACTGAATGCCTGCTCCACATAATATACTCTTAATATTTTATTTTTCTCTCAAAAAATACAAATAAAGAAGTTATGGTTCTCTAACAAGATTCAGATTTCTCCCTTATTTCTAAATCCGCCAGCTTCAACCATTCCAAGGAAAAACAAGCCCCTTCAACTTCTTTAATATTAGCGTCCTGAATTAATTGAGTAGCTAATTGCTAGAAACTTTGTTCACTTCCTACCATAAGGATTACCTTGGTGACCACTAAAGCCATGTACTTGTACTCATTTTCATGAAAAGAAGACTTCACTGATCTACTAATCCCTCTAACAGATGCCAATTGGCAATTCATCCTAAATTCATTGTCAATTCTATGCCAATTGCCAATTATAAATTGAAAGTGTTAATACGAAAGCATATATTTAATACATAAAAATGCAGAGAATAATGCAGTGCCAAAATAAATAATGAACAAAAACGGAGTACACCGCACCTTCCCTCAACTTGTGGGATCACTCGGTATGTTGTTGTAATTTAGGATAGCACCAAAGCATGTTGCTATGTCTACAATGACTGTTAAAATGTAACTATCCCAATTACCAGATGAATCTCAAGTAGAAAAAGGTATTCCCAAAATTTACGTACATTTCATAGCAAACCTTACATGTCCAAACTAGATCCACTAAGTTTATGATCCAAAAAAAAAAGATCGTCAAAGTTTAAGCATGCAGCATGCCCAAACAACACAATGTCCACAAGCCCAAAAGTGACACTAACGAATATAAAATCTAAGCTTGTGCACCATAGATTGAAACCCTCAAAATCCTTTGGGCATCTTCCTTTACTACTTCTAATAATATAATTAAATAGTCTAAGAAAAAAAAAATCTTAATTTGTTTGGTAGACTATAAATATAAAGTTTGTCCAATTCATGTATTGGATGTGGTCTGGACTAGTAGAGTAGAAACATATATATTTAAAGATACTTAATATTTCTCCGGTTTATTTTCTTTTACAAATTTGCAAGCTCTAGCAAAACCAACGGACATCAGTTTTGGAAAGGAGTCGTTAGATGGTAAAATGACAACCCAAATCTTTTTGTCTCAAGCTAGTTTGTGCACACCCCCACTAATACATCACGCAGCCTGGCCAGCCCACAGGTATAAATTTCCAAGTTAATCCTATTCACAAGGCTAGAGCATGGGGTCACACAAATGTAGTAGCTAGAATGAGAACCTGGGATCTCTCAAGCCTCAACCATCGGGGGTCATCCTTTTGGAGACCTCATTTCTTGTTTGTATATGTAGAAAGCAGGTTTATAGATTAGAAGTCGAATGCAATCTTTGTTCCTGCATCTTTTTGAGTCTTATGATGCATTGATGCTACTTCTATTCCACACTGGGAAAAAACAGCAGAGAGGCAATAAATAATTTCTTTGATGCATGGGCAAACAATTGCTAATCATGATTTCAATTTGGTTCAATGCATTTATAAAAGTTGTGTAGGTAAGAACACAATTTTTTTGGCATCAATTTAAAAGCAGATATATAAACTTAAAAATAGCTAAAAGTCACGAAACAGAGGTCTTGTATAAGTACAAGAAAACAATATAGCAAGCAATGGCAATAGCCAAAGGAAAAGGTTACCTCTATTTCGTTCATCAACTTCATCGCTTCAATAATGCAAAGAACTTGACCCTTCTGCACTTTGTCTCCGACCTGTTGTAATGCATATCATGGAAACCAAATGCATTTGAGAGAGCGCATTAAACCATGAAGTTAAAAAAAATTTATCTTTGAGGTTTCCATATTTGAATTTATTACATAAAAGATGGACATGCAGTACCTTCACAAATACTGGTTCACCGGGTGCTGGACTTCTATAGAATGTCCCTGCCATTGGGGATTTGAGTGGTGGAAGAGATGAATCAGCTGACTTTGCTGCAGCTGGAGAAGGTGCAGGGGTTTGAATT
Source organism: Solanum appendiculatum (assembly GCA_018342035.1). Taxonomy (NCBI): domain Eukaryota; kingdom Viridiplantae; phylum Streptophyta; class Magnoliopsida; order Solanales; family Solanaceae; genus Solanum; species Solanum appendiculatum. The sequence continues at coordinate 141,599 of JAGDQO010000692.1, read as the reverse complement.
GGAGCAGGTGTAGGTGCAGGCGGAGGAGGTGCGTTGGATTGTACAGATGGCACATGATATGATTGTATAAGTGGAGCTTGTGAAGGAACAGCAGCAGGTGGTTGTGGTAGTGCCTCCTTCTTACGGATTATAATTTCACAATCAAGTTGTTTTAACTGCAGCTCCACAACATCCCTAGAATCAACTAGCCTGCACAAAGGACAGTCTGTCATGATTATTCATGAAAAGTCTCTCCAGATATGTGGAAAAAAAAATGGGAATGCATACTTGACAAGGCTTGAAACTTGGCTAATAAAGTTAGATATTGCTTCCTCTGATACCGAAGTTGCAGATGAAGTCTCACTTGGTGATTTCACCTCTTCTGACTGGGTGGTAGGAGTAGCTGCATCATTTGAAGATCCACCAAGAGCAACCTTGAAGACAACAGATGGTCCCAAAAGGTTTTTCACAAAGGTAACAAAATATGAAAGAATTCCTCCAATGAAAACCACTTGAAAGAATCTTACCTCATTCAATTGGGCTCTTGCTACAGCTGAATGATTCCAACTAGAATGTAGACCCTACAAAAAAAAGGAAGATTATAGCCACATCAGTCTTTCTTCCTCTGGCACTAGTAAAAATGGCAAAATCATCTCTGACGTCTTTGGGAAATGGGGATTTGTACTATGGTTCTTCCATTAAATGAGTTACACAGGGTATTACTTCGCTACTCGGGGTGGCGGTCCGAAAAATTCTTTATATGACAAGTTCTAATCATATTATATAATCTATCCCCATTTTACAGAAGAAGAAAAAAGAAGATAAGAAGAACTCATTAAAGTTGCATAAGAGCTGCAGAATCAACTTCTTGTATAATGATATAAGAGCAGCCCTTTACTTTTTAACTACTTCTAAAAGCAAATGCACTCAAAACAATATTTTAATTCTACCTAATGTTCTTAAGAGGCCATTTCCTTCAAATTAAAAGTGCTGTTGTGAAGGATTCTTTCAAGTTCAACAAATGAATATATTTATTCAGAATTAAGGGAATGTAAGTGTTGTTTCATCAGCGAAATTATACCTTTGCCAATCTGAAAAAAAGTTCAACAAACGAATTATATCACTACAATTGATACAAGATCGCCAATGAAATACTATAGGGTCTTCATAGTAACAGAAAACCTGTTGAGAAAAGAAGATACTACATCACAGAGGCAAATCGAGAGTGAGTTCAATGGATTCAACTGAACACATCGTTTTGGTTTGATCATAAGTAAAGATGTGAAAAAGATTATGCTTGTGCGTGTGTAGCACACATTTTGTATCCACTGACTGTAAATGTTAGATTCTGAAACTGCTGCAATGGCAATGCTAATACAAGTGCAGTTCTTCAGTTAATTTATTGTTTTCCAAAATATTTCAGATTTTCTCAAAAATATGAAACAATTCTAAAATAATTTTTGTTGTTGTTTACTTTGTCAATTTCCTTGACCCAGGAAAAATCATTAAAAAAGGTCTCTGGATACTCTTTTCTCCTCAATATTAATGGCAAAGCAGAAAAGAGAATACCAGAACAAATAATAAGGATGAAACCTTTTTTTGAAATTGAAAATTCATTAATACTAAAGATGAAACCTTTACACCAATTAATTAGCTAAACTTCATTTGTTGCATCTAAAATAACATATAAGTTATCTTTTCCATTTCCAGCTTCAATTTCAGCTTAGAGATATTCACTTCTTATACGTGTGTTCTCATATCACGTTTCATAATCAAAAGAATACCCAAAGATATAAAATTATATTGAGAATAGAAATAAAACCATAGGCACATGCACCCTTCCACAGTAACCTCAATTCAAACTATATAGTATGGCTGAAAATCATTTCTAAGATTATGTAGACCCCAATTAGTTTGGGACTGAACGGTAGTTTTATCATATCTAAATATAACAGAGTCCAAACTAGTTTGTGATTAAGACGTTATAGATGTTGTTCTAGTATATTATAAGTATCGTATTATAGCCATTTTGGGTGATTCTTACTCCATATAACAAAATAAATAATAGATCAGGCATGACATACCATTATTTACCTGCATACATAAAACATATAAAAATAATTTCATAACATCAATCTCAAATTTATTTATTTTCTTCTTTTCTTAGTCTGTTTTGGTAATGTGTTCTTCAATTCTCACTATTACATGTTGCTTCATTTTATCTATTTATCTTGCTATTTTGTTGTCATTATTCCATTCTATCATGATTTGTCTACACTTCTTTCAAGCCGAGGGTCTGAAACAGCCTTTCTACCCCGCAAAGGTAGGGGTAAGGTTCGCGTATATCCTAAAATCTCAAAGATGAAACCCAGAAAGCAGTAAAAAAACATGGCTTGATTTATGCTACCACCTGAGGGTGTGCTAACTAGATATATAAGTGAATTTGTTTCTAAAATGTATACATTTAACAAATCGTATTCATTCCGAACTCATTGAATCTAAATAATATGCATATTTCATACACAGATGGCCGTAAACACAAAATTAACTGAAGCAAAGTGAAATGAGGAGGCAAAAGTGCAGAGAAATAGTAATACCTTACAGGAGAATCGGAGTTTGGGCGTGACAGATAATTTGGAACGTATATGATAGTAATGGCGATGATGGCAGAAAGGTAATAAAGTCAAGGACTTTGGGGCATTTTTGGCCGGAAATACTGCCGGTGAAGCAGATGCCGCCGGTGTCGCCGTCGCCGTTGTTCCGAACGACGTCGTCATTTTGCTCGCCGGTATTCAGAGAGAGAGGAGCGAAGAGAGAAGGAAACAGAGTGCGTCGATGAATCCAAAGAGAGTGTGGAGATAATGGACAAGTGCTTAACGATGTCGTTTTGAGTTTGCGAACAGTCTGATCTAGACAAGTCAGCATGTGGGGCCCTTTGGACCAAATCTGAATGACGTGGCAAATGAATCGATTTTTATTTTTTTTTTAAAAGTGTTTTATGAGTGAGCCATGAAAGGAAGCAAAAATATATGGGGGTAGAGTTTTAAAATTCGTTTTATATACGAGTTTTGAGATGAGGTTCATTAAAAGCGTATGATTTTATAGACGAGTCACTAATCGAAATGAGGTGCACCAGATATATATATATATATATGCATTCTTTAAAAGTCGTTTCATGGGAGAGTTTCAACACGATACTCAAATAGTATGAAACATTTTCTACACTCTCGTGTAAATTGAGCTTCTTTTTCTTTGTTTTTTCAAGAAGTAATACGTAAACATTTGAGATTATATAACAAGTATATCATAAGTTGATTTCATTTTTCTTCCAATAAATTGTGAATTGAACAATCGATAATGCTATGTAGTACTATATTTCAAGACGGTATAAATATGATATTGTTAGATTGTTACTTCTATGTATAGCATAGTTAAAAAAGAGGATTGCTATTAGTGGAAAAGATTAGAGTTTACTATCTTAGTTAACTTCATAAACCAATTTTTTTTTTTGAAAAAGGAGGTTATCTCGAGTTAAATTTCTTTTAAAATGTCAACAAATCGAGCCATAAGTATTCCCCAAAGACTTACATATGTTACATTTTAGCTAGAAACTCATTAGTCACTTGCAAATCAAAGACACATTATTCCACAAACAAATCGCCCATGTTGGCGAAAAACAAGCTTGGGAATTTTTAAATGGGTTATTATCTCCATAAGAGGTGCAATCTCCAAGGGTGGTACAATAAAAAATGTCATAACACTAGCTAGACCATAAAACGTACATGTCATTTTGAAGATCAAATATCAAACTTCACCTACCACTTTCATAATCCAAAAACATCAGTATATATATGACATCATCTCCTAGATACTATGAAGTACCAAACATCCACCAAGTCAACACACAAGATTTCAACTCTCCATCCCACAGCACCTTTCACCTAGTAGCGATCATAACGCCTGGAGAAAGAAAAAAAAAACTGTTGGTGAATATTGAACAGGGGCTCTCACATCAAGTTAACCAGAAATTTCTCTCAAATGCATAGTGTCTGCATCAAATACCTATATTTGCAAACAAAGGTGATAATGATATAGAAACTACATTCTTCACGTATACAATCAATTTGACATTGCAATGGTCTATTATTATATTTATGATGGAACATGCTATGTGAAAAAAATAAGAACCTGTGGCGATCATAATCCCTTGACCTTTCTTTTGACCGTGAACGTGATCTCCTGTGACTTCTTGAATCATAGTTACGAGAGCGGTCTCTGTTTCTGTCACGCTCGCGATCATAGCTGCGATCTTTACTCCTGCGATCGTGATCTCTCCCCACTTCACGGTTATCAACTCTGTCCCTGCTTGATTCTCTCTCGTGTTCCCTGCTTCTCCTTTCTTTAGATCTGCATAGTAATATTGAACACTTGAAGTTAAGATGGTAAAAGCAAAAGTAAATACAGTAAAGTAATGCTGAATAAGCATGTCACAACAGGAGATCCAACCTCCTATCTTCTTCTACTGCCTTGCGCTTCTTGTCTCTTTCTTCCTGGCAATTCATCATTGAGAAAGTACAAATGAAGCATATCACAAACTCCCTTAGTTGTCCCAGTGAGATTACAATGAACACATATTCAAAGAATAAAATTGTGAAGTACAGAATGATAATCCCTATTCTTCCCTTCTTTAATTGACTAGTCAATTTTAAAACTTAAAAGGAAAATCGACCTAAGTCTCACCTAGTAGCATCCTCATCAAGTTACAAATTTTATAAATCAACAGGGAACGTGCACATAAGTTATTATGCTTCAGCAACGAAAAACAGGAAGGGACCAAGTTTTCAAACATGATAGGAAACAAACTAAATTTCTCTAGCAAATAATTGAGAAGCATATTCACACACATTATATAGGAAGAACATTACAATAGCAAAAATTGAATTGCTAACAGATTAGCAGTAATAAACCATCGCCACCAAACAAAGTTTCATCCTTATCACGCGCAAGGCTGGACAACATAGGCGATTTCGCTATATTCTGTTCACTAAGGAAGATACAGAAAACAGCAGAACCTGAAGTTAATTTTTGATTCATGCATCAAGTAATTGATTATACTCGCCTTTATGACGAGGATCTCCTTCATATAGTTACCAACTCTTTTTAGCTCTTAAGAAATCAAGCATACGTCACTTATTCAACCATTCTACCCCGTCTTAAATTCTACCCTAATACGGTTCCATGAAAAAAATATTAATAACCTTTAAATATGTCATTATGAACCTCAAATAAAATATGAGGTGTGATATGAGAAGACGTATTTCTCTATGGACCATAATAAGATCAGTAAAAGATAGATAAACTATATAAGGCATAAATGTAGAAAGTGTAAACAGAAGAAACTGAAACATCAAAAACCAGGACCAGAATCAAACAATTCAATTTATCAATTTAGGAACTAAAAATCAAATGTGTTCAATCAGAGATTATTTTATGCAACCAGATAAATAAGGAAACAGGCACATGTATTGACAAATATCACATGGCAAAGTGCCAGTTATACTTCCAATAACAGAACCTACACTGCAACACAATATAAGAATTTTTTTTATTTTTTGAAATTGACTACACAAAAAAAGAAATCTTCAAGTAGATATCTTATCTTTACCTGAAGTTCAGCTAATTTCTCACGGATTTGCATATATCCCAAATGAAGCTTTCCTCCAAAATGATCAGCTAAGCGACGATCACTGGAAAGAAAAAGAAAAGTGTGTATAGCTGGATTTTCAAGTACTATGTCCAATAGGTTTAAGAAACAAATTGTATAGATAACAGCAAATGAAGTTGCCCCCATAACTTTCTGGCTAAACATAACATGATTGAAAAATTAACACAGAAAAGACGCACATTATTTAGCGGCAAAAGTTTATCCTCGAAAAACTGGGCCCATAAAAGCCTGCTGGTGACAAGGAGGTACAATCGCCATGTCAAAAACTGAAGCACACAATACTTCAAAGTAGCTTTTTTGCTTTCCCTAAACAGCTACTTGGAAAATATTCCAAAAGATGAAACGGAAAAAGGAGCATTTACCTGTCATAAACACTTAAGAAAGCTCCACAAATATCGCAGACACGGAGTTTCTGATCAGTCTGCAAAAGTTATAATTTACATGTCAGGGATAGTAAATTCATATCAAGACCGCATCCTGAGATTCCTCGGCAGGAATATATGCAAGAACAGCAACAAACAACACCCTTTCCGGATTCTGTCTGCTCAGTCGTACAAATATCAGTGAAAAACACTCTAGTTCTTTATTTAACTTAGGTTCTCAAGAAATTCTTAATAGTTCATTGTTTTCAAGAAAATGATAGAAAACTGTATCATTATCATCAGAAAGTATCAAAAAGAAGAGAGCTTCTTATTGAATGGTTAACCGCTAGAAAGGGCTCCTAATTCAGGCTTAGACTACGAACAATATCGTAGGTAATTATTCTCCAGTTAATGAGGTAAATAGATATTCTTAATTAAATAGTTTATATTCTGGTAATGTAACTTATGTGATATTCTATTTTTAACTTAGGTTCTCAAGAAATTCTTAATAGTTCATTGTTTTCAAGAAAATGATAGAAAACTGTATCATTATCATCAGAAAGTATCAAAAAGAAGAGAGCTTCTTATTGAATGGTTAACCGCTAGAAAGGGCTCCTAATTCAGGCTTAGACTACGAACAATAACGTAGGTAATTATTCTCCAGGTAATGAGGTAATAGATATTCTTAATTAAATAGTTTATATTCTGGTAATGTATCTTATGTGATATTCTATTTTATACAACAACATACCCAATGGTGATATTCTTTTTTATAAGGTAAATAGTTTTATTAATGATTAAAAATTATATTGTATACTAATATACCAAAAAGTAGAAATCTATAACATAAGTCACTTGCAAATCCAGGAATGAGAGGCTATCCACAATTATACAATCACTCTCTATCCCTTTAAAATCTCTTCTAGACCTACATGAGTGCTAATGGCGCAACGCCACGCAGTCTTCGACTTCTCTTCTTTCTTCTAAATACCCACCATCCCCAATTTCAGCTGAAACATCTCAAAATCTCCTATCCCACATTTGTTACATGTGTTGCCATCTGATAATATAGGATGAGGTGGGTCCATATCTTCAGTTAAGCATTTGCACATAAATCACCAACTAATATATGTAATCCTCAATTTCTAATAAAGAAGCACATGTGTCTTGGTACCTTAGAGATTCAAAACAGCAACTGCAGAAACCCAAATCCTCCCTTACTAACAGCTCATGATAATATGACTTAACTAAAAACATTCCACTCTTCTCATTCATATTTCCATTAATCACGACTAGTGCGTGATGATTTGCTTGTAAAGCAGTTCAACCATGCCTCTGAATTAACCTACTTCCAAGTCCTAAAGGTTTTTCCTTACCACAGTGACCCAATTAACTCCCCTAACCCACCTCTTGTAACCGCCGAACTAGTCATACTACCGTTGGACTCAAGCTACCGTAAAGGTTTGGAGAATGCGAGTCTCACAGTACATTCTAAGACCCATCTGCAACTCCAAAAGTTAATTTCATTCCCATTCTAACCTAAAACATTAAAATGCTGATGAAATCTTCCATCCTTGCATAATACTCCTCTATAATCCACACCTAAATGTAAGTGATATTGTTAGTCCTACATCCCCTTCCACAAATCCACACTTTCCTTGCTATCACATCCTCTCTTAGAAGATGGAACATGTTCCTCAATCTAGATTCTTCATAACAATTTACCCAATAGGTCTAGTTGAGAGATCTTTCACTTTAAGACCCCCTATCATTGGGAGACGTAACATCCTCCCAACGTACTAGAACTTCTTATCCTCATTTGTTGTATCCCATAGAAAGTCCCATCTTGATATTATGGAAGATCTTTTTTCAAAAAAGGTGGTGGCCAGGCACCTTGACTAATTCATGAGTATCTACTACACCCCAACGACATAGGCATCGGTAACTCTATCCACCAAAACAAAACGTAAGCATATGAGAAAATTCCACTAGCTTTTTTTGCCTTAACGGGGATCTGAACCGTGATTCCCATGGTAAATACACCCTTGGGTTCAATCTTTTGTAATACTTGATAATGAATATTCTATAAAATGTTCAAGTAATCTTCAATGTATTAATCTGTCTCTTGATATTCCACGACACCTCAAACTAAGAGTGAGAAAACCAACATGAATTATTTATTTGGAAACATAAATTGTTGCCATCAAAACCTCACAATAGTATTACACAATCGAAAAAGAAGTGTTAGAACTTTTTTCTCTAGAGATCGCTAGTGAATTGGCAAAAGAATGATGGAAAACCAAGATTTAGAGAAGGGTATCTGTCATTATAAAGAGGAGGGTGTCAAGCGTCAGCGGATACCTATTACCCACTACCCAACCATGCTTCCAGAAAATGATCACATATGGATCATCTGAATAAATTTTTAAAGATATATTACTATTCGTTTAGATTAAATTCAGTGAAAGCACTTATATAAACTTATAAATGAGGAGAAATAACAGCAAATAATGCTTATCAGAGCTAGAAAATGACTTACAATCCGCACATCAACTGCAGTGTACTTTGAGGAATCCTGAACAGGTTCTTGCCTCACAGGCAGCTGAATGAAGTAGACAGGCACATCAAGGAGAGAAGTGTTAAATGTAGTCGAACCGGAAGGGGAAGTGTTTTGAGCCCAAAAAAGAAAATTCATAGAGAAAGGAAAGAAGGGCAATTTGAAAACTAAAAAGTTATAAGCAAGCACAATTGAAGTACAAACAGAACTGCTTGGCAACCTTCTTAAGAGCTTCGGCCTCTTCCAATGCTTTCTGAGCTTCATCAACCATCCCTTGTTCACCTAGATACCAGGGTAAAAGGAAAAATGTAAGATAAAAACAAAACATTGAGCAAAAGCAACCCCACTATACAGTCTCTTTTCTATAAATTAGATCATTTCACAAAAAGTAAGTGCAACAAAGATGGTACCAAGAAAATGTAGAAGGTGTATTAATTGGCATTGAGCTTCCAAAAATTTGGGTATATTTTCTTTGCTTAGATTGAGCAGACATCATAAAGTAATTCTGGTGTAACATTCATATGAGGCTTATAACACAAAAATGCTTCCATCTTACTTAAATCACTTCTAGGACAACTTTTATTAACATATACCTTTACTAATCAGAGAATATGTGCAGATAATTTTCCTTAGCCTCCCATTAATGCATTTTCATCATAAAATTGAGATCAGAGCAACAAAATCTTACGTAGAGATTTGATAATGATCTTTTTTAGAGGTCAAGCCTAACCTCCCACACCAAGGCTCACATCCTTTGGTGATGGCTTATTGAAAAAAAATAATAATGATCCCTCAATAAGGAACCAAATGAATTGGAATGAACTAGGTTTATTCAAACTTTTGCAGCAGAATATGGCTCCTCTGATCTCAATGTACAACAACAATTGTCCAACAATGACGTTTGAAGATATCTTTTTTCATATTATCAAAAGTTAACATAAATTCCCACTTCAGTCACATAATATCCTGCCATTTCCCATGTATTTACCAATAACATTCTCAAGGTAGGTGACCCTTCGGGGTGGCCCAGTGGTTTGGGCTTGGGACTTCAATGTTGGAGGTCTCAAGTTCGAAACTCCTTGCCAGCTAAAGCAAGGGGGGTTTGCCTTCTGGGTCGAGCTCGTCGCACCGGGCTTGCCTAGTGCGGGTTACCTCTCCTATGTGGTTTGCAAGCTATTGCATAGGAGCGGGGGTTTTACCCTGTGCGCACCAAAAGGGTAGCAGCTGGGGATTTCCCTTGTCATCAAAAAAAAAATAAAAAAAATCTCAAGGTAGGATTTTGAAACCCAGAACTATTCACTATTTTTTCCTGATGTTACTATCCTTTTCAACTGCCCATACGCAAGTGCATGGACATAGACCAAAATAAAGAGATTGTACTATATCCAGAGAGAGTCAACATAATAAAACATATCAAAAAGTGATTTCTAGTCTTCCAGAAGAAGTGGAGGATGTTGTAAGCAACGCCAATTTAGAGCACTTTAGATTTCAACATACCAAGATCTTCTGCTTTCTTCAGTTTCTCATTTATCATTTCTTGTATGCGAGGATCTGGAGTAGATGCAGGCAAGGGTGCTAACTGTGGAGCATTCTGAAGAGGCTGCGGCAAAGATGCTCGATCTTTGTTGAATGCATCCAAAAGAAGCATTGACTGCCATTGGATAAAAGAAACTATAAGTTCTGACCACTACCATGTGAACTGTTAAGTATAGCAATGTCATAGATGACTGATTGGCAAAGTAAAATTCAACATCTCTAAATTCCCTTGGTACCTGTTTGTCTGCTCTCTTAGTTCGGAGTTCTTCAACCTCTTCCAAAGCTCGAATTTTCATATCTGTCTTACCTTCAAGATCTGCAAAGAAGTTAGATCGTTCAAGAACTTGGCCAACTCAAAAAGAAACATTCAGTTGTTTTCATCAGATAGAAAATTCCACGAGATAATTAGCACTTCACATTTTGTTACTCTGAAATCACAGTTTGATCATATTTAGCACGACTAATATGTTAGTTGAGTTCGTAATACACCAACCTAGATCCAAGAATGAAACTAAAACCCATTCCAGCTTAAAATTATCAAACAAAGTATGGATGAATCTTATAATATCACCAGCAATCATCACGTCTAGTTTACTCCCTTAACCTCTGTATGCTCAAAGAGGTACATAGGTTGGCAAGCTGATTCGTCATTTATGTATAAATGCAACAAAAAAAGAGTAAAATATGAGCAACCTTATAATGCCAAATAACCAATAAAGACTACATAGCCATGCTTGCACGACTTGTTAAAGGTACTTTCACCCGGCATTCAGGTAATTAGCAATATCTAAAAGAACTTACCCTGTATGTCAGCTTCTTTCAACTTTTCTTTAATTTGCTTTGACAACTCATCAATCTCCGGAGTCTACAATTTAGACAAGTTGAAAACACTTGTAATAATGACTAGTAGACAAAGGAAGTACCAGTGACCAACAGAAGAAAATAATGAGCTAGGAGCCCAAACTTGAAAATTACCAGGGTAACTTCAGATACTGATATAGCAATAGCAGCTTTAGCATCCTCCTCATCAAGCCTTTTAAGGGCTCTAGTTATTTTCCTGTCACACTCAACAATCAGCCTATCTATTAAATCCTCCAAGTCCCTGTCATAGTTATCCTGACCTTTTGCTTTTGCTTCTTCATATCTTAGATGAGGTTAAGTTAAGACAAGTGGTACTTGATTTTTACTGATTCAAGAAGCAACATTGACCAAAGAATACAACATCTCTTGTCCATTTATTTGTTTATTTTGATAATAACATCTCCTGTAAATTTCTCACTTTTTTGGGGGGGTTAAGGTAGGGTTCAGGGCCAGCTCAACTATAAGGCCACTAAAGCAATGGCTTTGGGGCCCCAACTTTTTCCTAAATATGTATTTATATACACACACACACACACATAATAACTTTGAAATGAATTTTTTGGATAGAAAAGATAATAATTTTTTACCTTATTTAAGGTAGGGATCATTGTAATAATTAAGAAATGAAATAGTTTTTAGGTTTATTGTAATATCCTTTCTTACATAGCTACCTATTTTGTTGCGTCATTTATATTAACATGAACCCACATTATTATTCTTATATTTACCTTTTTAATTCCCTTCTTTATTTTTTGAGAAGGTAACATTAATATTTACCTTTTTCATTCCCATTTAACTATTTTTATTCTCTTATCGTTGAATAATCTGAAATCTCTTGAACGGTCAAACCTTCTCCATTATGCAAAGTCTATTGTTGTCTGTTTACAAAAAGAACAAATTTCTTTTGTGGCGTTTTCTTCAAATTTCAAGCAATGCAACAAGTGAACACTATTTCAATATCATTATATTGACTTATCAAAATTCAGAGCAACACTATTTCAATATCATAGTATCAAATTCTTTTGAGCTAGGTTTTATTATCCTGATTTCATATTATATTTCATTCATTGAAAATTTACATTGTTTACATTCTTTTTTCATAATGTTTGTGTACATCCTACCCTCTCTAGACCTCACTTGTAAGATTACATTGAGTATGTTATTGTTATTCAATTTACAAGTCAACTAAAAAGAAAAAAAATTAAGGCCTATCTAAGAAATTTGGCTTTAGGCCCCCAATCTTATTGAGACGACCCTAGTAGGATTGACAGGATTTTGAGGAGGAGTGCAATGATCTTCAGATGAAATCCTTGTTAAAAACAACCATAACCTTTAACAGGATTCAAGTTGATCACTCACTTCCAGCTACTAGGTAGCCTGTCTAGTAAAAAATTTTATGACCGACAAATCTATCTCAATTCCCACTAATATTGCAACAGCTTCTATCATCTCCAAGAAAACAGATAATCTAGTTAAACAGCCTGTGACAACAGCCACCCTATCTAGCACATGTGAAGACATAAGAAAACTTTCTATTTTAACTTAATAGCCCAATGCCTTGCCGTGATATTAGTTCTCCAAATTATTATGGGCACAAAACATGAGTATGAAACACTTCAAAAATCAAAGTATACACATCAAAGAAGGATACTCTTTTCTTAGCGGCAATGAATGCACCTTAGGGCATGCCCCCATATCCATTTTCTGCATAGCAGGAAAGAAATTAAAACAAAAAATCAGTGCAAAAGATATATAATCAAACAAGAAATGAAAAGGGAGGAGACCTGGGACAAAACTGAACGCCTCCAACACCCCTCCCCCCAAACCCACCCAAACAAGGATTTTCAATTGTATATATTTCAAATTCAACGATTTAAGATAGATAGCATGTGAGTTGACTCTTTAATGCTGACTGGTTTTGCCTTATCAAAAAGTATTGACTAATTTCACTAGATAAAGATTATTGCCATTAAATTAAATAAAGCTTGATGCTAGAGGAACAATATTATCAATTTTTTCCTACAAGTATTGAGCGTTACTGATTATCAACTTGTATTTCACTGGTTCACATCTTCATACTTGTAAGTATTTATCAAAGTGGGAATCAAGAACAGGTATAGCTTATGAGGGCATGGGTGGTGACGGAAAGGAAGTCCAAGAAGTGTTTTCCTCGAAGTTCTACATTTTGAGCCATAAGATTAATGCTAGTCGCCCAGGTGTAAGAGATGCAAGTGTGAAGAATTTCATAGGCTTAGGCTTCAGAAGAAACTTGCAAGACTGAGAGATGGATGAATTCCACAAATTTATGGAGCTTCTATACAGGCCAACATTGACAGAGTAAGATGTCCTGTAGTAATGTGAGCACTGAATGAGAACGTTCTAAATGAGTCTTCTACCACAAGCTATTAAAGGGGTCACAGAATTCCCACATCTTTCCATATGGAATCCGTAAATTCCTAGAAAGGATTGTTTCTTCACGCAGTTGACTACTAAAGGGTAATTCTAACGGCAAAAAGCTTGAGGCAAAAGAAAATAACACAGAGCAGCCGGTGTCAAATGGGCAAACTACAGGGATTGAATCACCCGGGTTTCCTCCGATTTTGTTCCAAAAGCCGAGTGTTCCCAACCCCCATCTTTGGATAAAGTTTTCCAACCAAAACTTCTTATTCTAATTTCATTTCAGCAGTTATAGAACAAAATAGTTGTTTCAACTCCAAAACTCCTTCAAAAAGCACCAAAAATGATAATCTACTTGCACACAGTCAACGAATAAACTAGACTAGATGCACAGAAGAGGTTCTCCTTTGATGTCCTCTAAATCACACCAAATCCTAGGCATAGAAACAGCTGCACAAATTCAAGGACAAAGCTGCACATAGTACATATTCACTCTCCCCTACCCCACAATAGTCCGAGAACACTTCATTGCACCAAGTAAGATATCTATAGAGAAAAATATTTAAATCTAAGTCTTCAACTATTTTTGGGCACCGAAATGAATTTTTCAATTATTAAAAAAAAACAGTTAACATAGGGATTCAAATTCCAACACGCACACATGTGAGGAAACATGTAAACATAGAGAGAGAGAGAGAGGTCCCTTACACAAAAGCAAGGGAAAATGGCATATACTCACTCTCCCCTACCCTGTGGTAGTTGGAGAACACTTCATTTCACAAAGTAAGATCTCTATAGAGAAAAATTGTTTCAATCTAAGGCTTCAACTATTTCTAGACACTGAGATGAAAATTTTCAATTATCAAAAAACAAATAACCTAGGGATTCAAATACAAAAACACACATATGATGAAACGTGTAAAAATATAGGTAGATAGAGGTGGTCCCTTACACAAATGCAAGGGAATATAGTATACACTAACTCTCCCGTACCTTGCAGTAGTCTGAGAACACTTTATTTCACAAAGTAGGATCTCTATAGAGCAAAAATATTTAAATCTAAGCCTTCAACTAATTCTCAACAACCGAAATGAATTTTTTCAGTTACCAAAAATCAAATAATCAAGGGATTCAAATACTAACACACACACATACAAGGAAACATGTAAACATATAGATAGGGAACAGTAATAGTCAGAGAACACTTCATTGCACAAAATTAAGATCTCTATAGAGAAAAACTATTCAAATCTAAATCTTCAACTGTTTTTCGACACATAAATGAATTTTTTTCAATCATCCAAAAACAAAACTAAATAACCCAGGGATTCAAATACAAACACAAATACAAGGAAACAGGTAAACGAAGAAATAGAGAGAGCGGTGTTAACTGTTACGTACAGTGAGCTGAAAGAGTTCGTGAGGGCAGAGACCGGAGAGAAACAGACGGCAAACTTCACGGTCGTAGTACTTCCGATCAACCTCCGTCACGTCGCCGTTCCGGTTAGCTCCCATTAACACATCCAGTTGCTTCCTTATCGCGTCCATTGACGATGAACGCTTGAAATTCGCTGCGGAGTTCAAGCTTAGGTTTGCTCTCTATCTATGTAAGGGCTTTTTCTCTTCACTCTTTTGTCCTTTTGAAGCTTTTTCAGTTCTCACAGCGTTTTTTATAGGGTTTGGCAAATTGGTCCTTCTTAATTTTTCATTTTAATTTCTAAATAAGGACTATTATTGAAAACTAAAAAACATTTAAGCATGAGAATTTTTCAATTATTTAGAAACTAGAAAGGGAAGCATGTGCTTTGCACGGGCCCAATCATTATTATTTAAAATTCGTAATGTTTATTTGTGGTATTTTTAATTTTTTAAATTCAATGATATTTATTTTTTATAGATATAATATTAACGATCTAACATTCATATTCAAAATAAAAGGTAATTTATAGATTAAAAAATGGACAAATAAATCAAAAATTTAAATTTATAACATCTTAGATATCTGCTACACTTAATTAAGTAGCACTTATTTAATTTGTTTTTTATAGTAAAAATTCATTTATGTAGATAAGGTTTTCTTAATAATAATAATAATATTATTATTATTATTATTAATAATAATATCTTTTTAATTATATAAAACAAAATATTTTTGATGAAATTTAAAAATTAAAAATATTTTTATGTAAAATAAAAGATGGAATAACTAAAATATGAATACGAAATGTCAAAAGCTTCAAATGAGTTGAAATAAAAACAGAAATAAAAAATGAGGTTATAAATAAAAGAAGTCAGGCTTAAACCAGTAAGCCAAGTAGGTCAATGTAAAAATAAGCACACACCTAAAGCAGACATGTTGACGGCCAGCTGTGTGCTTATTCTCCTTTCTTATAGTGAAATTTCAAATACAACTTGAAAACACCAAAACACTTTATTTTCACTTTCACTATATATTTTTCTTTTTAAAATTATTCTAAAAATTTTATTTATATAGAAATAGCACTATTTGAGATATATTTCATGTCCTTTTTGGAAAAGTAGTATTTTTGCCTACATGAAATAATTACCACTAAATTATACCCGCAACAATCATAATATTGCATACAAGGTGCATATGATACATTTGTTGCAGAACAAGAGAATCGTGTTAATCAAGATAGGATATTAAAAAAAAATTACATATTTTATACTATATTTTAATTAAATTATATTATTGATCAATAATATAAGTCGAAATCTATACATACATGCCGAAAACAATACCAGGCTTTCATTTACGGTGGGTCCAAATCGAACCTAAGGCGTGCACTTTATCCACACATCATACATATGTATTGTGCTCTTACCATTAGACCAAATCCCAAGGGCCAAGCTAAACTAGGGATTATACATCACTTGCCATATAATGACCAAATAATTTTAGATTGCCCAAGATTTATTCATCAAAATGATTTTTAGTTGGGAAAATACAGGAATAAGAAACAAGAGCTCCTTTATTCCAAAATAACTTGTATCCTGTCACCCATTGTATCCTGAAAATCCAACAATTGTTTCCCTCCCTCTTCTAAAGTAGCCTCATCCAGCAGAGACTTGATGTTTACACCTACCAAAGCTGTATAAAGAAAAAAAAAAGACATAGTATTAAACTTTTCAGAAATGTGTTCATAAGATTTGACTTTCAAAAGACATTTGCCAACTACTTAAAAGAACAAACATGCCTGGAACTATGTTTGTGATTCCTTCCAAAAATCCAGCCTGAGGAAAAGGGATGATTAAGCATGCAAAATATTGGAAAAACCAATAAACGTGATGCAACAAATAATGAGCATAGTTTCATGCGTCGGAGATTGATCATGCACACATATCACAAATACAACTCTAAATTGAATTAAACAGGCACCTCATATGAGTTGGACCTTCTTCAGTTAAGAAATAGCTCTGCTGCACTCCTTAGGAACTCATAACTGTTTTTGCACAAGTGATTATACCCACCACCACCCGACCCCAAGAAAAAAAACGGCTCCAACAAAATGGTTGAAACAGGGTTTGGCACCAAATACCAATACCAGTTATTCAAAACTAAGGAATTATTCTCTCTTAAAAATTCACATCTTGATAATTGTTAAGATATTGAAACTTGGAATCTAGAACTCAATATATTTGATATCAAAACCGAGAGTCTTTCCACATAGCTTATAACGTAGATAAGAAGGCATCCCTTAAATCTGAAGCATTTTACTTAATTCTTGGCCCACCAAAGAGTCAACATCTCTAGCCTGCTACTATCATAAAAGCCCTTGCTTGAGTCCAGCAGAACAATTTCAGTGGGCAGACTACAGATGTTAGCCTTCCTTTTAAAAAGAAAAAAATACGCAGACTGTGGGTGCTAGCATTGCAAGGCTTCAAACAACGAGGCTTCAAAATGATTTACCTAAACTGATATCTATAAATAATTAAGAGTTGCTCTTTCAAATATTCATTGTTAAACCTCAAGACAATATCAACTATGTCGATGATAGTGTGAACCCTTCGCCATGCATCATAAACTGTTAAATAGTCTCTTAAAACATACTGTAAATAGTTTTTAGCTCACTAATTTCACATACGTAATAGCTGAAAGACAAAAAATAGCTGAGGAGTATAACTTACAGGAATTCTGATATCTAGCTTTTCAAATCCATCTTTTCCAGTAATCTTTACTCTCAATTTCCGAGACCAGGCCATTGAGAAATTTCCTTTCTTACCCTCACCAGAAAATTTGTCATACACCTCAGGTATCAATACCTCAACAGGGTTCTCTGGTATTTGGCTCCTCTGCTCTCTATCAGCTTGGATGCCGGGTTGAACACCATACTCATTGCTGTTTGATGAGAAATCACCTGATATTTAAAATGTGAAAGCAAGGTAAATGTCTTTGGATCAGTATTAAGAGGATCTGACAAGATCGGAATCCAAATTGTCTTTTCAAATAATTAGAAAGCCTAAATTGACGAAATTGCTCACCTTTACGAGCAGGAAGTTGACTGCTTGTTGTTGCATAACGCTTCTCTTCTTCATAGTAGGCATTGAAACCTAGGATTTCTTTTAGCTCTTCAAATGAAGGCATGCTACCCGGCGATGGTATCCGACCTCCTTTAATGGCAGACAATGCATCCTGAAGATGCCAGTAACAAGTCAACAAATCAACGTTTTTTTGTAAATGTTGTGCAGCAGAAATTTTTTTGGCAAGCTGTCATGGGATCTATATCTCAAAAGTCAGTAGTTGACAAGTGAAGAATTAGTCTTTTCTACTAAAAGCTGATTGTGTAGGGAGCAATCTAGCTATTTCTGTTTCAAGTCTTGTTTTATATACATTTCGGAGAAATTGCAGGAAGAAACAAAAGAAAATAGAAAATAGAAACAATACTAAGAAACCAATGACCGACTGCATGATGACTTAGAGCCCGTTTGGATTGACTTAAAATAAGTAACTTTTAAAAAGTTACTTTAAAGTCATTTTAAAAATAAGTAGTTATGTGTTTATTGATGTGTTTGGCAAAAAAGTGTTGAAAGTCACTTTTTTTTTATCAAAATGTCCGAAATACCCTTAAAGTTGTTAACATTATAAAAGAATTAAGGGTAAAAAGGTAATATACTTGATCAAAGTAGAATGATTTATAAGTTCAAAAAAATAAGTAGGGGGCACCCTACTTTTAACTTTTAACTTATTTTAAGTTACTTTTGACTTATTTTAAGTTATTCTTATAATTGCCAAACACTCTAATAAGTCAAAAACTGATTTAAAAGTTAGTTTGACCAACTTAAAATCCCATCCAAATGGGCTCTTACTCACTGAAGCCCTTCCAAGCCTCAGCAAGATATGCTTGATTTGAGGATATAGAACAAAGCAAGTTAAGTGCAACATCAATTGCCTTTATAAAGAGTCCTTTAGATAAAGACATCTCTTCACATGTTACCACATACTTCTTCAATGGTAGAGAAACTGGGAAAGTAAGGGATTTGGATTGTCTTTGCACACTCAAAACCACAAACTACATAAACATTTACTAAAGCTTTATAGCCTCTGCATCTTCTTTATGCCAATCAATGAATCAACTTACTTTATCAAAAAAAAAAACTTTATAGCCTCTCACTGCATAATAGCCTGCTGCTTATGTACCTCATTCTCAATGCTTGCTTCACTTAGTCCAAAAACTACAACTTTGCACAGTGTAAGAAACTTTGAGATCACTAAATTTAAAACAAAAAGAGAAAAAAGAAGGAAGAAAAGATGTTCTTCAAGTAGGGAAACAGAAGGGGCAGTTTGGTGGTAAGTGATTTCCTTCCTAGGAAAGATATTCTCATGAGATCACTGTCATACTTACTGTATAGGGAGGCAAAGGAATTTCTGGGTTGGTTTGATCTATAGCCAGCAAATGTATTGTTTTTATGTGTATACTTCCAGGATGCGCCTAACT
The DNA here is from genome assembly GCA_018342035.1 of Solanum appendiculatum. Lineage (NCBI taxonomy): Eukaryota > Viridiplantae > Streptophyta > Magnoliopsida > Solanales > Solanaceae > Solanum > Solanum appendiculatum. The sequence goes on along the minus strand of JAGDQO010000692.1, from coordinate 122,225 downwards.
ATAAAACCTGAATGAATAAGTAAAAATTCTGTACGAAAAGGATAATATGAAGTACAAAATCTAACCTGCATTGCACCGATTGATACCCCAATCAAGGAAAGTGGATATGCCACAAGTTTGTATCCAAGTTCCTCAAGTTCAATAGGAGTGAATATTGGTGTTTTACCACCACCTTCGAGCATATTTGCCTGGATGCAATTGTAAAAGCTCCATCAGAAAATTTTACACCAAATCAATGCTGAAAGTTCCTCCTGTATAACAAAACTCAAAGCCCTGATCATGAGCACAAAGGCATAAGGACGCCACCGAGAAGAATATATATACTACATGGAGCTTTCTTTTTCTTTTCTTTTTTCTTTTTTCTTTTTTTTTTTTGGATGAAGTAAGATAATATCATTCAAAGGGCACCAGGAAGATGGCCATATTACAAAAGATAAAAGGCATGTTAGCGCCAGCACAAAAGACAAAAAGACATTTTTAGCTCCAAGACAAGTTTCCCTATGCTAGAACCAGGGACCTAACAAAATCCAAAAAATTGTCCACACTATGAGCAGGTGTAAGAAAGTTCCAACAGAACAAACTAACTAAAGATCTAGCTTTTAGAGAATGTTCTTCTTTTTTTTTTGAGAATAAAGCTTTTAGAGAATGTGTTGGAGTTGATATTTCATAAAAACATCAACTACGGTGGAGCTTTTTAATTAGAATAATATAAACATGGTAGTCAATGCAAAATCTGGAAAGAAGGCTTACAAGCTTCGGAACCAGTGGATAGACATCACAGAAAGCTTTCATCTCTTCTTTAGAAGCAAGAGCATCTATGAACAGAACATCAGCTCCAGCATCAGCAAGAGCACGTGCTCGCCAAAGGGCTTCTTCAAAGGAGACTGCTTGACGTGCATCAGTACGTGCCACAATCACAATGTCAGATCCACTTTCTTTTCGAGCATCAACAGCCGCTTTTATTCTCATGATTGCTTCCTCCCGAGAAACAACTTTCCTGCCACGTGTGTGACCGCATGCTTTGGGAGAAACCTTCAAAAACAGCATCACACGCGATTAAGTCCAAAAACAAGGTGGAGGTGAGGGAAAGGAGATTCACAACAAATACGAATTTTCAACTATATTCTGTAAGACCGTTAACTTTTGACATAAATTAACAAAAAGAACAAACAACAGGGTGAAAGTATTAGTGATACCAAAAAAATCACAAAGAACAAGGAGAAAATATTTTATTTATTTTTGGATGTATAAAAGTATTTAGATAAAAGCAGAGACAATGTATAATACATGAGCTTTGAGGGTTAAAATTACGATTCGGTGAATTGCAGATCTGCTCATTGCTAAGAAAGTTCCGCCTAAATAAAGAAAACGAATGAAGACGAGTCAACTACCCCTTAAATTGAAGCCATGATACTTAGTCATATGTGACATGAAGATAAATAGAACTACAAAAGCCTTGCAGACGGACATTTGTTGACCAAGTGTGTGTTCCAAAACAAATCGATAAGATTAAACTTCTATTTGCATGTTAATTAAATGCTTCTCCTTATAGCATGTACAAAAGCTAACAGTCCACTATAGAAAAATCATTCAAGTTTCGCAAGAATGTAAAATTATATTCTCTACTATGAGACCTAAAACACTTGCATCCTAGAGTGCATGCTTACGCTTGTAATTAACATCCCCAAATACTTGCACTTTGTGAGATGCCCCATTTGAAATAAATGAAGTTAAGGCATCAAAATCAAGATATTAGTACCTACAACCAAGTCATATCTAAAGTAGATTGGCTTCTTTTACTTAGTTATTGGACGTTTCTAAATACAAGTGGAAAATTTTTCTTCACATGAATGGTAAGAGATAGAAACGGAAGGAAGAGGATGAAGACTTATTCATGACACCAACTCAATAATCAAAAAAGAAAAAGAACCTTTTGGAAAGAAGGGTGGCAGAAAGAAGAAGGAAAATGGTGGAGATAGTCAAAGACATCCCTTTCTTTCTGTTTGGATTGAATAGAAAGTGAGGGAGGACGAAGTCTGAACTCATTTGTTTTCTTATTCAACTAAAGAAGTGAGCCCAATAGAAGTTCATTCCTTTATATTATTTTCCTTTCAAATCATACGCATGAAAGGAAAATTCTGATACTTTGCATTCCTTTCTGTCCCCCTCCCCACCCCCCACCCCCCCGAAGGAAAGTGAAGAAACAAGACCATTACATGAAGCTGTATATGTGGTGTAGATCTATACTCATGGAATTCCAAAAAAATTCCTAAGTAGAAAAAATCTCTTGGAGATGGAGTTCAGATGTTTAAAGGGAGACATGAGCACGAAAGTTCTCTCAGATGATGGCAAATGCGCTTAAACGATACAACCATATAGACAAGCTGAAAATTAAATGGCACTTCCATTTGGCGATCCAGTGGAAATCAAGAAGGACATTATCGATTTCTGTAGGAACTTATAAAGGGAAAATGAAAATTACAGGCCACCCTTCAAAAGAGACAGCAAATTACAGACTATCTGAGGAAAACGAATGTGTTAACACCATTGCTAGAGGAGGAAATGGAAGTCATTATAAAGAGTTGCAAAAATGAGGAAGAATGATCAAGCAGCAGTAGAGGGTAAGAAAGCTTGACACACACAAACCTGATCTTCAAGGATTATTCCCCCAAAACCTGCTCTAATATATCCTTTCACAGTTCTCTTGACATTCATGGCGTTACCATATCCATTATCTCCATCCCCAATTACTGGTATGGACACTGCTTGTGTGATCTCTCGACCTTGAGCCACCATCTCTCCGTAAGAAATTAGTCCTGCATCTGGCAGTCCTAACCGTGCAGCAGATATTCCAAAACCTACAGATGTTTTCCAGATATTAGCCAGCAAACGAACATATGAGAAGTATTTGGCAAACTCACTATAACTTCATTCTTAGTTGAATCAGAAGAACGAAAAACGCATACATTGAAAGGTCTAATACAACACCTTACTTAATTTCCAGTGCCTAGAGTCTGTAGAGACTCGGCAGACCTCAACGCCTCCACGAGCTCAACCAACAGCAGAAGGGTTTGGACTAACTAACAAAATTATATGGAGCCATAAACCAGGTAGTATGCATAAACCTAACAAGAACTGAGGCTAAAGAACTTAGAAATTCTTTTAGTTCCAGAATTAACTTTATAGCAGAGAATCTCGCCTTAGGCTTATTTCATGGCTTCATATCTTACTAAAAGATACAAAGCAAATAAGCAATAGATAGTAAATAGCAAGATACAAGCAAATAAGCAACAGATGGTAAAACACGTCAAAGAATAAGAAGCTATTAATACTACAGAGTAAGAAGAAGTGTAGAGGAAGCTAGTCCCCTGCCTATCCCACCTAAAGTACAACACCAATCAGCTACCTACTACATTTCCACCCTAATCTTCGATCTCCATACCTTCTATTCTATACCTTCCTATCTAGGATTATCTCCTCAGTAAACTGAAGTTGTGTCATGTCATGTCTAATTACCTCCCGCAGTTCTTCTTTGGCCTTCCTCTACCTCTCCTAACCCCTACGATAGCCCAACCCCTTACATCTCCTTATTGGCGCATCCACACACCTCCTCTTCACATGCCCAAACCATTCTAGCCTCGCTTCCCTCATCTTGTCTGCCACATCACAAAAGCCACTCTCACCTTATCTTGTATTACTTCATTCCTAATCATATCTCTCCTAGTATGCTCATACATCCATCTGAGCATCTTCATTTCTACTACATTGTACTTCTAGACGTGGGCGTACTTGACTGGCCAGCACTTTGCCCAATACAACAAAGTTGGTCTAACCAACGCTCTGTAGAAATAATCAGAGATTCAGATGAAAATTTAATTGCTTTATACAGGTTAATATACCCAGATTCCTCTACAGACCCCCCTGTGAGAGCTCCACGACTATAGCCAGTTCCAAACCAAGATAAAGTAGTACCACTGTAGTGCGTCAACAGCTAGCTTAAAATAGTCAAATTACCATGAATCCTCTGGATTTACTCGGTGATTAAAAGCAAAAACGATCTAAACATAGTACAAATATACATACCAGTTGTAAAGCAGAAATCGAACCCAGCTCGCTCAACAAGCTTAGCACTGAGAGCATCGAAACAAGCTGGTCCTTGATGAACTCCCGGCGATTCTAGAAGTTTCCGGAGTGCCTTCGCCGGAGAAGTATACTCATTAGAGTTAACTGAACTCGATTCCTTATCACCATAGCTAGCAGAGACGGTGTAGCGAATAGAGGTTTTCCTTCCAGCTTTGCTACTGCTGCTACCTACTCTTTCCGACAATGAAGCATTTTGCTTCGGCAGCAAAGGGCGAGTCTCAGCTACGCGCCGGTGAGCTGAGTATGCAGTTCGGCGTGACGGAAGTTTCGAGAAAGTTCTGAAATCTGTGCTGGAAATTGAGGCGGAATTCATTGCTGTTGCGAGTTTTTTCCTCTGAAACTCTATTTGTCAATCACAAGTCACAACTATAAAAGCTTGTTGGATGGATATTAGTTAAATAAAATAGACACATATTTGTTGCAAATTATTGTTACTTAAAAATTTAAAATTTTATAAAACATATTGTTAATGTGTTACAACTATGAGTGTCTAATGATTTGGTTAAAAATTGATTCAAATAAAAAGTTAAATCAAAACAATTAAATAAATTGACTTTTGCTTGGTTTGATTTTAACTTTTTTTTAAAATTGATAATTATTGGCTTGATTTTGATTTTATTAAAAATAACTCATGAAAAATCAGATCAAATAACAAAAATGAAAATGAAGATCGATGCACAATTCATATACAAAAAATAATAACTTAAATATCTTGGGTTTCTACTAAAAGAAACGGATGGATTGATGATGTTGTCACACACTTGAATTAGTGTGAGGTGGGTGAAACAGACGCTTATCTCCAAGATACTTTGCGATATGTGTCATCGAGACTTAAAGATAAGTTCTACATAGCGATGATTAGAGCAACATTATTATACACAATAGAGTGATGGATTAGATGAACATTATTGTACGGAACAGAATGTTAGCCAGAAGATAAAAATGTCCAGATGAATGTATGGATATATTATAGAAGATATGACTTAAAATAAAGTTATTCGGGACAAGGCGAGAATACCTCTTTATTGAACAAGATGAAAAAGTGAGGTTGCGATAATTCAAATATTTGTTATGTGAAAAAAATGTGCGAACATGCGTCAGTTAGAAATGTGACAGGTTAGTTGTAACATGAATATATTGATAGAGTTTCCATTAATATTGAAGTAATATTTTTCTTTTGTCCAATATTTCTCTCGCTTTAGAACTCTGTTAATTTATATGCTCAATTAGAATTTATTATTTTATTTAGTTATTAAAAATGTAATATTATTGAATAAATATTACTAATCACAAGGATTAACACCTTTTTTTTTATACTTAACGAAGCTGTGAATTTGAACATAAATATTTTATTGACAAATATTAGTAATAAAATATTGGGGAAATGGTCTGATAGGCCCTTATACTTGAGTCGGATTGTAAACTGAACCCTTCTAATTATGACTTTGTCAACTGAACACTTAAACTTAATGAAACACAATATTTTGAATACTTCTGACCATTGACCAAATTTATGTGGCAATAAAATTGTTGAGTTAGAAAAGTGTGTGATGTACACGCGACTTAAGAGCGTGAACTGATTCTTTTCATTAGAAATGTACATATAATTAGGAATTTTCTTTTAAAAAAGGAAAAATAAAAATATCCCCTTCCTCTTCTCACATCATGCCTGAAACAGAGCCAAACAACTCCAAATTTCAACCACCGGAAAAGCTAAGAACAAACTAGCTTAGTGCGGCAAAACAGCCAGCAAATGACCCCTTTCCGTTTCCGGCGAAAACCCACCACCAAACCGCCACAAAACCAGCAGCAAACCGACCCAGACCATCACCAAAACCCCATCTCTTTCCCTTTTGTTTGTTGCAGCCTGTGATTCCGACGAGGAGTTTCGAACTCCAATGAGCCGGAACGAAGAAGAAGATGTGCTCAATTCCCTTCCCCTCTCCTCTTTACTACTTTTTGTTTGTTTCGCAGGTACTCCAATGAGCCAGAGCCTTGCCACACTGCTGTTCTATGATTTCTCCGACAAAATTGAAAACCAAGACCATGACAGCTCAACCAGCAAATAACCACGTGAAACAACCAAAATCAACAGCAACAAACTAACTCCCTTCACAAAAAAAAAAAGGACCAGCAAACACAAACCAAAAACTACTAGAAAACGAACTACAGTCCTCTTCCCCCTTCCCCTTTTATGAATTTTTTTGTGCCTTCTTGAGAAAAAAAACTCATCTGTAAAAATTACTCATCCTTCAAACATCCCACAGCTAACCTACAAATTGAAAAGAAGAACGAATTTTTTTCTCATTGAAAGCTCAAATCAGAAATGGGTTATATGAAATCAAAAAGAAATAAATGTTCAAATTCATTTTTTGTTTGAACGATTTCTCTAGACCGATTTATTTGTCTTCGAATCAAAACGGGTTACAAGATTTAAGCTTTTAATTTGAAGATTCAAATTGGAAACTTCTCTCTAAAATTAAAAGCTCAAATCACAAGAATATACGGACTGAATCGAGAAATCTGATAACTCAGCTTCAGATCGAGACAACTAAGTCGAAGAACTTGATGTTGGACTCATTGGTTGGTCTGTTACAGAAAGATAACAAGAATGTATTGAATGCAGTAGCTAATAGAATCGTTTCGGCGCTGGTGCGTTTATTCGATTCCAGCTCTTCGCCGGAGATGAAGGAGAAAAATATATGCTTGCTAAAGGGTGGGAGGTGGGTTTGGATTTGGGGGGGGGGGGGAGGCGCTAGAGGTGACTAGAAGAAAGGGGAATGGAGATACGATGAAATGAGAGAGAGAAAAAATAACATTTTTTAAATATTTTTTATTTTTCTATATTTAATTTCTTATGTGTCATTAAAAAATGACGTGGATTCCACATGTATTTGTTGTATTTACACGCACCATGATCAAGTGAGAAAAGGGTTTTAAATTTTGTGTTTTATTGAGTTTAAGTGCTCAGTTGACAAGGTCGTAAGTAGAAGGGTCCACTTTACAATCTGACCCAAGTATAAGGGCCTATTAGACCATTTCGCCTAAAATATTCATGTTCATAGCTAAATTTCAATGAATTTTTAAGTTTTAAATATTAGAAAAAATAATTAAATGGCTATTTTGTTTAATGAGAAATCTAATTGTTAAGGGAAAAAAGCGAATAATATTTTACTAAAGGTGTTCGTGTGTATTGCAGATATGCACTGCGTCAAGCAATAAATATATATAAATGTACGATTAAGATTTTAAAGTGACAATCATGTACTAGACATTATAAACAAAAATATCATAAGGAACAATCTTTCATTTTATTTGTAATTATCATCATGCACTGAACATTTATTATCATATAACTACAAGAATACATCAGAGATTAGAAAGTTTACCTCAAATAAATATGATAAGTATGTTTACATAAGGGTAACACTGAACCATAGTGATTCACTAATTACGAAATCCTATTGATCTATGACCGGATTGAATATCGAATTGGGGGTGAATCCAATCAATCCGGGTTGTATTGAGTTTGAAGTGATCGATGCGGTTTTAGGTTATATGAATCTGAATCGGGTCAGATTTTAATTAAAAAATCTAAAAATTATTTTATTTAAGTACTTGATCAATAATTGTGATAGAAAGTTAAGAATTACATTCTATTAAATATAAATTTTAGTAATCAATATGTATTATTTAATACATAAAAAAGACAATTCTTAGTAATCAATATTCATTATTCTTAGTTTTCTAGTCTCGAACTCTCAACTAATAATTATCTTCATATAATGATGAATATGAATGGGATGATCACTAATTGAGAAAAATGTTATTCTTTGAATATTTAAGTTAGTGATTGTTGACACCCAATTTTGACCCTCCCTTCTTCTAATTCATATTTTTGAGCTTCTATATTAATAATAAATATAATCAACCTATTTTAACTACTATTTTACTATTATTATCCTTTTATCATACTCCTATAATTATTGTTAAAATTGCATATTTTATTATCGAAATTACTATTATCACTTTTTACAAAAAAATAATTGATTGTCGTCATATTATTTTAAGTTTCGTACTTATTAAATTAATTATAAGTTCGTAGTTTGTATATATATTTCATATTAGTGTAAAGTTATAATATCCATATTTTATTTTGTACATATTACTGTTCATCATATAATATATATATATATATATATATATATTTGTATAAATTATTAAGTTAGAAATCCAAAATAATTTATAAGAAAAAGGGAGGAGCCCAATAAATTCAGCCAAAGCCCAACATATTTAGATCAAAATTAGTCCAAGTTCTCTTTGATTTTCAGCCCACCAATATATTATACAATATACAGTGCAGCCCTAAAACTCAATCTTCTCGATCCAAGCACGACACTCACCCCTACCCTTCTCGTTTCCTTCCCCTGTTTCCTCTTTTAGAGAAGACCTCAGCGATCTTCAATGAAGGTCAGAGATTACCAGCTCTATTTTGGTGCAACATTCATCTTTTCCTACTGAAAAGATCAGACACCCTCTTCCTTTTCCTTCATTTACATCTTTCTTATTTAATTTGGTTAAGGGAAAAGGCCAAAAAAAATTTGAAATCTCTGATGGAGAATCACAAAGCCAGAATTTTGAATTCAAACGGCTTCAAATTCCGCTCAAATCAAGCCTATTTTTGCCTATAAATACATCATTATTTCTTCAGCAATGACCATGTTTTGAAGTCTCAAAAAAAAAACTCCATCTGTTCTGGTTCTACTTCACTTTATCCAAGTTTTAGATCTCGCTTTGTTATCTGTAAAAGAGTTGTGGATCTAAGATCTCAAACGCTCCATCTTCACTGCTCCGTGGAAGGTAATTCTCCGATTGTAATTATGTTCATTTCCTTCGATTTTCCTTATCCTTACATTGTGTTTATTTATTAAATAGTGTACTAGGTTCACTTTTCCGTGCTGACAATGATAATATAGTTTTGGTATTGATATAATGTATAAAGAATAAAATATGAAGAAATTTAGATCTCTTTTGAATTGAAATCTGTTAAAACTCGGCCAATGCGTTATGTTTAAATATGTTGAGTTCTCTTAGGGCTCGTTTGTATTTTTTCTTGCTGCATATTGTATATGTTTGAGAAACCTCTTTGGGATGGCTGAAAATCTTGTCTTTGATGCCAAATGTTGATCTTAGATTTGTATTTTATGAACCCATCACTAATATTTTTTAGCTATATATGTTTGGTATTTGTTTTATCAAATTGTGAGAATAGTTTAAGTATATTAAATAGCTTATTCTAGGATTATCTCTTATGTTGAAAAGTTCATTTGGATCACTTTCCACCGCTCTTTTGATAGGACCTGCATATTACATATGTAGTAAATATACTATAAAAAATTGATAGAAAACATTCTAACTTAACTCACTACAAATGCGTATTAAGCTTTATCTTCCTATACTATTAGCATATATATATGTGTTAAGTTGCATAAGTTTTTCTTATAAGTTTAAATAAATGACTTTTTGTAAAATTTTGAGTTGTGTTGGTTTGATGTCATTCACGTCTAGAAAAGTATTTTTCTTATAGTTTAAATTGATTGATTTTGAGTATTAGTGTTGTCGCTAAGAGATTTGTTTATGATTTATTTATTTTAAGCTTTGTTCGAAAGTTGTCAATTACAAAATGAGTGCCTCATTCGATGTTTGCATATTTTGTATTCGGGATAGCATATTTATTATATGACTTTGTTTATTACTATATTTATTCACTATCATGAGAAGATGAATCGTCTTACTAATCTCCTTTTTTTTATATGCATGAACATTTTGGAGCAATACATGGAGTCTTGATGCAAGACTTTCCGTACCCGCATAAAGTCCTCCAATTAAATCTTCTTCAAATGTGTCCGACCACAAGAAAATAAGCGAGAATTGCTTGGGGAACGCCTATGACGTCTCTTTTTTATTATTATTATTATTATTCTTATTATTTCTCTTATAATTTGCTCTTATCTAACTCTTTATGAATAATTGTTTATGTATGTGTTTTGGTGTTCATTTAAAGTTTGGGGAGTTACTTATTCTTGGTTTTAGATACTTAGAAATACATTTAGTTAATATGAGATTCTTTTAATCATATAAAATAAGTTGCTTTCGCATAAAATAAATTACTTTTTTTTTAACTTTTAATGGAGTTGTCATATTATTTCGCAAATCTCTTTTGAATCAAAAGCCAATCGTTTTGAACTAAAAATGATTTTCAAAAGTGACATCATTTCTAATGCAAAGATGTTTTAAAACAGCCCCTTTATGCCCTCTCATTAAATGTTTTCTATCTTTCAAATCGACTTTTGTTTTTCCCTAAATATCAACATAATGCTTTTTTTTATAATTATCTACATCATTTTTCATAGTATCATATCATATATACTTTAACCATTAACTTGTTTTACTTAAAAATATTCTTTTTTCAACCTTAAGACCTTAATTATTTAATTTATGTTTGGTCGGTTAACCATTTTAATACAAATCTTAAAGGATGACTTACCCCTTACCTTTAGGATTAATTGAACCCTTACCTTAGAATCTCTAACTTGTTAGATAGACCTTTAAAATGGAGTCAATACTAGAAATTTTAGGTGTCCTAACTCACCCTTGTAATAGTTAGGTGGCAACTTCTTAAGTTAATTAATTTAGGAATCACTTATATGTTGTACACTAATTTGACTTCGGTTAAATGGAGGTATAACAACTTGGCGAATTCACTGGGGACTTAGGTTGTAACCATAACAGACTTAGGTTAATAATTAGGGCTTTTTATATTTATTTGTCTTACTTTATTTGCTTGATATTTTATTTATCTTGTTTATGTGATATAAAATATTTATTTGACATTTCTTGTACTATTTATTTATTTGTTATTGCTTTGTAAACGGTCATTCCGTTCATACTTTCCCCAATTCTGAAAAACTCACACTAGCACACGTACACGCGAGGTGTGTGTCGCGCACCCGCAAATTTCTTTCGAATTCCAAATTTTAGGAGAGTTGGCATATGCGCGGGATGTTCGGATCTATTTCCGTGTGACCGCGTAGCCTCCTCACTCGAGTTGTCCACTCGAGAACCTTGTGTCTAGTAAACTCACTCCACTCAGGTTAGAGCTAAACCAAAACCTTGTAAGAAACATGCATCACATCAACTTAGGAAACTTAATACCCTTGGAGTATTAAGTTCATTAGTCAACCTTACCAAATGTCCTAACGGGTTTACGACCCTAAGCGACAATTGTCATACTTTATGTGCATCATTTGAAGGATAAATGTGTCGATTATGTGGACCTATTACTCTCTATAGATAGATATTTATTGGGAAAAAAAAACTAACATTTTGTTGCAGGTAACTATAAGATTTTCAACGTGCCGAGGTGATCAAGAAGATTAGTGAAAAAAAAGAAGCTAAATAGCTTTGTATCTATTTTCATTTTCAACATGTAATAGAGAATTTCAATGTATAAATTTTATTTTCTTTTTTATTGTAAAAGCTTAAGTTATAGAGAGTTTGGAATGATACATAAAAGACTTGTTTGTCCTTCAAATATTCATTAGGCCTACCTCTGGCTCAAAGAGGTCCCTTTGCATATTAAAATGCGATAATGTGTTTTTTTTATGTCATAACGTGTTTATTTTGCAACATTATATTCTTATCACACACTAACTTGTTTTTTTTTCTTTTCTTTTTTTTCTTTTTTCTTTTTTCTTTTTTTATATTCTTATTATTATAAAATTATTTTCAAAATACAAAGGTTGACTTGTGCTAAAAGGGGAACTGGCGGAGCATTCATACTTCACAATGTCCAAAGCCAAGAAATCAATTGCAGACTCACTACTTGTTACCTGGGCAACAAAAGGGGTTCGTTCTAAAATGGAGCAAAATTTGACTAATGCACACTTCATCTGAGCCAACTCTTACCTTACCCATCACAAGTGATCCCGCCACCTCAAAAGAATCAGAAACAACTCCAAAGATCATTGCTCGCTTAGAGCAACGAATTACTGAATTGAGTCGTATGGTACTTCAGAACAGATCATTGTCTCAAACTCCACTAGATACGACGCCATCTCCCGGTGTTCGTCAAAGTATGCCAATGCCACTTCTATTTCCAAATTTGGATGAACTTAACCAAGTGAATTATTTTACCACTTCTCAACCTGTTCAAAATGCACCACCTATCCACCAAGTTACTCAAAATGTTCCTCATGTGTTCACAGTCGCTCCTTCAAAGGCTCAGTACATACCAGTGGCACATGATGCTACTAATCCACAACAAGTTCCACCGGTATATACTTATGCCACAGCTCCACCTATGACACAGATTAATGAACTATGTCGTCCAGATGTTGATCATTATGTTGAAGCCGAGAAGGAGGCCAAGGCAGTTAGTGATGAATTGATAAACAAGAAGCTCAAGAGTTTGGAAGATGCTATGAGAAGTTTGCGCGGGCTTGGTAGCAACCAAAGCGTAAAATATGAAGAGTTATGTGCTTTTTCTAAGGTAGAGTTGCCACCGGGTTACAAGATTCCCAAATTTGAAAAGTTTGATGGATCTGGAAATCCCTCTTCCACTTGAAAGTCTATTGTGAAAAGTTGATCTGTGTCAGAAAAAATGAAGGGATTAGGATCAAATTGTTCAATCAAAGCTTGAGTGGGAAAGCTTTAGAGTGGTACTCTAAGCAAGATACGACAAAATGGCATACTTGGGATGACTTGGCAAATTCTTTTGTGGATCACTACAAGTTTCATGTTGAGATTGCTCTTGACCGAATCTAGATTATAAAATTGAAGAAGAAATCAACTGAGTCATTTTGAGAATATGTTATACGGTGGAGGGAAGAGGCATCTAGGGTACACCCACCCATGGAGGAAGTAGAAATGATTACTTTTTTCATTCAGGCACAAGAACCAGAATATTATGAACGAATGCTCACAATGGGTGGAAAATCTTTTGCTGAAGTGATCAAAGCCGGAGATATGATTGAAGATGGCATCAAGAGTGGAAGAATAACAAGTCTAGCAGCATTACAGTCTACCAGTAAGGCCCTCCAAACTGGTGCTCTTGGAAGTGGAAAGAAAAAAGAGAAAGAAGTTACTGTGGTAATGGCTCTGGGAGGTACTTTATATCACCATCCACAACCTTCACTACACCAATATCGTGCTCCCCATTCACAATACCTCCAATATCCCTCACACCCATACTATCAATCTTCATCATCTTACCAACCTCATCCACCACAAATTTCATACCCTGTCTACCATACACAACCAACATATCGCGCTACACGACCACAAACATATCAACCCTTACCACCACAATTCCATCATCAAAACAATCCATCCGCACCACGTCCAAATAGACCTTCCCGTAACTTTACACCATTGGGGGAGCCGTTAAGTGTTGTGTTGGAAAGGTTGCAAGCTTCAGGTTTATTGTATCCCTTGGAAGGTAGAATTCCAAATCCATTACCAAGAAGTTTTTATCCCTCTAAAACATGTGCATACCATTTGGGGGTTAAAAAACATTCTACTGATCATTGTTACGCATTAAAACACAAGGTTGAAGATCTCTTTGAGATGAAACAAATCACAGTCAAGCAACCAACACCAAATGTGAACAACAATCCACTTCCGAACCATAATGGTGCCTCTATGAATATGATTGGAGTATATGAGGGTGATGATGATTTAACCAAGTTTATAGTGCTTGTGGAGAGCGTAGAAAATTATACTTTTGTAGCTGTTGCTTCTCTTGCTATAACGGTAAGAGGTGTTGCACCTATTGAGATATTAGGAGCACCAAGTCAGTCGCCTGTGTATGATACTAAGGCCGTACCATGGAATTATCAACAAGCTATGATGGAATGTCGAGGAAAGGACACGGTCCCTGATAAGACTAAGACTTCAGGAATGACAAGGTCTGGGAGGTGCTATACGCCGGAGGAACTCGCTAGACTAAGGCAAAGTAAAGAGAGTAATGTGCCTCCCAAAAGAGTTGAGACAGAAGCTGAGGCAGAAGATTTCTTAAGAAAATTAAGGCAAGTGAATACTCAGTTGTGGATCAATTGAAGAAGACCAATGCCCAGATTCCAATTCTCTTTGTTGTTGACTTCAAATATACACAGAAATGCACTGCTGCAGATTTTGAGTGGAGCATATGTTCCAAGTGAAACAACGAGTGAGGCGTTAGCTGGTATGATTGAGCGCGTGATTGACAGTCATCGAATCAACTTTGATAATGAAGAACTGCCACCAGAAGGATGTGCTCACAACAAAGCACTACATATAACTGTTAAATGTCGCAACATGTTTTTATCTAAGGTGTTGATTGATGGAGGATCTGGACTTAACATTTGTCCATTAACAACTTTGAAAAGGCTAGGATATGATACCAGTGAGCTCAAGACAAGTGATATAAATATTCGAGCTTTTGACGGGGGCCAAGAGAAGTCCAATTGGAGAAATAGAGTTGAATGTATTGATTGGGCCAGCCGAGTTTGTCATGGATTTTCAAGTACTTGATATATCTACGACTTACAACATGTTGTTGGGAAGACCGTGGATTCATATGGCTGGAGCTGTGCCATTTACTTTGCATCAGACCGTCAAGTTTGAATGGGATCAACAATTCATGTGCATACATGGAGAATGTGACACATCTATCTGTCGAGAGCAATCTATTCCTTTCATTGAAGCAACATGTGGGTTCGATGGAGCGACATACCATGCATGGGAAATTGTTGATGTTACTAGCGTGTGTGAAGAAAGTCAAGTCAAAGAATAAAAAACGTCATGTGCCGCAATCATGGTTGCAAAGGAGATGCTGAAAAATGGATATCAACCTGGACTTGGGTTAGGAAAGACATTGAATGGAAGGGTCGAGCCTGTGGCCCTACTTAAAAATCAGTTTACATTTGGTTTGAGATATGAACCAATTGAGGATGAAGTCAGGGAAGCACGTGAGAAAAAGGGAAAAGGGATTTTCTTGCCAAAACCCATTCCTACCATTGATCAAAGTTTTTCAAAACTTGTCATCACCAAAACTTCAGACATGTCTGCTGAAATTGCTTATGATGATATTGTCGATGGGATTAACAGTTTGTTCTTGGAAGATGAAGATGATCATGCTGTGGTAATTGGAGATATTGCTGAAACACCGACTATGCATGTCACGACCCAAGCCTAGGGCCTAGATGTGACCGGCGAATGGGGAACCCGAAGGAACCCTAAACAAGCCTCATAGCGTATCATTACACATCCTTGGTCGCGGAAGCAATTAAATGACCATAAGCGATAAGCATAATCAAGGGGAAATCGGGACTAAGGGAGCAAGAAAAAAAAAGAAATGATACATAAATACCATAGATGAGTCAAGCTCAAGCATAAAACACAACTTGTCCAACACCACCTCTAAACATGAGTACTTAGCGGGGGCCAAGACAAACTACCGGGCTCACCCTCATAGTCAAAACATAACTAGAAAGGAAAAGTTTTATACATAGCAAAAGATCATGAGCAACGTCCCCGAAATGGAGGACTCACCAATAACCACTATAGAAAATCGTACTAGCCACGCGGAGGAGGTCAATGGTCAAGCGGTGCTCCGGTCCCTACATGGTGACATCATGTAGGCATAGAGTATGCGTTAGTACATTTGGATGTACTAAGTATATGGGATGCAATGCAATGCTACATTAGATGGACATCATAGGAAAATGCGTAATCATACCCAATAGATAGCATATTAATGAAATGATATGTATAATGATGCTTACATAAAAATCATATTTAGTGGGACGTAGTACATGTGTGGCGAGTGACCATCAATATAGTATTTCCAAGGCCTACCACCCCCTTGGAGAGGCGAAAGAGGTACAAACCCCTCAATATGGTTACACGGGCCTACCACCCCCCGAGCTAGGGACCAAGGTACAAACCCCTCGATACGGTTATACGGGCCTACTACCCCCCGTACTAGGCAACCAAGGTACCAACCCCTCGATATGGTTATACGGGCCTACTACCCCCCGTACTAGGCAACCAAGGTACCAACCCCTCGATACGGTTATACGGGTCTACTACCCCCCGTACTAGGCTTGGTCGACTCACAACACTTATTTAGAGAAAATCATATACATGTGTCCATTTCATCATCATTTCAGTAATTACATAACCATCCGACTCATAGGACGTACCTTGGACCTTCCCTTTCCTAAGAATTCTATAAATGGGCATTTTATCAAACACAAGGTGGGCAATTGTTCATGTAAATGAAATCATGTATTTCAAGAATACTAAGTCCAACCAATTCCAAAATCCATATAAATCAGCCCACCAACAACATACATATATATATCAACCTTCATAATTTGATCATGGAAGCATGTAAACCATAAACATCACATAATAATTCCATTTCATGATAATATGCAAAATGGACCATAATAGGGTGTGTAGTAGTAATTCCATAATTCAAGAGTTCATAAATAATCATAAGGACCCATAAACTTGAAGTAGAAATAGAGGATAAATGGTTGGACTTGTGGAAAGGAAGGTTTCCACAATCAAACCCACATACCTCAACTTTGGAGAATCCTTGATGAAGATTGTAATGGAAGAATCGAAGCTTGAGATGTTTGAATTTGGTTGAAGATCTTGGTGGAATTTTTGGAGAGGGCTTAGAGAGTGTTTTTGGAGTTAAGAAAAATGACTAAGTATGGGACATATCCCCTTTTTATAAAAAACGTCTCCAACCCGCCTAAAAAAAAAGCTCACTGGAAATTGCAAATCTGCACAGACAGGTTTTACGAAAATGGTCATAACTCCCTCATCCTAACTCGGACTAAGGTGAAACCAAGTGCGTTGGAAAGCTAACTCAAAGAGCTTTAATTTGATAGGTTGCAGCCCTTCCAGTTCCTTGTGTGCTAAGAGATATGCCCCTTTAAAGTTGACCCTCCAAATCGCAATTTTTGCGATTTTCGAATTTTGATACGGTTGCTCTAAAATTCGGGTTAGACCCATTTCCCACTCAATTTGACCCCACAAATAAGAATATGAAGTCGAATTTCCGAAATCATGCACGGATTTTGAGATATATGGAAATTACAATTATAGGTGTTTCCGAAGCACATTTTCGGGCATTTTTGGGGTCGTTTCAATATGCCACCCTATCAATAATCCAAATAATCATATATTTCATTACATAACTTGATCTGAGCTTCACTTTCTTGACGAATCGCATGATACCCTATATAGGAAATACTTTCAAGAAGGTCCAATCTTCTATATAAAACTCTAAGTCTCGCTGTCAAACATATGCATATGACTTCTACCAACTCTATGCTATCTATAATCAATCTCTAATAAGCTTTACCTTCTCTATCAATTGTTGGACTAGATCTAGATCTAACCAATCAATCAGTGACCAGCTCTTCCACCCGCATAGTGCTTCGTAAGAAGCTATCTGAATACTAGCTTGAAAGTTGCTATTATAAGTAAACTCAATCAGTGACACGTGATCATACCATCTCTTGCTGAAATTTAGCGCACATACCTATCACATGTCCTTGAGCAACTGGATCATACTTTTGGCTTGGCCATCAATGTGGAGATTAAAAGTCGTACTAAGATTAACTTGAGTCCCCAAACCCTTCAACAAGGATTTCCATAACTGTGCTTTAAATTGTGCCCCTCAATATGAAATAATCAATAGTAGGACACCATGAAGTTTAAATATCTCTCTAATGTACATCCCAACATAACCTTCAAATAGAATGTAGCCCTGACTAGAAAGAAATGGGTTGAATTTGTCACCCTATCAATAATCACCCAAATGAAATTGATCTTCCATCGCGAATGAGGCAAACATGTGACAAAATTCATATTTATATCCTTCCACTTCCACAATGGAATAACTAGCTACTGAGTTAGCAAACTAGGCCTTTGATGCTCTACCTCAACCTGCTGACAATATATCTCCTTAATGCCACGATATATTTTCAAGAATCCTATATGAACAGAGTAGTGAGAATGCTTTTTGTGTCCCATAATTTTCTATAGAAGCCCTGTGACGTTCAGAACATATAACTGATCTATGAATCTGAAGACCTATCTCCTTCTCTATCAAAGGCTAAACACTCCTGCTGCTGAGCCTTCCCTCTGAGTTGATCTAAGCTAGGATCCTGGTTTTGCCAGGCCTTCACCTCCACAACTAGAGATAATATTAATTAGTCCTTGTGAACACCTAATTTTTGACCAAAATTAAAGTTTTACACCTTTTTATATTTAAATATTTATTTTTGATCTAAATTAGAAATTTTTATTTTTATCTTATTTTTAAAAGATTTGAAAATTACAACAAAAAAAAAAATAGAGTCACATTTTAGGCTAAGTTTTATTTTATTTTTTTATTTTTTTAATTTCTCCAAAGAAAATAAAATCTATAAAAATATATATGTGTTTTTACTTTTTATAGATTTAATAAATAAGGTAGTGTTTCTTAAATACATTTTTAAATTAGCTATTTAACTTTTCTTATATATTTTGTTAGTTCAGACTAATATATTTTATTTATTATTATTATAATTTTTATATATTTAATTAAAAAATAAGTGATCTAAACTACCCAAACCTCTAACCAACCCCATTATCTCAACTTACTGCTCACGTTCTCTTTAACTTCTAATACTTTCCCACCCTACAAATACACAGATACAGAACGTGAAAGAAAAAAAAAGAGAAGAAAAATTGGAGAGGAGAACGACAGAAAAAGAAAAAAAACACGAGAGAAACAAAGAGAGTAACGCAAAAAAAAAAGAAGAGAAGATTTTTTCTTTCTCTTAGAATTAAGCTTGAATTCGAGGTTTCTGTTCGTGGATCTTTAAAGTTAATTTATAATTAACTTTGGAAATCAGTAGATCGTAGCAGTTGCTTTTTTTTTGTGGTGAATCAATTTTCACAAAAAAGTAATTTTAAATTCTTGCATGATTTAAATGAAACAATTGTACGAAACCTGATTCCAATAATATAAAGTTCTTTGAATTGCATGTTATTATTATGTAATATCATTTTGTGATGTATATTGTGAATTTTATTTTTTTGAGAATTTACGAATGCTTAAGAAAACGTAATCGGAGACGCCTCTTACTAAACTTTTAAATAAATAAGAAAGTATAATCAGTTTATAGGGTTTAATCTTATAAAATTGCAAATAACTTATACATTTTTATTATGCTCTTTAGATGCATGCTATTAATTTATATTGAAATTGATTCTGTAATATTTAATTGTTAAATTTGAATAGTTAGTGTTTCTTTTAGCCTAGTTTTCATTTAAAAGAAGTAATTAGTGATTTAAAAAGGGTTATGATGAATATGTTTTAGTCTTTTTAGTTTATTTATTTTGATAAAACAGTTTGCCTTTAGAATAAGTGTTAGATGATTATCACTTTAATTGGGACTGTTAAGCATATAAATAAAAAGAGATATGAATTTTATTTGAGGATTCATACTCGAAAAAAATATATAATGAATAAACAGGAAAATTAATAAGATTGGAAGAAAGAAAACTTTGAAGAAAAAGAAGAAAAAAAAAAAGAAGAAAGCATAAAGAAAAAAAATGTAAGTAAAAAAATAAAAATAAAAAAAATAAACGTGCAGAAAGTTTTAAAAAAATAATGAAAAAGAAACGACCAAAAAAAAAAGAAAGAGGGAGAGGGGAATAGAACAAAAGAAAAAAAAATAAAAATAAAATAAAGAAAAAGAAAGTAACAGAAACGAGAAAGAGTAAGAAAAAAAAATACAAGAAGAAAGGTAACCAATATATATATATATATATATATATATATATATATATAAATAAAATAATAATAAGAAAAGAAAAGTAGGCAAAGGAAAAAATGTTAAAAGAAGATGAAAAAAAATAATAATAATAAAAAAACGTATAGAACGTTTAAAAAAAAGAAATAAATAAAAAAGTAAAAAGTAAAAAGGAGTAACAGAAACGAAAAAAAAATAAATAAATAAATAAATAAGTAAAAGAATAAAACGTAACGAAAAAAAAATAAAAAACTAAAACAGTGTGAAAACAAAACAACAACAACAAAAAAAATAATAAAACAAAAAAATAAAAATAAAATTTTTTAAAAGGGGAACAGGTGTAAAAACAAAATAAAAAAACAAAACAATAATAAAAAGTCAAAGATTTAAAAAAAAAACACACAAAAAAATATATATAGAAAAAGTAAAAAAAAAAAAAAGGCGCATAACGTTTTAACAAAAAAAAAATGTAATGAACAATAAAAAAAAATTTAAAATATTAATAATAAAGAAACAAACAGAATGTGAAAAAAAAATGAATAAAAAATAAAACACGTACAACTAAGAAAAAAAATTATTTAAATAAAACTTGCCCTAATCCTAAAATTATTCAAACTCTAATTCACACCTGAATCTTAATTCTTAGCAATTAGATGTTTATATATACTTTACACATATTAACATAACAAATATAATAAGGCAGTTTTAATTATGCTTATAATAAATCAAAAACAAGGAGGATAAATAACATTTTTATTAAACTAATAAATATAATATATCCAAAATCATCTTAAGCCATATATAAATCAATAAAGCGATCGTGTTAGAACCACCGGACTCGAGGGGTGCCTCATACCTTCCTCTCGGTCAACAGAATTCCTTATCCGGATTTCTAATTCGCTGACCAAAATATAGAATCATTTCCTTTTGATTAGGGATTTAAATAAGGTGACTTGGAACTCCAAAACTCAATTCCAAGTGGCGACTCTAAAATAAATAATCCCTTTTTGAAAATGTCACTTAAATTGAAAAAAACTCTTAAAATAGGGGTGTGACAGTCCTGAACTATGACTCTAGTATCATTGGCGTGTAATAATCTAACCCCCCGACCAGCTAGCTGATGGAGCTCTTAGGCCATCTCCCGATTCTCAGCTTCCAAAGGTGATAGACTTCCCATAGACTTATGATTGAGGGCATCCGCTACTATATTGGTTTTCCTTGGATAATATAAAATATCCACATCAAAGACTTTCATCAATTCATGCCATCTGTGCTATTGTAGGTTCAACTTTTTCAGTCTAAAAGAATATACTGGGGCTCTTATGATCTATATAAATATAAACATTAAAGACATTCAAGTAATGCCTCAAAATCTTCAAGGCATGAATAACTGCAGTCAACTCAAATTGTGTATTGAGTAGTTCTTTTAACTCTTCTTTAACAGTCATGAAGCATAAGTAATTACCTTTCTGTGATGTGTCACAACATAAACTAGCCTAACACCTGAAGCATCATAATACATTGCATTGCCCTCTGGACCGTCTTGTAAGGACAGAACTAGTGCTGAAGTCTATCTATCTCTCAGCTCTTGAAATCTCCTCTCATAGGCTATTGTCAATTGAAACCTAGCTTCTTTTTAAGTCAACTTTGTTAGGGGTGCTGAAAGTGAAAAAAAATATCCTTCCACAAACCTTCTGTAATACTCTACTAACCCCAAAAAAGCTTCGAACTTCTACCAAGTTCATAGGTCTAGGCCAAGTCTTCACGGCTTCAATCTTCTGTAGGTCAACTTGAATACTAGCATCTAATACAATATGCCCCCTAAAAAAACCACTGAACACAACCAGAACTCATACTTCGAGAGCTTAGCATACAACCTCTAACATTAGAGTATCTGAAGCACTACTTGGAGATGATATATATGCTTTGCCTCTGAATGAGAATGTACTATAATATCATTAACTAATACGGTTACGAACAAGTCTAAAAATGACATGGATACATTATTCATCAGGTTCATAATTACTGTTGGAGCATTCGTCAAACTAAAAGACATTATAAGAAACTCAAAATGTCTATATCTAGTTATGAAGGTTGTCTTTGGAATATTACTCTCTTGAACAAGTACCTAGTGGTACCCAAAATGTAAATCAATCGTTGGGAAGCATCCGACATCATATAGTTGATCAAAAAAACCCATCAATCCTTTGTAGCAGGTTCTTTAAAGTCACCTTATTCAATTTTTGGTAGTCTATACACTTCTGCAATGAGTCATCTTTCTTCTGTACAAATAACATTGGTGCATCACTCGATGATGCACTAGGCATGATGAAGCCCTTATCTAATATATCCATTAGTTGTTTTTTCAATACCTTCAATTTTTCTGGTGCAATTCTAAATGGGGGAATTGATATCCGTTGGGCATTTGGTAATGTATCAATAGAAAAATCAGTCTCCTCCTCTTAGGGGAATACCAACAAACTCGCCTGGAAATACATCTAGAAACTCATTGACCACTAGAATAACAGAAGAGTCGATGTCTTAGCATCAATATCTTAAACTCACTCGGACAATATGATAAATGCAGCCTTTGATAACCGTTTCTTTTCCTGAAGATTGGAAATAAACTTGCCTTTTAGTGTTGATGCATTAGCCTTTCATTCTCATACTACTTCCCTTGTGAATGGAAATCTAACAGTCTTCTCTCAGTAGTCAACATTGTCATAACAAGGTTTCGGTCAATCCATGCCCATATTAATAATAAAGTCGAGCATCTCTAGCTGTATTAGGTCTACCAATTTCTGACGATCCACAATCTCTACCGTAAAACCTCGGTAAATCCTCTTGAGCATAAGTACTCAGTCAGATAAGAAACACAAAGCACGATTTAGATTTCATATGTACTTATAACTCTGCTCTATAGCACGATCAATAAATTGAAAGAAATGTAACTAGTCCTAAATGCCCAATAGCTTCCTGATTATAAGTGTGGTGCACAACACACCCATAAACAAGAATCTACAAGACATGGCTTGTGGACTCCCAGGGACACGACTTGCTCTGATACAAAGTTTGTCACTCCCCAAACTAGGGGAGTTGTGACTGGCACTCGATACCTTATTCAATCGAGTTAGCCACTGAAACATACTAACTAACTCCACTGTGGGCCTAGAAGGTCGGGCATCATAACATCTAAAATACTAATCCTGGATCATTAAGGTTATAACATGAATAAAAAAGTCATATAGACGAAGGTAGACAAGACAAAAATAATAAAGCACTAACTGGCCAACGAGGGCACAACTGAAGACATACACACGTACATAAATATATATATACATGCCAAGCCTATGGGGCTGGAGACTGGATGTTGCAGAAAGAAACCCAGAATATCGTGTCCACAATAGCCTCTAAGAGTGCCATAAGCGCTGGTCGGGACAAGGCCCCGACTATACCCAAACTATACAGCAAAAGTAAGCATCCTATTAAAGCTCCCAAAAGAGGTGGAGCTTACAAACTCACAGCTGAACCGCGAATCCTAGCAGAGGGGTCAATCAGAATCCCTACCTGGACCTGCACGCACGAAACAAAAATGCAGCGTCCCCAGGCAACGTGACGTCAGTATGAATAAAAATGTACTGGTATCTAAGGCAGAAAGTAGAATTATAAATAGCTGCTCTAAAAAGGGTAATAAAGATACTACCTGAAACAAAAACTCTGATAGCCTCCATGGATGACATCCGACCTTATGTAAATTAAGTATGCATGGTATGCTCTTGTAATCGTATGTCGTGAATACATATATATAGATACAAATGCATGTCATACCCAACCAAGTACTAGCAATGGTGGTGCCTTCCGGTAGCTAACTGGCATCATATTCGCCAACTTGTGGCCATCTGTGTCACATACGTATAAATATAGGCAATAGGCCCCATACCTCCCGATTATAGCTTGGGAGTAGAATGCATAGCATGTCATGAATTCGTAATGCATTTATGTTACCAATAATCATGTTGCCAATCTTGGCCCGTTGGTACTCTTGTTCTTATAATTTCGTAAACACTTTCGTATCACATGTAAATGTCTCGTAGAACCTCCTATGCTAGTAGAATAAATTGGAACACTTAATTTAACTTTAGAAAGGTAACTTAAAACTTAGTAATTATATATATTTCCTTAATATTTGTAAAAGAAAGTATTTCAAGAAAACATGCCCTTTAGTAGTTTAAACATACGAGTTACATTTGGGAGTTTTGAAAATTGATGTATTATTTTAAGGTTTTTCAAAGAAACATATTAGAGAGGAAGGAGAACTGATTGCAAATTCTCAATTTTCCTCCATAATCTTTTCAAGTCACAACACCTAGAGAGGAATAAGAATCTATACACATGGACCTATCGTCAAGGTAACCGACATATAGACATTGAACACCCTATAAAACCGAACGAGTGGAATATCAACATAATGAAATCACGAAATTACTTCAGCTGCAATCCCAATACCTTTCACAGAAGGTCTTTCTAGCAATGGAATAGTAAAATAACATTTGACAATTTAGGTTTCTAAAATTCGTGCTCAAAGGAAGTACAAAGCTTAGCCTTAACATGCCTCGATTCTCGGTCTTGCGGTATTAATATGGACTTTACCCCTTCTTTACAGTATGTAATCTACACAAAATCAAGTGACACAACTATTACAAACTGAGTATTAACACGTCAGGGTCAAAGTAGCAATTTTGAGATTACTAGGAGAGTGATTAGCTTGCCGGAACCTTTTTAGACTTATGCTTCATTACATTTTCTTCTCCAAATAACAACCACAAATTAATGACATATCAGGCATTTTTCCAGCATCTATGAACAACTGGAGGCCTATGAAAATAGTCTACCACAACCAAATAGAGTACGCCTGCACAACAAGAAAAACTCAGTGTAACGCCACTCCCCTCCTTTCCAACCCCAAAATAGCCACAACAAAACCCCAACCATGAGTTTTCAAACCTTTAAATCCATAAATATATTTGATATAGTCCTATAATTGTTCAACATAACCATAATAACTTGAACTCGCGGCTACCGATCATTATCTTGTGAGTTTGTCCAACAATGATGTCTAGAATTATGTATTTCTCCTCTAAAGCAATGAGGGGTTAAAAAGGCAGAACCTTAACTTAAACATGATGTATTTTATAGTATTTTAGCTTGCCTCCTCTAATAACAAATAGTCTCCTCAAATAGAAGGCCTTGAATCAAGAAGAAACCATTTGAAAATCACAATACAATAATAGAATTAACGTCACGCTAATTTACCTTACTATTCAATACCCATCTATACTTCTTCTTCTCTCCCAGATTCATATCAACAACAACCACACACATAAAAATCATTTCCAAAAATTCTAGCAGCAACAACTTCAGAAAATACTTCAAAACAGCCCAACATCACATAACTATCCTAATACGATTTTCCAATCATCTATTCGTGTGTTCTTGCTGATATAGCTTAACTAGGTGAGAATTATTACCTCCAAACAGCAGCAGCAACACTAAAAACGAGGCTCCTTCACCATGAAGAATCCTTTAAATCGCAACTAACGAGGAGGAAAGAAGTAACACAATCTCTACGAACATTCCAAGGGTGAAACCATGTTGAAATCTTATTGAGATTGGCTTGGATGGTAGGGGAGCCTTGGAGAGGATTTAGGACTGTTGTTCTTCTTATTTGTGCAAAAATAATGAGATAAAACGAAGGGAAATCAACTTTTATAAAGTTAAACCGACATAGGGGCGAGGGGCCCACCTTCACGTGCCTGCTTGTGCAGTCTCACGAAAATGTGAATATCTCTCTATTCATAATTCGGATGGATGAACGGTTTAATGCGTTGGAAAGTAGACCCTTAGAACTTCAATTTGGTATATTGGGGTCCTTCTAAAGCCTTATAGATTGGTATAAAATCACCGAGACATTTAACCCAAATTTCAGAAAATTTATCAAAGAAACTTACTCTAACATTTGCCGACTTTTATTTCACAACTTGCTTGACTTCAAAACATAACTTACGATCATTGTGTGACTATATTACCTTATAAAACATCTTTCATAGCATATAAGACACTCTTAGTCTTACTCCAAAAGTACTGATTAATTTAAACTTTCCAGGAAGTTGGAAACTCATGTATTCAAAGCTTCAAACGTTATACATAATAAAAGGGACAAATGCAGAAAAAAAAAAAAAATCAACAAGTACAGATACTTACCGTGTACATCCGCAATTTTGTGACTCCTAGATATACAGAGTGTGACACAAAGTAGCAGTATGCAGAACAATGCAAACTTATCAATGGGATGGGTTGTCTTTTCGCTCTGCTGCTGCTTGGATCAAGGATGCCCATTGTACCCCTGTTCTGATAAGGAAATCGATTAGGTGAATCAAACACCTTTTGTGTGGAATGCTATGAGTACTGAGAGTCATTAAGTAGCATTTTCTGTCTATGGTAATGTTGTCCGGTCTCTATATGCTTTCCTTTTGTTTTCTTCTTTCTTTCTCTCAAGAGAAATAATTTTGTTTCCTTTTAGCGTCAACAAAAGAAAAATCGAAAAATAGGTAAGAAGTTCCATTCACATCTATAAAAATACAGTACTAACCTTTGAGAATTTTGCTCACGGAGCCTTTCTGTATTCTCATTGAATTCTTCCTAATACAATCTACAGCTAAAAAATTGAGACAAAATAGTGAATAAGTAGACATATATGCAAAATCAGTTAGAATTAAAGGAAGAGCGGCAAAAGCTCACGAGATTTCTGATGAGTTTTACTTCATTATCTTTCTTTCTTGTTGCACCAATTTTATAGTGACCGTTAACTTTTCCCAATTCCCAAACCAAAAACACGTAAAAAGTAAAAGACAATTTTGGCTTTAATAAATAAGAAATTAATATCTCATCAAAAAAATAATTAAACCTAGGAACTGAAAGGAAAACCCCAGAAATTTACCATTAAATGAAAAATTACCTCCGAATTCGATAGTCAAATGTGAAATTTCATCACCAAAATGATGCACAAGCTCGGGAGTCAAATCAATCTTCTCTAATTATCCATCAATTTGCTCTCCCTCTCCGAAAATGTAACACCTCCATTTCTAAAAACATGATTTTCCTTGGTGGGTATTAATCAAAAATCCAAAAAAAAAAAAATAGCTACAGATTTCCAAAATGGGAGAAACAGAAGCAAAAAGTAAAAGGACAAGAAACTAACAATTGAACAATTGATGGCATTTAACACATGGGGTCTGTTAAGAATTGTTGTTCTTGAAGAAGCTTTCCCCTCCACTAAAACCTGAGATATGCAACTCATATAATCATTATTACCATATAAATAAAATTGAGGTTTTCATGAAGAATCTTAAATGGTTCACTGTGCTTTCGGGTTCATCGATTAGGACATTGTTGGAAACACCGCAAAAGCTTCTGGACTGAGAAACCAACCGAAAATTCTGCAGAAAACGCCTCAAAATAGATGTTGATTCGAAGCTCTGCATATTTCTGTTTATCAAATGTAATAATCTTTATCTTCTTTACTTATACAAAAAAAACAACAAAATAGAGAGCTAAAAGAATCACAGATTTCTTTTGACATGCGGTAAGGGCTCACATTTTCTGAGAATCAAAAATAGAAAAGAGAAAGCAAAATAATTGAAAATATGAAAAACTGACCCAAGAACCAAAGCAAAACAATTGAAAATAGGAGGATGTAGTACACGTGTTTATTTACCACTAAATAGGGCTCAAATAGTGTAGTACGATTCTCAATGCTATTGGTACAACTTTGTAGAGTTGTGTTGGTAGTTCACCTTGTTGGCTTATATGTAACGGTAATATATATATATATATATATATTGATGGATAACTATATAAACTAGTTTTTTTCCAAAAATCATCTCTACTCATTTGTGAGAAGAAACGTTCTAGCTTTCTTGAGTGACAAGTCATTGATCAACTATCTTTAACATTGATATAAGTTACTACTTTTCTTATTTTAAAAGTGGGGAATTTAATTTATTTTATTTTATTATTTTGATAAACTTTGCTGTTATTATTTATACAAAAATTTAACTAGATAACTGATGTTATATGTTTATGTTATATACACCGTTAATAAAAAAAAATTACAACTATTAGGCATGAGAAGCACAAGCGGCAACAAGTAATGTTGCAAAGATCATAAAATGAGATGATGGTGAATAAAACTAATTAATACGTATAAGATTTATCTCACATTTAATTCTTAAAATTTTAGTTGTTATTTATCCGTCTACTGTGTTGTAAGGATTAACATAATAAAATGTCATGCGGAGATTAACAAAGTGAACCTTAAAAGATCATTAATTAGACACAATAAAAAAGAAATATACCAAAAGAAACATAACAATTTTGCATAAAGTCTCTAATCAAACTTACATTAATAAACGGAGATGAGCAATTCATTTATAAAATAAAATACAAACTATGAAGAAAAATTACTTCAAAATTTATTTAGAAAAGTGGTTAGTACTACTCTTGCTCAACACTTTAAATTGTGTACTAACTTTTTTTTACTTCTCTTTAAAAGCTTCCATCTTTTTCATTTTTTTGATGACTCGAATTTATAATTTAATTAAGATTGAAAGCAGAGGATGTTTACTACCTAAACAACCTCGCTTATCTTTAAATTGAGTGGTAGCAATTTGCAAGAGTCTATCTAATGAGAAGGAGAAGGAGATATATTTTACTACGTACTCTTTTGCAGTTGATAGTTTGATGTATCTTATAATTTGCACTAGACTAAATATTGTGATACTATTAATTAGTAGATTTCTTTCTAATCTTGAAAAGGAACATTGGGATGTCATGAATATTAAGATATTTGAAATGTACTGGAGATAGAATTTTTCTTTGATAGTGGTAAGAAGCCTGAACTTGTTTGTGTTTGTCGAATTAATTATTATTATTTTGCACCTTAGGCCGGCTTAAGGTGCAAACAAGTTGGGATACTCATATGAAAAGATTACTCTGTCATCTAAAAAAAGGTTATTATCAATCATACATGTGAAATAACACGCATCTCTTTGCATTTAATGTTAGATATTTTGTAATATATAGAGGTCTTAAATTGAATAGACACATTTGTTCGTGAAAGAATATGACTGTTATGAAAAGTCATATGTTTATGAAAGAACATGATCTGTATGAAAAGTCATATGTTCATGAAAGAACATGACTCTTATGAAAAGACACATCTATTCATGAAAGAACATAACTCTTATGAAATGACATATCTGTTCATGAAAGAACATGACCCTTATGAAGAGTCATCTCTTAAGATCTATAAATATAAAGACTCTCTAGAAGTAGCCTATGAAGAAAATCTGCATGTATAAACAAAGGGCTTTGTTGTATCCTTGAAGAGAATTGTTTGTATTTACCCCAATTTGTATATGGGCAATATCTCTTTAAAGAAAGTGTTTCACGTCTCAAAGCCATCTTCTTCTTCAATCATATTTCCTACTATTATTTTTCTAACAATTTTAAAGAGATAATGGGATTGAAGAAAATAAATGAGACAAGATCCTTGAATTCTTGAGGAAGTGGGGTTGTAAGAAAAAATATTCGACTGATTTAAAGTATGATTCTAAGGTAGCAAGTCATATGGAAAAAGTGAGCCAACAATGGATCACGAAGGAAATGACATATATCGGGTTCTACTTTCTTAACTTCTCTTATTATTTATTTATGAAGTTTTATCCTTTGAAATTTTTGAGAAATGATTTTTCATAAATGTTAGGATAAATTAATTCACTTGTGATGATCTTGAAATGCTTTTTAAATAAGTTTAGGAATAACATATTTGATATGCCTATTATAAATTTGTTATTTGGGACAAAGAAAATTATTATGGCATAATAGTGTTGCATAAAGATCATGTGAATTGTATTTTCAAGTTGTGAGATGATATATATAAACTCCTTTATTTGGATGGATAATATCTATACTTGAAAGTTACTAGAATAATTGAAATTAAGAGAAATGATTACTTTTTATTAGATCATTTGTGTTCATTAAAGGTTGAAGATTTTGTCTTCTTATTAAATGTTCATGTGTTATAGTATTGGAACGCTATAAATTTGATAACAAGATAATTTACTAATGTTAATTAGATGTCCACACAAGTTATGAAAAGGACATTTGAAACATTTAAAGTGTGGGGGTGATTTTGAGTTATGATTAATAATCAATAATATTTAAAGAATTTTAAGATATAAATTGTTTCTTCAACACCCACAAGATATATATTTGATGCATTTGACATGGTAGTTAGTGTTTATAATTTGACAATTTTAGCGATGATTAGTTGTTTAAACTGTTAATGTGGTGATTAGGCTATACGCCTTCGTAAAAAATATTATGTAATTTCGTGAAGTAGTGTCACTTGAAATATTGTGACTTTTCATGGAAAAAAAAAAGTATATGTTGTAATATAACTTTTGTATAGACATGACCATTCATACATAGATGAATTGGTGTGTTGGTCTATAAATAATGAATCTTCTAATGACAATGATAAAATCCATATAAGTTGGATTTGTAACATGTATGAAAATGTCATAAATTTAGCATCAAAATAGGCTTGAATTCCATAGTGGAAGAAGAATATATTTAACATATAAATGCTTGAAAAGAAATGTAATGGTTGAAAAAAATATGATTTTGAAATGTTGTGGCCACAACTGATGCAACCATTCAAGGCTATTGAGATAATGATGCTATAGGTGATATGCCTATGTGAAAGATTTGTTTATGATTTATGTTAATCTTGTAAAATTTAGTTTCAAAAGATGCAGTATAATAAACGTATGAATGAATAAGGCTAAAATCCTTAAACTAGACACAAGTGATGGGAACCCAACTTTGAGTTAGTATACACTCTAACAATACAAGTTCAACGGGTAATAACAAGTTACTTTGTGTTGCTAAAGCACGAGTCTTCTTTTTAGACTCTTGATTCAAGTGTACTGCATACTGTTATGTGAGAAGTTAAGGAGTTGTTAAATGCTTGATATAACAGGGGCATAGTGACAAACTCCATAGTGCAGACTCTTACACGGAGGTTAAATTAATTCTTAATGAAATTAGTAAATGTCTACAGTAACAGGGACATAGTAGCTAATTTCACCTATATGTATATTGAAGTGGTGCCGCTTCAAGCAAGATCTAAAGGGTTGGTCTTGTAAATATTCATGAATCAGGATGAGCACATGGCCATAAACGTGCTAAAGGAAATACTGAGGTTTCTAAGCTACAAATAATATTATGTGTGTGATATTTTCGGTTTTGACGCATGGAGTTGTGGTTCAAATCTTTTAAGATACCAATTACTTCGTCAGAACTTTAAAGTATTTGCACTAACAGAAAGTTCAAATCTATATAAGATACTCTCTGATATGCATGATATTATGAGAAATATTACAAACTAGTGGGGGATTGTTGGATATTTTGTAATATATAGAGATCTTAAATTGAACAGACACATTTGTTCGTGAAAGAACATGACTGTTATGAAAAGTCATATGTTTATGAAAGAACATGATCTTTATGAAAAGTCATATGTTCATGAAAGAACATGACTCTTATGAAAAGACACATCTATTCATGAAAGAACATGACTCTTATGAAAGGACATATCTGTTCAAGAACGAACACGACCCTTATGAATAGTCATCTCTTAAGTTCTATAAATATAAAGACTCTCTAGAAGTAGCCTATGAAGAAAATTTGCATGTATAAACCAAGGGCTTTATTGTAACTTTGAAGAGAATTGTTTGTATTTACCCCAATTTGTATATGGGCAATATCTCTTTAAAGAAAGTGTTTCACGCCTCAAAGTCATCTTCTTCTTCAATCATATTTCCTACTATTATTTTTCTAACATTTAATACTTTGAACGTACACGACCCTTTTTATCCCTCTTATTGATATAATGGAGCTTCTTGCATCTCTATGATCCCGTGATTTTTCTCTTTGATTTTTAGAATTTTTTATGTTAAAATTTGATATTCTTTATTCTTTCTATTTTTAAGGTTGCCTCTTTTCAACATAACATGTCTAGTGCTATTTATCTAACATTATATATTTCTACCTAATCAATCTAATCAATAGATAATAGAAAAAAATATTTTAAATAATGTATTAAATGATGACATTACAAAGTATATCATACATTCAAAAATTTACAAATATACTTGAAAAAATTGTCTTCATCATTCAGTCTACTAGGTTCAACATTAATATATATTACAACTTCTCTTTATTTTTCCATAAATGGATGCCCAACAATCCAACACCGGCCAAATACATACATGTTACATCTCTTGATTTTATGCATACTTATTTTATACTAATTGTTAGAATTGCCTAAAGTTTTTTTTTTGATGGCTGTAAATGGACTCCATTGTATAATTTAACATAGTTTCAAATTTTACTCTGATATCAATTTTGAATTTTCTTAAAATAAAAAATAAAAATAAATCTCACGATTCTTTTTCATTATATGTTTTCCCGAATTTCAAATCATATTAGAAAATAAACATTTATTGTTATATTAATACGAAAATTGCATTGTCATTACCAGTCTTTTACACCTAATTCACCTGATTTGCAAAATAATGTATTTTTGCGCTTCTAAGACTCGAGATTGAGATTATGAAAATCGACAAGTCCTAGTGGGACGTGAAACGATTTTTAAGTAATTTGAATAAGTTGTTTATTAAAATGTTGTATTTCACTTGACGTCAAGTTTATCTTCTAGTCGAAGGACTCCCATCAACATTGTTCATTGGATGACATTCTTATTTGATACAGATTCGACTTTATTTCATACTAGATACAGATTCCAATAGGATAGGACTAGGACGTGAAACGATTTTTAAGTAATTTGAATAAGTTGTTTATTAAAATGTTGTATTTCACTTGACGTCAAGTTTATCTTCTAGTCGAAGGACTCCCATCAACATTGTTCATTGGATGACATTCTTATTTGATACAGATTCGACTTTATTTCATACTAGATACAGATTCCAATAGGATAGAGAACTAAAGATTTACAAGTGTAATAGTTGAATTATGAGAAAATAGTCTAAACCCCCCCCCCCCCCCAATCTATAACACTATCTTTGAGAGAGTGAGCACCAAAAGTAAATATTAAAATTTGAATTTTAATATCCCTTTTCATAAATATATGTAATTTTACATTATTATTTTTTTAAAATGTTTTGTTTCTTCTCCAACAAGATGGACCAAATCTCTCCACCAAACACCATCCTTAAGCCGCCGCTGCCACCTCCCCAAAAACGCCATTATTCACTTTGGCTCTCCTCCATATTCCCGAATCTCTCAAACAATATAAATGAACAAAAAAATTGAATGCACTAAGATAATAAATCAATCAATTGTTATACAGATTTGAATTTGATTTGGAAAAAAATCAATATGGGTATTGAAAATCATTTGAATCCTAAAAAGAAAAAAATATTTTTTACTAATAGATCCTTTAATTATGGATCTCAAATCTCAATCAATCAACTACATCTCAAAATTGGTATATTATCAATGGTTCAATCACCGGTAAATCAACTTCTCCTTTTCAAAATTGTTGTCGGCATTGATGACGACAATGACGTGAAGCACAATGTTGGCTCCTCTTCATCTCCCCTAAGAGGATAGTGCTCGTCTCTGGTAACCTCCATTAATGGCAACATCACTGCCTGTCTTTGTCCTCTCTCTTTCCTTCTTCTAACTTTTTTTCTTACTTTATTTTCAGATTTTCCGATGAGCAAAGTTTGAAAATCCCTCGATGAGTTCCGCCATCATTATTCACCTCTCTTCCTCAAAGTGCAACTCCAATAATTTTTTTGTGTTTAGAATGATGGTGAATGTATCTTTGATGTATGAAGGATGGTGAGAATATAGAAGAAAAGGATAAATAATTATATAAAAAGTCAAAAAAATTAAAAATAAAATAAAATTTCCACTTGTCAAGTGCGTGATATTCACATATCTACATAGATCTGATTGTGACCTTTTAAGGGTGTAATTATTTCAGTTTTAAACACTCTAGGGACTCATAGGATCCCCGTAAAGTTGAAGTGTGTAGTTGGAATTTCGAGTATAGATTGGGAGGGGGGGGGTTTAGACTATTTTCTCGTTGAATTATCTATTAACTAATATCCAAATGTAGTCAAGAATATTAACTCGTATCATGTTACTTTTAACTTTCTAACTTAGTGTATATCAACTTTTATGTATTTTATCCCTTTTAGTCTTCATGTTAGCTGAAAATTTAAAATAGTCCTTTCATGTTGAAAAATTTTATGGTGGTTGAGGGATAAATATGAGGTGGCATACAAAAATTGTGTGAGGCTCTTTTCATAATTTGACAAATAGATTATTGGATCCCATTTTTCTGAAAAATGGGCCAAAGTTCCTTCTCTCTCTTACTTTTTAACTTTTTCCATCGCTTCAACTTTTCAACTTCTTGTTTTTTTTAATCATTATTTCAAATTTTGTTATTTTCCTTATCTTTAAATTATTTTAGAAGTATGAAATTTAGCCTAACTCATCCTACTCATAACATTTGGTATTATTTTTCTATCTTATATTAATTATCTAAATTACTAAAAATAATTATTAAAATTATTTATCAATTACCAAAATTAAACTATAATTTTTTTAAATTTCATTACCCTAGCAATTAATTCTTTTTGAAAGTATAAACACATTTGTAAAATTGCAAAAAAAATAATCTTAAAGAGTAAATTAATAAATTATCATTTTTATTAATAATTTCTTAAAGAACGTGTAAAAAAGTAAATAACTAATACAAAAAACAAAAGGAGTATAAAATTATTTATTTTCTCCTCTCAATGATTTCATAATTTTCTAATTTCGTAAGCACTTAAATGTATCAAATATTCTCCAACAAGAAAATATAACAGAAAGACCATCAGTAATCTTGACAAATAATTACATAAGTTTTGTTACTATTTTCATAAACTCTTACATACATAGTACATGCATACTCTCTCAATTTATATGACATATTTTTATTCTTGAAATTCAAGCTATGTGAAATTTAATTAATATTTTTAAAATTTTCTTTTATTATTATATTAACATGATAAAAATTGCAACTTATAGTGTTTGTTCAAAAATATAATCTTCTCACTAAGTTGCAATTCAGCTAAAAAAACATATTAGTTGCAATTCATATCATGTTAATATAGTAAAAAATATATTTTATAGCTTGAATCTCAAGAACAAAAAATAATAATTTAATAGAGAGAGTAAAATGAAAAATAACAATTAATTATATTTTGATTTTGTTGATTTACAAGTAATTTTAAATAACTATTTATTTTTGTCCTAAAAATAATACAATTGATTTTGTATGAGGTTAAGAGCACAAATCTTAATTTTTTTAAAAAAAATACGTAATTATTTGACTTTAAATCTAAATTAATATTAATATATTTATCTCTATTTGATTTTTAACAAATGAACATTATAAATTATCAAAACAATAAAGAAAATAAATTACTAATTTTAGGACATTACTATTGTTTATTGAAGAATTGGAGAAATAATGCGCAAAAGAGATAATGAAATACTAATTTTAGGATATTATTTTTTTTATTGTGTAATGAAATATATTTAAATTTTAAAAAAATTACAAAGTACTCTACATAGAGGGGGTAAATAGAAGGTGGAGTGGAGGAGTGAGAAGAGAAATGGAAAAGTTATAAAAATATGGGACCCATAAATTTTTATCTATTAAAATAAACCTTCACACAACTATGACATAGTGCACCTCAACCACCTTAAAAAATTTCCTTTCGTGTTACCTGGATTACCAGTACAGTAATACTAGTAAGAACCAAAATAGACTTTAATTTTAAGAAATAAGGCCATGTTGGAGTACTAGTAGAGCAATACCAATAAGCACCAAAATAGACTTTAATTTTTTTTAAAATGAAGTGAAGAAATGAGGTATAAAAGATTTCACTACCATGGACAGTAAAAAAATTAAACAGTGAGATCCTGATATTCAAAATACAAACTACTTTTGATTAGAAGCTCAAACTCAAACCCAATAAAGTTTAAATCCTGATTCCACCTTCATACCGTCTTTGCTTTTTTATGAAGGGATGATTTGGGTGATGGCCACAATAAATCAAGAAACGAGCCCACTGTGTGAAAACAAGACTAATTGTACCCAAAAAGCAGAAGAGCTAACTCTATCATACTTGAAAAAATTGTCTTCATCATTCAGTCTACTAGGTTCAACTTAATATATATTACAACTTCTCTTTATTTTTCCATAAATGGATGCCCAATAATCCAACACCGACCAAATACATACATGTTACATCTCTTGATTTTATGCATACTTATTTTATACTTATTGTTATAATTGCCTAAAGTTTTTTCTGATGACGGTAAATGGACTCCATTGTATAATCTAACATGGTTTCAAATTTTTCTCTAATATCAATTTTGTATTTCTTAAAATAAAAAATAAAAATAAATCTCATGATTCCTTCTCATAATATTTTTTCCCGAATTTCAAATCATATTTGAAAACAAAGATTCATTGTCATATCAATATGGAAATTGCATTGTCATTGCTAGTCTTTTACCACCTCAATTCACCTAATTTGCAAAAAAATGTATTTTTGCGCTTCTAAGACTCGAGATTATCAAAAACAAAAAATGAGATTCTGAAAATTGACAAGTCCTAGTGAGACGTGAAACGATTTTTAAGTAATTTGAATAAGTTGTTTACTAGCGTTATATTTCACTCGACGTCAAGTTTATCCTCTAATCGAGGGACTCCCATCAACATTGTTCGTTAGATGACATTCTTGCTAGATACATATTCGACATTGTTTCTTACTAGATACGGATTCCAATAGGATAGAGTACTAAAGATTTACAAGTGTAATAATAGTTGAATTATCTATTAACTAATATCCAAATGTAGTCAAGAATATTTACTCTTATCATGATACTTTTAACCTTCTAACCTAGTGTATATCAACTTTTATGTATTTTATCCCTTTTAGTCTACATGTTAGCTGAAAATTTAAAATAGTCCTTTCATGTTACCTGGATTAGCAGTACAGTAATACTAGCAAGAACCAAAATAGACTTTAATTTTAAGAAATATGAAGTGAAGAAATGAGGCATAAAAGATTTCACTGGACAATAAAAAAATTAAAAAGTGAAATCCTGATATTCAAAGTACAAACTACTTTTGATTAGAATCTCGAACTCAAACTCAATAAAGTTTAAATCCTGATTCCACCATCATACCGGCTTTGCTTTTTTGATGAAGGGATGACTTGGGTGATGGACACAATAAATCAAGAAACAAACCCATTGTGTGAAAACAAGACTAATTGTACCCAAAAAGCAGAAGAGCTAACTCTATCAATCAGTAGGTTACAGAGTGACAATTCCAACATTTTACATGAAAACAATCTGTTGATTCTGCATGTCAATGCATCTAGACAACAAAATTGGTTACATATAGGAAAACTTTACAATGATAACCAAATATAAGTTTATCGTCTTGAAGTCACCTTCCGCGTGGCGACTTATGATAAGCCTGTAATGGAGAGGCAGAGGGTGTCGCGCTGAGTGATGATCGATGTTTAAATGGAGAAGCTGGAACTGAGCTAGAAGTGGCTCGATGCTCAATCTGAGATACTTTGTTAACGCCTTTCGGTGCTTGAAGCTGTTCAAGAGCAGCTAAAACCTCAGACATGCGTGGCCTTAGCTTAGGCTCGTTGCTTAGACACTGCCAAGCAAGGTTAGCAGCTGTATATGCTCCTTTCTGAGGATACTGTCCCTCTAGTTTGGTGTCCATGATTCGGAACAACCTCCTCTTGTCCCCTAGATATGGCTTTGCCCAATCCACAAGATTCTGCTCTACGCCAACCTTCGTTTTATCGAGAGCACGACGTCCTGATAATAGTTCAAGCAATACAACCCCGAAGCTGTATACATCACTTTTTGATGTCAATCGACCTGGCAGACAGCAAGTACAAAATCACAACCAACAATGTCAAGAACAGCATTTCAGCAAACAGATTCATTAAATAACATAATCATCATACTTAATCTTGCAAATTCACTCTGTAAAGTTATGCTATCTTGTGACAAGAAATCAATCCTTTTCTCCTCCGTGAAATTCGAGTAGTATCTATCACAAGTTTAGAGACTAGTAAAATTGGGTACTGACTGACAATCTTAGTATTTACACACGAAAATATGTCAAACAACATTACATTTTCTCGATGATCAAGTTGAAAACAGCATAAAAAATTAGGATAACATCTTTCTGGTAATTCATGAGAGACACCCGAGACACAACTGGCCACGTAGCAAGATTTTCTGTTGCAGAATCACAGTGTTTTCAATGTTTTAAACCGTAAATCCTATAAAAATGGACCTCTCTCAAGGACAATCTAATTGTCAAGCTCAAAATAGCTATGCCAAAAAGCAAAATATATATATTAACCTGTAGCAACATATTCTGGAGCAGCATAGCCCTGTGTACCGATGACTTGAGTGGACACGTGAGTACGATCACCGGTTGGGCCGGCCTTGGCTAAACCAAAATCAGACAACTTTGCATTAAATTCCTACAGTCACAGAACAGGGAAAGATATTAAGCTTTCACTAGTTTTAAGAGAACCTGACAATATTATATTTAAAGAAAGGCAACTGAATTTATGAGCGCGTCAAAGCTTAATACCTACCCCGTCTAAGAGAATATTAGAAGCCTTAAAATCCCGATATATAACTTGTTCTTTAGCATCATGTAGGAAAGCAAGGCCTCTAGCAGCACCAACAGCCACCTTAATTCTTGTCAACCAAGTAAGAGGTTGAGGCCCTCCTGTTAAACAAGATTCCAAGAGTTACCACCAATTTATAAATCCACATATACAGTCAAACCTCGTTATAACAACATTTTACTATAAAGCCTGATTTTCTCCAGAATATTATATTAATAACAACATTCTACCTATAACAGCAGTGACATTCATTATAGCAGTACAATCTTTGTAAACTTATCTCTCTATAACAATCATACTCAAATATTGTGTAATAATAGTTGAAAGAATATATTATGTATAAAAATAAAATATTTATAGTAATCATCATTAATGTATAACAGCAGTGACATTCATTATAGCAGTACAATCTTTGTAAACTTATCTCTCTATAACAATCATACTCAAATATTGTGTAATAATAGTTAGAAAGAATATATTATGTATAAAAATAAAATATTTATAGTAATCATCATTAATGTCATAAAATAGTAAATTTCAAGTACAAATATCTACAAGAAAATTTTTTATTTAAATGGAGTCCATCAGTTATGGCCATAACTTCACGAGGAAAGTCTACTGGTGTTTGTCTTTATTACATTCATATTCTTTTTATTTTTTTGGTTAAATTGGTTAACAAATACATTTCTTCTTCTTGGTACAAAAAATCATTAAACTAATTTTCTACTACTTTTGCTTATAATAGCTAAATGAAATCTAAACGTCAAATGTCAGTATACATGTATAACACCACCTCACTATAGCAATCATGAATTTTTTAGACAATGGTGCCACTATAACAAGGTTTGACTAATATACAAGTCTTCACTTGGATGTTCGATAATCATCCATTTCAAGAAAGAGCTGTAACTCACACCCCATGGAGTAAATCAACAATCATCACAGAGTTAACTAACTTTTGTCAACACTGTTTGACTACTTATATCACAGAGAAGATCAATAAAAAGATTCACAGGAATAACCATGAAGCCGATTCAACATAATCAAAGTAAGATTTGAGGCAAGTGCCCTGTAATGTCACATCTATAAAGTGTCGGAATATCGAATCAGATATTTGGCATTTAAACCACAGAATGGCTCATTCATCCTACGCGCATTTCTTCAGATTCCTTTTAGATTTTAGGTCTCTAACTTTTTCCTTTCATGCGATTACTAGCAATTAGCAAACAGCTTCTAAGACCCTAAAACATGATGCAGTAGAAAATCTCAGCTATATCCAAAAAGACCAAAACTTAGAGCGCGTTTGGATTGGCTTAAAAAAAGTAGCTTTTAAGTCAAAAAAAAATAAAAAGTCAAACTTAAATGACTTTTAAGTCAAAAAATAAAAAGTAGGGGAGACCTACTTTTGGGTTTTAACTTATTTTAAGTCATTTTAAACTTATTTTAAGTTATTATTAACTTTACCAAACACTCCCTAACTTATTTTAAGTCATTTCTGACTTATTTTAAGCTATTTTTATATTTGCCAAACACTTCCCGAAGTCAAAAACTGACTTAAAAGTAGGTTTGACCAACTTTTAAGCCAACCCAAACACCCTCTTAATCCTGTGAGTGAAAAAGATACATCTCTACCCATACTAATTCAAGAAATTCGTATAACAAATTAATGAATTATGACATATGAAACAATCCTGAGCTTTCAAAGTAAAAAACAAGAAAGTCAGTAGCAAAGAATCCATTTGGTGAATAGGGACATGCAGCAATAAGGTAGTAAAGAGATGTAAATAGATTTGAAAGTTTAGGTAGTGAGCTGACGTACTTCGAAATAAATGATTCTCCAAGCTTCCTTTAGGCATGAACTCATACACCAATAGTCGATCATCTCCCTCTATACAATACCCAATGAGTTTAACCAGGTTTGGATGGCGAAGTTGCCCAAGGTAATTAACTTCAGTCTGCAAAACATTTGGCATCAATAACAAGGCCAACAAGATTAACAAGTTATACAAGTTGTAAATCTGCATACGGAACATACCACCCACTCCTTGTGTCCCTGAAAACCCTCTGGCTTCAATTTCTTGACCGCAATGACCATTCCAGAACCCGGCTTTGCAGCAGTAAGAGTATGTTCATCAATCCATCCCTTGAAAACATAACCAAATCCTCCTTCGCCAAGAAGACTGTCAGGTCTAAAGTTCCTTGTTGCACTTTTCAATTCATTAAATGAGAAGGACTTAACATTGGGAGAAAACAAAATCTCGCCTTCAGATCTTGGAGTAGAAAGGGTATCAGCATTGCTTTTCCGACTATAAGATGGAATACTTAGACTTGATAGAACAGAAGAATGGCTGGTTCTGCTGGGAATCCTAGAGGCTCCAGAAGCTGCGCAACAGAATAGTAGAAAATGGCATTGCTCAGTCACATTTAGTAACAATCTAATCATAACATAACCCAAAAAAGCCTCAAATTTGTAACCCGAAGAAAGTATACTCAAATAACTATTTAGATTGGACAAAAAATGTGCACGCCAGAAGTTATGCACTACAACAACAACAAAAAACCCAATGTAATCCCACAGGTAGGTGGGGTCTGGGAAGGGTGGTGTGTACGCAACCTTACCCTTCCTTTGTGAAGGTAGACAGGCTATTTCCGATAGCCCCTCGACTCAAGTAAAATATATCAAACTCAAGTATGGAAAAAATATACAGTAATGAAGAAATCATGTTAAAGATAAAGGAGAAGAACAGTAGCAAAACGACAAACAAGACATAACTGAAGCAAAGGGAACAACAGGTAACAAAATCAAAGAATAAGATAGTGGTAATGAAAACTAGACAATGCTCAAATACTTACTAACCTTCTACCCTAATCCTCGCCCACCATACCCTCCTCTCTAGAGTCATGTCTCTCTTGTCTAATCACCTCTCCACAATACTTCTTCGGCCTACCTCAACCTCTTCCCATACCCACTATACCTTAGTATATTTGATTTACCAACAAGCATCATATTTATATAGTGATAGGATGTCATATGCGCAACCAAAATTGGCAACCAGAAGAAAGATTCCCATTTAACTGTTTGTTAATAAGTGATATTCATATAACTAACAGATTGAGAAAACAATTTTCTTGGCCACTGTTATCCATTCATCAACGGAGATACTATGATGACATAAACCACATATCTTCACATGTAACATGCGCAAAATGCGCGTCAAAGAAACACTCACTCCATATGAGAGAAGAATGAATCACCCAAAACCTTCAGAAAAGAATCATCCTATTCCACGAACGTTAAGATATGCAGCATTAGCTCCAAGCTAAGGGTTTTCAATTGGCATTGATCAGCTTAAGCGAAAAATGAATATTTTCGCTTTCCTATAAGCCTTCATCTTTGACAATAGCCATCCATCTCCTTTTAAATTCAGTCAAGTCTATAACCTTTATTCTAAAAACTTCATTTGAACATGTCATCTATCAATCTCAACTGAGATTTTCTTATAACAACAAAAACTGCACTAAAATCTTCCTCTCATATTTTATGGTGGTACATGCAGAGACGGAGACAAGATTTTTAGTTTATGGGTTTTGAACCACAATCCTTTTTTGCTTACTGGGTTTTGGATAGATTATCTATAGATATTAAATGAATTATATAATACAAATATAGGGTTTGAGCTAAACCTACTGGGTTCAGCCAAACCATCGCTTTAAGGCTTGCTCCGCTTCCAAGTACATGGGATGACAGACCAAGGAATGCACCATCATATAGGTTTCAGCTAACATTCAAAGTTGCAAATACTTTGTCTTTAAGCAATCACTTAACAAACAAATTCATCTACGAGTCCCCAAACAGAGTGAAAAAAGAAAAGCTCAAAATATCTAACAAGATACCCCAGTCTCCTCTGAACCGGTACAGAAGTAGCCAACATAAACAATTGTATTATATAAAATTCAAACAAATATTTACAATGAACAATCAGAAGCAACGGGTATCCCATATTTAATCATCTTGTCAAATCAATTAAGTTAAAGATTTGTGTTTTATACACCAAAACATTGACTTCTCACTTATTAAATAAGTAATGAATAACTTCAAGCTCTTATCTTAGGAGTCTTTTACAACTGTCTAGATACTAATAAGTCAGTACAACATGTACAGATTATAATGAACTCTAATTTAGCTAAGAATAGGACAATCAAATCGGTCCAAATGAAAAGGAATGAATATTCACTGAGGGATTATGATAGTTATTTCTGCTGTTAATAAACTAATTTGAAGCCATTCAAGATTATTAAAAACAACAACAGTCCCAAACAAGTCAAGTATATGAATCTCCACGTCTAATTAGAAATCATTCAAGATTATCACAAACGACAACAACATCAACAAAAGTCCCAAACAAGTCAGGATCGGATATATGAATCTCCACTTCTAATTAGAAACCATTCAAGATTATCACAAACAACAACATAAAAAACAATCCCAAACAAGTCAGGGTCAGACATATGAATCTCCACTTCTAATTAGAAACCATTCAAGATTATCACAAACCACCATGTTGCTCGGACTCTTCAAAAATGTCAACAGTTGCATGTCGGATTCTCCAAAACTAGTGTATTTTTGAAGAATCCGACATGGGTGCAGCATCATTTTTGAAGTGTCCGACCAACCTAACAAACAACAACAACAACAACAATCCCAAACAAGTCAGGGTCAAACATATGAATCTCCACTTCTCATTTAAGTTCATTTCATAACATAATCCAACTAAATAAAATAAAACTGAAAAAATAAGTTTTTTTATATAGATGGGCAAAAAAAAAAAATCACACCCATTTCAAGAAATCGTAGTAGCTCAGTCAGTTAGCTATCTATCTGAACTTTCATCTTGTTGCTTAGAGTTCAATTCCCACCTCTAATCTCCAACCTCCCCACCCCACCAAGAAAAAAAAAGATCTTTAATTTTATTCATACCCAAAAAAGTAGTTTATCAAGTTCTTGAAATCAAAAAATAACAAAGCAAGAACAAGAAAAGAACAAAAAGGGAAGTACCATAAATGTTATGAGAGCTGTTACTGGCATCAACTCTAGCTGATGAACCTAAGCAATTACCCATCTGTAAAACAAACAAAAAAATTAACAACCAAAAACACTGGACAAGTGTTTACAAGACTGATTTTTTTTTTCCTTAAATTTTCTAATTTCAAGAAAAATAAACATAGGTATTATGTTTTTCAATTGAGAAAATGAAAAAGGGTAATGCTTGGAATAAAGCTAGAGAAAAATGTGTCCTTTTTTTTGGTATGAGAATGTGAGAACGCAGAGAAATTGTGGACTACTTTATCTTTTTTATTTAATTTATATATATTATTATTCTGTTTGGTAAAGAGATAATGTTCTAGATAATTTTGTACCTACTGGACTAACATCGCATACATTTTGTGTTCTATTATTGTTCCTTCCGTTTACTTTTACTTATCGGCAATAAACTTTGGACACATCTAACAAATAATATATACATATATATATATATATATAATTTTGGTATTTATATTAATTAGCGTATTATTTTTAATGAAATTAATAATTTAAAATGAATAACTAATATTAAAAATAAAATTATTTTTCTTTTGTTAAACAAATAAAAATAAAAAAATTATTTTTAATATAATAAACAAATAAAAGTAAACGGAGAAAATAGTACAAATGTTGAATAATTATGTTTAGTATCCAAAATTTTTTAATAAAAACTAATAAGGAAAAAAAGATACTCCGTAAATTTGTGCGCTAATGCACGCATATTAAGAAAAAAATTTAAGATATAAATTGAACATTACTTTCTAGTTATACCTTTTTAG
Organism: Solanum appendiculatum; assembly: GCA_018342035.1. Classification (NCBI taxonomy): domain Eukaryota; kingdom Viridiplantae; phylum Streptophyta; class Magnoliopsida; order Solanales; family Solanaceae; genus Solanum; species Solanum appendiculatum. The sequence continues at coordinate 77,461 of JAGDQO010000692.1, read as the reverse complement.
TTATTTTCAAAAATAATTCAAAGTAAAATCATAAATATGAACAATTAACTTTGTTGAACTTATCACCTAAAAAATGTAAATGAAGGACAAAAATAAAAAAGATTCAAACATTATTTTAAACTTTAAATAATTCACTTATTTTAAACTATAAAAAAGTATCCCAAAAATTCAATTAATATGAATTAGGGAGAGTAATAAATATACATAAAACATAGAAGTACTTACATTTTAAGGATGAAACTCAATAGTTAATAAGCAATGAAAATTTTTGAAAAAATTTCATTCAGTGGACACAAAATATTAGGTAACTTTTTTTCTGTATTCAAGCTTGATCAAAATTATTAGATAATTATACTGATAAAAATAATAGGTACTTTTAAATTTTTAATACTCCTTTTGTCCAACAATAATTGTCAATTATTGACTTTACACATTTCTTAAGAAATTATAAATAAAAGGGTAATTTTACTATATCACCCTTTGAATATAATAAATACAATGTCTTGAAAAATGTAATAGAAAAAATGACTATAATTAATGATAAGAGTAAATTAGGAACTAAATGTAAAATTATACATTGATTTCGTAAAATGGACATTCCAAAATAGTATAATGAACAACTATTATTGAACAAAGAGATTAATATAATCAATATAGGTACAAGCCAACACAATTGCTATCTTCATAAATAACATTAGGTCTTTAACATGATTTGGATACTTTGAAAATTAATTACGGATTTATAACTTGTTAGGCCACTTTTTTAAAAAGTCAAAAGTGTTTATATTTTAAACTCCCACAAAATAAATTTTGCTTCACTATAAAAGTCAACTTGTTTACAAACAAGAAAATTAAATTTAAAAAATCATTGTCTTAATTTTGAAATTAAATTTTCTTTTTTGTCCAGAAAGGGACAAACTGGTGTACATTTTGATAACGTGTGGGTCACTATAATTACCAAATTGGTCCCTACCCTTTGAACTTGTCAAACCAAAAATTTAACCTTTTTTTATTTTTTCTTTTGTTTTTCTATATTTGTGATTGTTCTTCGAAAATTATTGTTTAATCTATTGTCAAACGTGCCTTATAATAACAAAAGTCTATTTACCTAAATATATTACCTTCCAAAACGTGTCCAATTATTGAAGGTCTTGCCGCAATGAGTTGGACATAATTTTGGCCTACTTGTTAGAGGTGGAATTAAGTATCGAAAAATCAAGCTGAAGCAAATCAATTTGATTTTTAGTTTTAATTTTTTGATTTTTTTTATTTGATTTCAAATTTTACTCTTCTAAAATTTTGGTTCTGAGGGTCCCAATCTTCTGTGTACTGAATAATTGAAATTTAATTGAAAAAAATCGAGGGACTACCTCGGTTCAAAACAAAGGCAAAAAGATCATGTCCCTCAATTTTTTTCATATTTTCAATTTTTTGAGTAATTAATGTTATATGAAATCGACCTAGTCCATGTTTATTTTTACGCAAAATATATATATATGATGGATAGAATCGATTTATACAGAGGTGAAATTAGATAAAAATGACAGATAAAATCAATTTATATATAAAAAAAAATTGTTGAACATACAAGAAATTAGGTTTTTTTTTAAAACTGAATAAATAAAATAAAATTATTTTTTTATTATTTTTAATTTTAAAAAATCGACGGACAAGGTCAGTTTCCGCATCAACTTTTTTGGTTAAATGCGGTCAACTCATTTAATACGAAATCGATGCGGGAATCGATCCTATCTGTCGATTTTGTCAATTTTATCATCCCTGACCAAAAAAAAATTTCTCATCTCTCCTCTCTCAACCCCCATTGTCGACTCTCAACTAGCGACCTCCTAGGCCTAGGGGTTGGCATTCGGTATTCGGTTCGGGATATTTAGATTTCGGGTTCGGTAATTCGGTAATTGGTAGTTAAAAGTAGATACCAAATATCAAAATTTTAAATTTTAGTTTGGTAATTCGGTAATTGGAAAATTAAACTTCGATTTGGTACGGTATTAGGTAATACCGTATTGAAATTGTAGTATCAACAAGTAAGAAGACATCAAGAAAAGCAAATTGATACAACTAAAAGACATATGTGTTTGGTTGTTTATGTTTATTCTTTTAACTTTCCCTTTGAAAGTATACCAATTAGTAATGGACATGTTGATATGTGACCTTCATTAAGTAACTAATTCGGTATTCCAGAAATACCGAATACCAAATGGTACGAATGTCTCATACCAAACCCAAACCCGAATACCATAATTCTAAAATTTTACTCCCAAATACCATACCGAATACCGAATTACCGAATACCAAATTGCTAAAAATTTCGATTCGATTCGGTAATTCGGTTTCCGGTATTTTAAATCCAACCCTACTCCTAGCACATCACGACCCCGGTCGTTCCACCCGGTCGCCTCCCTTGTCATCCCAACCACTACGCAATTACCTCAAAATTAGAGGTTAGTCCCTAAACTATCACTCAATTTTTTTTAAGAGTTGAACGATTTATCTCGATATGATGTTCCATAACTATATGTGTTATTAAGCTAAGAACGACCGATTATGTCATATAAATTCAACTTACCCTAAGCGAATCTATTAAACATGAGTTAGCACCTTTAGTTCATGTAACTCTTCCTCTACCAAATTTTAATCATCTTTTCCAAGCAAAACTAAAATATTATGATATAGGTTAATATTTGCAATCACCAACCAATCAATAAGAACAAAAAAAGGTTGATATCTTAATTTTGAAAAATCATGCAACACATGAAACATGTGAACGTTACACCCGCATTGAAGAAAAATAATGAAAATAATAATTGAAATAATTCATAAAGCGTACTTGAATAATTGATCGAAAGAATAATAATGTTCTTCGCTATTCACAAAAACAGAAACTAGAGAGAAATATCACACAAAAATAGAAACTAGAGAGAAATATCAGAACTAGAACTCCAACGATACAAACTCTAAAGTATGTGGCTCTCCTATAAAATAAACCTTTAAAAACTATTTATAATGGTGCACAAAGTTGAAATCATAAAAACAACAAATAATTGCTCCGTTGAAATGGTATGCGATCCAATACACGATCATACATTAATCTACAGTCCATGAATTGACTTTAAGCTATTTATAATTGTGAACTCATGATTTATAGTTGTGGATGACCCTTTTCTGACAGTTTTTTATATTTTTCTTCTTTTTCGCTATTCTAACTTCTAAAACCTACAAAACAGCATTCTATTATAATTCTATGGGTGATATTAGTTTCACTTCAATCGAGAATATAAGATATTAGGTCGATAATACAGTTAAAATGTGTAAATGACTTTCTCTGATTAGAGTGTACAAATTATGTATTTTCTCAAATAATTGTAAACAATTAATTCTGATCCTATGCTTTCTTCGCAATGCACATAGGGGAGGACACGTGATTTTTAGTTTATGCGTTTAGAATTAATTTTATTTTTTTACTTATTGAATTTTGGATAGATTTATACATATTGGAGACAAATTTTTAAGTATATATATAAGACAAGCAAAATTATTATGTTTAATCAAATCGGTAACTCGAATGGTGATTCTTTCCATGTATATAGTAAAATATTACTACTATTTTTTATGTTACATATACTTCTTTCGTTTCAAATGGTAATTTTATTCGTGTATATAGTAAAATATTACTACTATTTTTATGTTATATATACTTCTTTCGTCTCATATGGTGATGTTGTCCATGTATATAGTAAAATATTACTAGTATTTTTTATGTTCTATATATTTTTTTCGTCTCGAATGATGATTCTGCCCATGTATATAGTAATATATTACTACTATCTTTTATGTTATATATACTTCTTTTGCTAATTTATGTAGCGTGTTTGGCTGCACATGTAATTTTTTCTAACAAAGTTTTTTAGTCTTGTAATCTAAAATAAGCATAAATATTTATGTGACAACAAATCATTTCATTAAAGGTCAATAAGAAATTTTTAAAATTTCAAAAAAATATTTTTTTGAAACAGAATAAAATAAAAAATACAAATATATAAGCTGAGACTGTAAATATATTAAATTTTGATATTTCTAATTTCATGAGAATAGTTCGAAACTACACTGTTTATCTTCAACTTGGAATATATAGTTAAGGAGTTGTTAAGATTATATATAATATTATTAAATATTTTAAATTTAAGCAATTGTCACCAAATAAGTACTATGAATTGTGTCATATTTTATAGTTTATAGATATCTACTGATTTAGAATCTCAATTTAGATACACCTACCTTAATACATACTATTATATTATTTTTATAATGACTATGATCTTGACTTTTTAGGCATTTTTAAAGTTAAAAGTCTTCTCCCAATATAAAATTCTCTTGCGACAGTGAACAAAAAATGCCAAGAGGTGACAACTATATATGCATTAATCCAACTTTAAATTTGGATTCTCTTAATTTCAAAGAGATGACAACTTAAATATTATGTAATAATAGTTAGTAAGAAGTATATTATGTATAAAAATAAAATATATATAGTAATCATCAGTAATGTTTCAAGTACGAACATCTAAATGAAAAAAAATTATATTTAAATATTTTTTTTTTGACAAAAGAAAAGAAATGGTATTTAAATGGTTCTGAATCAGTTATGGTTATAACACTTGTATTTATCTTTTTTTATATTCATACTCATTTATTTTTTTCAAATTAAATTGATTAACAAATACATTTCTTCTTCTTGATATTCAAATGTGCATTCAGATCAAATAACAAATGAGGTCTTGACCTACTAAAGGTAATTGGGATAAAGAGATAAATACTCTTTTATTTTTTACCAAAGTTCCCGAATTCAAATCTAGAATTTGAATTATCTTTAATATAAAACAGTTTACTTTTCCATAGTGAAATTGAAATTCTCGACTGAATCTAATAAATCAAATTTCAAAACGAGTATCATGATGGAATAAAAAGGAGACAACAATGGACACTTATTCTTTGGAAGTTTTTTCTGGACCACCTAAATCGTGAAATTAGGTTCATTTAAAAGGTCATTGTCTAATAGAGAAAATTAAATATATACACAGTTTCCCTTCATTATTTTCCTACCAAACTCTGCTAGTTTTCCAATTATTTGATTAAATACATCATGTTGAAAAAAAGTGATACATTAAACTTATATAAAAACGAAGAGTAAAAGCAAAGTTATATCTTCTTTGAAGGGATCAAATTATATCAGCTATTCTAAATCTATTTTTTGGGTTTACATTATGATAGGAAAATATTCAAATCTGCCCCTCAAGTTTGTAATTGATCAAAATATATTCTTCATAATTTGGACTTTGAATATATGTATTTGGAGCGTCAAGATAAATGTATCTCAAATACATTGAGTCAAAATTAGATGTAATTTGTTCCAGATACATTGTATCTAAGTGGATTCTCATGTATCTGACTCTCTCGATCGCCTCTCTGCTCTCTCTTCTCTCGATCGCCTTTCTGCTCTTTCCTCTCTCTCCCTATGTATTTGTATTTCAAAATGTGTATCTGGAATACATAGACCATCTCGCTTGTTTCCCTCCCTATCCCGCTCGCCTCTCTCTCTATTTCAATGTATCTGGTAGCAAAAATACATGTATCTACGTGTATTTGACTTGAAAACTGGCATGAAATTATTAATAATTGAGACAATATATAATTATTTTAAACTATAGGGAGAATTAGTAAATACGGTAAGAATGTTTGTGTAATATTAGGCAATTTTTCCATTATTTTAATGTGTTATTTAGTTTGGGTTCCAAAGTCTAAGGAAATTAAATTTATTGTTTTTTTTTGGTTTAAAATTTATTGTTACTTTCTAGTTTCTACTTCTTCATTTTGTCCAATTGACTTCAATTTGAACCAATTGTGTTTCTAACATTGACTTTGTAAGATTTTCTTCAATTCCTTAAATGTCTTTTTAGATATTTTAATCTCAAATTAGTCAAATTATCAAACAATTAAATTTCAAAAGGAATTGTCTAAACTTTGGATGACTTCTAAAGCGTTATAATCACTACAAAATTAAAGAATATAGGGATAATTTCATAGACCTCCCTCCAGGTTTCGTTCTGTAACATCTACCTCCATTGTGGCTTACGATATAACATTTACCTCCCTTATTTTTGATTTTTTATAACCATCTTTAAATTTATTTAGAATAAATTTAAATTAATTACAATTTGACAAATTTGCCCACCTTCAAAAAATTTATTACTTTCAAATCGAAAAAACTAAAAAAAACCGAACCACACCCACAATAACCAAATCGACGATTTTTTTTTTTGTTTTAATTGATTTGCTTTTAGAAATTTAAAAATCAAATAAATTGGTTTGATTTTAATTTTACCCAATAATTGATCCAAACAGAACCACAAACACCCCTAGTTGTAGTAAAGACAACGCTTTGTAACTGTTCTTATAAGGAAGGACATGTCACACTTTGCTGGTATGGCTAAAAGAGATAACAACCACACTTTACAGATGTAGCTATTAGGTACCAAAGGCAACACTTGAAACATTGTAACGATCCGATCCGTAGTTACTCAAGGGCATCTCGTGCGAAATTTTAAAATCATAGAAATAAATTATAAAATTTAAAAATTTGGAGCACACGACGAATTTGACTTATTTTGAATTGGTTGGGTTATCGATTAAACCGTTAAGAGAAAGCCTCAAACCGTTAAAAACCAATAACCCGATAACAAAAAAATTAAAACCGTTAGCAAAACCGCTAAACCAATAACCCGTTAGTGATAAACAAATAACTTTTTATTGATTTGGATTATCAGTTTCAGTTTGGTTTTGAACAACCCTACATAGTGGGAAGCCTCCCACTATGGCGGCACCGCTATTGTAATATCCTATACTTATATAAGGGCATAAATGTCTTTTAATTCCAAATAAAAAAAAGACAAATTAAGGAACTTTAAAAAAAGGTGGGTTTCAGCTCATTCCTACATAGAGGAAGGGCAAATAGCTAAACCTTTTCAAAAAAAATTTATTCCTCCAGTCACTTCTGAGATTAGAAAAGAAAAAAAATATGTGAAGCTACTACTTCGTTTCAACCAAGGGGGTGAAGAAGAAAAAATTGGTAAAACTTTTATTTTAATTGATGAGAGAAGCGGAAGATAAAGGTAAGTTTCTGAACTTAGTTTATCAATTTAATTGGTATATGCCATAATTATAGAATTGGGGTTGAGAGTTTAAGAAACATGGGTTAGAAGAAATAGAGAAATTCGTTAAATTCTCATAAACCAAGTAAGTATGGTGAATGATTGAACTATTAGCTTGTATATTTTGACATACATCAAAGAAAGGTAGATGTACAATAAGGTTACTTTGCTTTATTATAGTGTGAATTAATCATCAGTGAAGCTGTTTTAAGGGATTTAAAGTACCAAGTAGATATAATTTGATAGATTGAGAGTCAATTATGGAACCTCGAGGGCTGGGTATTTATGTAGTATGGATTATCTTAAATGAAGAGATTAACACGAGGTCGATATGATGTGATTATAGATTGATCGAAGGAAGCCTTACAGATTGCTCGAGTGACAAGTTTGGTACTTCAACACGAGTATTGTGAGTAGCAATCTTATCACAATTTGTGTTTTATAACTTTCATGATTTATACATGGTTTATAAAGTGAATGCTTTACCGAATGTTTTGAACTTGCATATCGGACAAATCTTTTACTTGATATGACACCGAAATAGTTATTATTGATATTTGAGATATGATTACCATCATCGAAAGGGTTTAACATTTGCTTGAGAAATAATATTTTGACATGTGTTTTCGTTGAAGTTTGACATAATATGATTTGATAATACTTGAATGCTCTATTCGATTTTGAAAATACTTTCCTACAAGTACCTATTGTTCATAAGGAAAAAGTATAAATAGGAGTAGAACTTGATGGATTTCATAGCTAACGGCGGGTTCGTTAGACCTGGTGCGCCTTGTAGTTATAGATTATCGATAGAGCCCTTGCTAATGGGAAGGTAGAATTAGCATACCGTTACTGATATTCCTCGAGTAGGGATCTATCGATATGAATATTTGACTCCTTTATGTGGAGTTCACTGTTATTGGTTACTTCTTAAAGAAGGTCACACTGATTATATGATTCATTCTTGGAAACTTCCCATATATAAGATTTGATATGAAAGTGCTTATTGAGTTTATTTATAAATGGTTAAAATAAAATTTTACGTACATGACATAGACGAGATTGATTATTGTTACTATTTTTTTGAAAAGGCATTTATTACGTGATTTTGATTATCATACTAGCATGTTTTCTGATTTGTCCCTCATTAAAACAGTCGTGGTTAAATGTTATTACTAACTGAGCTAGCATCTCACTCCTCTCTAATTATTTTTATAGAGAACTCAGGTGGCGTAGGCGAAGATTTCATTAAGTAGAGAGTGTGAATAGGTAGTAGTACCTGGTGAGCCCACATTGCTTCGTGTGGTAAGAAATTTATCGTATTGCTATGGTCCCTTTTCTTTTAAAAAATCTTAGAGTCGCTCCATTTGTCCTTTCCTTTATTAGAGTCATGATTATTCCTTCATTTTGTAGTCTTGTGACTATTTTAAACTTCTTTTCATATTGGGAGATGAATTGGTACTATTGCGTGGCGATTAGATTATTGATGGATATTATGTCTTGATTTAGAGTTGTTATTAGTTGTGCTGTGGATTTCTGAGATAGAGATGTCACTACCCAAATTCACAAGTCGTGATAGCACTTATGTTCCCAACCGATGGGTAAGACAACCCAATAATATTACCAATTCAATTTAATATAATTAAGAGAAAGGTAAGTGGCAAGTAAAATATCCCAAGAGTAAGTCCTTAAAATGAAAATGTGGAAGATTGAAATATCACCCAAGATTTGGTGTCATAAGTACAAGAGCTTCTAAAATACGGTGCAAGTCTGAAACTAAAATGACAAGTCTAAACATAAGAAATATCCTGTTTGAATATGAAAACAACAGAATAAATAATAATATAGAGGGAGGTGTAGACTGCGGAACAACCAAGCAGCTCACCACAACTCCAAGATAATCCAAGCTCGGACTCAGAAAGCTCCACGAGATGCGCTCGTATTCGAAATTGGATCTGCACCACAAAAGAGTGCAATAAGTGTAGTATGAGTATGAAATCACGCGTACCCAATATGTTTCATAGACCGACAAAGAAAAAGTAGTGACATGAGTATATAAAAAAATCATCCTTTAATTTTACAAGTCTACATTTTACTTATCAGTCAAGTTTCATCAAATAGGGACAAGCAAATGTCACGTAATGTCCAACCACCAAATAAACACATAATCCAATAGGAACAAAGGATGTAATGTGATGTAAATGCAACGCAACACCATTAAATGATATGCCTCAAATGTCAAGTACTTTCTCAACTATATATACACGATATTTCTTAAAAATACATCGAAAGTTCGTGATCCATGGGGGATTCGCGAGGTCCATATACCGACACAGACGATCTTCACGTGTCTGTGCGAACGATCTCAACTCACTATCATAAAATCAAAAAATTCCCAGCACGGACGATCTCTACGTGCCCAACTTATAATCATAAAATCAAACAATCCCCAGCATGAACGATCTCCACATGCCCAACTTATACTCAATCTCATGTCAATGCATGTGCACAATATGATTTCAATAAAAGGGGATGATGATACATCTCAATCAATCAAATATAGGTATGACATATAATCACCTCAACTATCACAAATATACGAATTCAATAAAGAAACACAACAAGACAAAAGAAACCAAGTCAATAATACATTAGCTAATGCACATATGCTTTGACATTCTTGGATTACAATTTGTCATTCTATATTAATAAACTTTTCTTTTATAACACCGGTACTCATACCAATGCCCGTCACACCATTGGTACGAGACCCCCATCTTTCGCCCTTACCCATTATCTATTTCATTTTTAATCTTTAATCTGAAAAACATCATTTATCGAAGTCTGAAAGTTTTAACATACCTTGAATGTCGAAACACATGTCGCGAATCCTCAAGATTTTTCCTTTTCCTCTCGTAAAGATTTAGAACATTCCCAATCTATCAAATATGTCTTATTCGTAAGTAAAGAAATCCGTAAAACATCCCATTATATAAACCGAATACTCCACTAATTTTCTGTACCCAAACAACAATCATTCCAATAATAATAATAATAAGAGTAAAAAAAAAAAAGAAACTAAAAGTCATAACCAACCTAACGTTTATTACAGTAGCTTGACATAAACACTTTGAAATGGAAATCAACTCCCTAATATCATTAGATCATCGCCACATCTTAATATGACCTCAATATTTTCCCCCTAAATACTATATTAATTAAGCAACTTATGCTCTTAATATTTAACAAGGAAACAATAAGCTCTAACCATGAAGAAAAGATAAACACTATTATTTCCTGCTATTATATTTTTAGTTGGCTATCATATCCAACCTCCTCCGTGATTAGCTAATTATTGAAGCCCTTAATTTGTAATCATTGGACAATGATTACTTATTAAAAGATACCTTCCTAAGTGACAAGAATTAACTCCAATTGATTACAAAAATCAATGTAGTATCCCACTTTCTTTTACCCAATAACCAATATAATAAAATTAACAATAATAGAAGCCCCTCCCACAACAATATTGTATACATATACAATAACTACTCCCCTCCCCTTTTTTTCTACCCTAGTTGCATGGACTATAAGGGAGTAGTGGGTATAACTCACTTCCAATTTTTCTTTTTAAAAAATAAATAAATTATAATCCCATTAATAATCAATTATTCTAAATTACTCATCCATAAAATATTCACAATCAATAAATAGTTCAAAATTTCCATTTAATATTTTTGGGAAGGATCTTTTATGGAAGAAAGAGTTCTAGTTCTCAGAACGACCTAACGGGTCGTTACAAGAGAAAATTTGGATAGGCCAAAAACAAAGAAAACTCTACCCGATTTTATGTAGAATTCTGGTAAGGTTTGCTTTGAAATTCTCCCCCTTAGCGTAGGTCACGATCCTAAATTGGATCATGACAGCTATAGCGCCTGCACAACCACTATAGTGAGCTGATGGAAAATTAGACCCTAGTTAATGTGACTTCTTATATTTTCCTCCCATTTTTTAAGGGAGAAAATAGACGGGGACTGCTCTAAATATCCTCCAAGGGCACTCGAGGCATGGGAGCAAAAGAGGGAAGGGATTATCACGCAAGGGAAGTGGAAACTAAGGAATTCTGGTGCTAGTTCATCATGGTTCGCTCTCACGGAGTCTGAATCTCACAGGCAAGGACCATCATCTAATGTTTTGCGCCTAGATAGGCTAGGTTTTCTTTAACTGAATAGTCAGACCCGTTGTTACTGCATTATATTCTGTGAATTTTTTAAAATTGCATGTACAGTCTTTCGGATACAGAGTCCGGACGGTTAAGCTTGTAGATAACACGGTTAGGTTGATAGTGACTGCTAGCTAATTATGGTTGTTCTTTGGTATGACTAGGTGCTGCTTGGGAAGGGAATTGTGGGCAAGTTTAGAATAATCAGAGATTGGCTAGACTCTACCTTTCTGCAGATGATGGTTGTATGTTTTTCAGTTTACGTATGCATACATGTCTACTGCCTTATAGTACCACTTGTGCAATACATGTTGGGGGAAAACATAGGAAAGGATATGTAATGACATCATGTTGATAATCTCATGCAATAAAGCTGTTCACTTTACTTTTGATTTCAAGTGTTATTGTTCATTGTGATTGTACATGTGATTTGTGATTGCTAGTTGACTCGAGTACCACGTGATACAGGAATACAAATGGTTGACTCGGATACCATGCCTTGTATGATTACTAACAATGGTTGGCTCGAATACCACGCCGGTATAGCAACAGTTTGTGTGTGAATTTTATGAGTGAACCGAATTTACTTTCCATAATGTGGTTGTTGCATGTTGGTCCATAAGTGGCCAAAATTTATGTTTAAATACTTGATGGTTCTTGTGTAGACTAGATTTGCATGTTAAACACTGTGGATGATGTTTTAGGGACCTTGGGTGGTCTAGATTACTTGGAAGGTGTGATGAATCAGATATGACTTGTGGTGCTGATGTTGTTCATGATTATTGTAAATATCAACCCAAAATGAGGACTGGGAGTTCGGGTTATGTTATACTTGTGATTATAAATATATGTTATCTATTTTGCTAAGTTGGGTTACTAGGTCAGGTTGATGATTGGGGTCTTGTGTATAGTTTAAATATTGGGACTGGTTATGATTATTCAGTGTTAGAACACATCTGATAAGGGGGAATTTAAGTCAAGATGGCCGAGTTGGTCTAAGGCACCAGTTTCAGGAATTGATCCAAAAAGGCAGGTGTTGGCATGGAAACTTGAGGGAGTTCAGTGGGTTGGTTAAGAGAGTTAGTAGTGGTTTTGTTTCGGGAAATCTCTATGTGATAGAAGGGTTAGGTTATGATCTGATATGAGGGTGACATAATAGGTAGGCTTAGGAAGCCTAGAGTGGCATAAATGGTAGGCTTGAGAAGCTTAGAGTTGCAAGAGGTCCAGATGTTTAAAGGTAAAGTCGGCAGCAAAATGAGTTAGGAGGTTGGGATCAAAAGTGTACTAGTTATGGACATTATTCCTTAGATGGTAAAAGCAGGTGTATAAAGACTTGGGATGGTGTAACTTTATCATTGCATGTTTCATCTAAATATCTATTTTATATTATGTGGTAGGTCCGGGTCGATCGATGATGCCTGCCAATACGTGTTGTTTGTGCTAATACTACTCTTGCTATGCCACTTGGCATAATCTAGTTGTAGGATTTAGTGATGTTCCGTAGGAGAAGACAACGATGATCTCCGACTGCTTCTACCCTTCCTTCTTTATGGTGAGAGTTGTGTCTTATTTCCTTTTATTATTGTATCTCCTTAGTCGCACTTGTACCTATATAGACTAGTTCCTAGGGTGGGGGGATGTTAGTTGATTATCTTGTAAATATCTGGGAGGTTTAAAATCAATTAAAGATGTTTTTATATCTTTATAAGGTGTTAGGTTGTATTTCATTTATTTTTCCACATGTTTGATTTAATCTGAGATTTAGGGTTCTCCTATCTAAGTGTTAGAATAGGTTCCCGCACAACCTGGTGGGTTGGATCATGACAAACATGTATATTTAGGTCATCAGAGGCGTTGCCATATGAGATGCTAGAAGTATACCTTTGTACCTTTTAGGTCACTCTTTTGAAATGTGACTTTTTAAGCAACACTTGAAAAATATAGCCTTAGAACAAATGTTACGTTAGTTTCGGCCATCCTCAGAAAAATGTTTTCGAAAGTTGAAAAGTATGGTCTTTGATCAAAGACTACAACTTTTTGATAATTTAGATCACACTTTGATTTTTAGGGGTGGTTAAATACCTAATATGGTGTAGTGAGAATCATGATTTCAATGCAGAAGAAAAATGAAGATGATAAAGTTTTCTAAAGAAGCATGTCTTCATTTTTACATTTTATTTTATTTTTTACTAATAAATTGACTCGCGCTTCTCCGGTTTTAATAGAAAAAGATAGTACTCTCTCTGTATCATTTTATGTGGCATCTTTTGACTTGACATGGTGCTTAAGAAAAAAAGGAAGACTTTTGAAACTTGTGGTCTAAAACAATCCTTAGATATTTGTGTGGTTGAGATTCATTTCATTAAGGGGCTGTTTGGAAAGCCACCTGGTAATTGGAATTGGTGTAATTACTAGGGTAGTAATTACCATCCTAGTAATTACACAACCTAGTAATTACATTGACCTATTTGTTCGTAATTACACCTGTACTATTTGGATGCACAATTGCAATCATAAGATTATGTTAAATTTTAAAAATAAAAGTTAATTATTTAAAATTTATATTAGACAAATAAAAAACTTTATACATAATATTAAATTAAATATTTAAGATATATATTGTCTTTTGAAAATATATTTATTAATAAACATATGTTCTTACCTAATATTATGAAAAAATAATTGATTCATATTTTTCAAATTAGTATATTTCAATTGAATTAATCATAAAAATTGAAAGTGCAAGATTTCTATAAACATCATGGAATGCATGTTTGAAAAAAAGATTAATATTATAAATAAAATGTCATAAGCTATTAAAATATTTGACAAAAAAGATAATCTATCAAGTCTAAATAAAAAATAAATGACTCGCAATGTGAAGTTTTAAGTCAATACTACTAAAATAAATGAAACTGAAATTACAACATAAGTTCTAAATTAAAAACAAAAAAATTAACATAATATTCTTATGACAAATTTCAACATAACATACATAAATATGATTTAAAAGAAAAGAAAAACGTAAGTCTATAACCTTACTTAACAATGAATTCTACTTTAATTTAAAAATTAAAATACTAACAAAATTATGCCAATGAAAAAAAAATAAACATAGCATAAAAAATAGATAATACGAAAAATTGCATGAAATCACATGAAATAAAGATTGAAAATGAGAAGGAAATAAAATATAAATAATAAAAATAAAAAATAAAAATTTAGAATAATAAAAATAAAAAAGAATTTAAAATAATAGAAATAAAAAATAAATTAAAACAAAAAAAAAAATAGAAATAAAAAGAAGAAATTAAAAAGTAATCAGCTTGTAATTACACAATGAAATTACCAGCAATTCACAGTCTCTCCCTGAGAATTGGAGAGTGTAATTACCCCCTGCAAATTACACCCAAGTACTTGATGACCGAGTAATTACATGGCCAATCAAACACGCCAGACAGTGTAATTACACCAAATCCAATTAGTGACTTTCCAAAAAGGCCCTAAGGGTAAAAGAGGAATTTTAAAGTTAAATTATTTGTAATTATAGTAAGAAGACATTCTTTTTGGGACAGACTAAAAAGAAAAGGGTGCGACATAAAATGGGACAGAAGGAGTATTGTATATCTCTCCACAATAACACATTTTTCCTATTAATAATTAGGTAATTAGTCCGCGCTTCACGTTGTCATTATTAATGATCTCGTTTAGCTTGGAAATTTGAATATTAAAACCAACAAAATTCACTGAATTAAAAGATCTGGCATTGTCAATTTATCTTAAGAACTTGTATTAATGTAATATCGCATTAGTCTTGCGTATATCTTCTATAAATTTTCGGATTGTAACATTTATTTTTTGATATAACTGGCTTCTCAATAATATTTGATATTCGGAATATAATCCACTACCCTCCTTTATCAATTTTAATTCTCTCAAATAGTATTTAAAATAATACAAGTATGTAGTTTAGATTTTTCTAAAATTCTACTAAAATTTGATAAAGTAAAAATCCTATACACTTTGGCCTCATCATCTCCATTGAATAATGACAGAATTAACCGCTTCAAAAGTGGTGATTTATTCCTGATCTATCATAATGAAAATCTCAAAGGGAAATGGGTACATATTTTTGCCCGAAAAAAAGTAAAAAATTACAAATTCTAGAAATTAAAGTGATGTTGTTGTAACAAACTGATAATGATGTAAAGAGAAAAAGAAATGAAGCAACAATTTCAATGCCAATTTTCTTAGATTGAAGTAGAGTCTTTCAAAAGAGGAATTATGTTTACCTGTTTATATTCCGTGCTTTTCGAAGAGATAATGTATTACAAGTGAAAAAGCAGAGATACTTTCTTTTTCCATGCAAGAATTTATTTATTGAGCAAAAACTTATGGATACTATCACAAAAAGGCTATTCTGAACAGTGGTAGACTCAGGATTTTCGTTCAGAGGGTTCGAAAAATAAAAGTATAAACGTGTAAATAGGCCAACAAAACTAAATTTTAAGGAAGTAGTAGTATATAGTTTATAGGTACAAAAAGTTAGTTTCGTTACAAGAGACCCGAAACTAACATGAGTGATTACAGTAAAACAAAAAGTTACCCCTTTACAATGTGTCAATCTAGAACTAAGATGCTAAGTAGAACAAAAAATGTGCTAACTAGAACAAAAAAAAATTAGCACTTCACAATGTCTCACTCTAGGACTAGAGTGCCAACTACAAACTCCAAAAAGAGGTCAGTGCTAATACTTCTCAAGCATGTTTACAATACTATTCGACGAGGTTTCATTGCTTGAAAAGACAAACTAATATCATCCGTTGAAACATCATTAAACACATCCTTTTCCATAAAAGAAACCATGCAACCGCTCATGAACTCATCATTCATTCGACTTTGTAACTCATTCTTAATAAATTTCATCGCCGAAAAAGCTCTTTCAACGGATGCAGTGGCAACTAGCAGAAGCAAAACAAATTTCACCAAACGAAATACAAGAGGATAACATGAATGCTTTTTTGTCTGAAGCAATCATTTAGAAAGATCACAAAGCCCATGTAAATCAAAGAACCTTTTATCGATATCACGGACATCAATAATGTAATTTTCAAGTTGATTCTCAAGTGCACACATGCTAAATTCATCAAAGTCATCAAGATATAATTCAACCATTCTCATTATTTTCTGGATATCAAAACTTGAAAATGAGTCTATCGGATTCAAACAAGCAACTCCATAAAGCAACTCAGTTGTCACCTCATTAAAACGATCATTGAGTTCTTGCAATTGCCAATCAATTATTTTACAAAATACTTCAACACGATAATGATGAAAAACAGTATAATCAACAGGTTTACGCCGTGATCTTCCAGAATTAACATACGGTTCATCAAAATTAGGTACCACCATATTATACTTGATACAAAATGTAGACACCTCAGCAACAAATAAATCCCATCTTTCATTTTCTCTCAACTCTTGCAACCTTTTCTTGGCCACTTTAACAAGTAGCATGGCATTTGCAATGTCTTGCTCTTTTTTTTAAACATGTACTTAGATCATTTGTAATTCCGAAAACTTCTTTCATCAAATGCAATATGAATGCAACCTCATATGTTTGAGCAAGTCTGATATATCCTGTTGCCCTGGATCTTTCATCCATAGAATGTGCAGTTTCAACAATATTATCAAGAATGTCCATAACTGTATCAAACTTGAGAATAAAACAATTAAAAGATTTGAAGTGATATCCCCAACGAGTATCGCAAGCTCTATAAATACCAACTTCTTGATGCAATATGTAATGACCCTGAAGGTCAATTTTGGTAATTTTTATTAAATGACCATTTTAGCCCTACCGAGAGTTGTCCCGAGTCATGTTTGGTTGATATCCGATGTTGGTTTTACGAAAATTCTTGTTGAGTTGTGGTTTTTGGAAAATTTGAATTCTAAAGACTTAAGTTATCAAAATGTGATTTTTGAGGTCTTTCGAAGTTTCGGGACTCAGATGGGAATTCCGTCGATTCCATCAGTTTCAAAATGTGGAAATTGGTCTAGGAGAGTTGACGGAATCAATTTTGGGGCTGTATCGTGGATTTGAGGTCTTAAGTTGGAAAATTGTGAAATTTTGATCATAGGGTTGACTTTGGTCAACATTTGGAGATCGGATGCTCGGATGTGGATTCTGACGACTCCGTTCGATTCGGGGGATGATTTTAGGCCTAGGGGTGGCCTTGATTGAATTTTACTTATACTATACTCTAACCAATCAGGAATTCATCAAACCATTTACGATTACAACGACGCATATCTCCAGAAATCTCTGTTTGTGAAAACTCTCTTAATAGAGATTGACAAGGTTTTTTCTGGAGATAGGCTCTTCTAATAGCGTCACGATGATTTGGATGAAATTTCAAGATTTGAGTTCTTTCACCTGGATCAGCCTTTAAAGAACTTAAATCAAATTCTTGAGAAGAATGTGATGGTACTTCCAAATGATTAGCATTTTCTTCCCGATTAGGTTGATTCTGAGAAATAGAACTTGAATTTGGTACTTTAAAAAAGTACTTCCCCATTGACTATGAATCTATACAAAATAGTTGAATTGTTAAATGCATAAAAGATAATCTTTTACAAATTACATTAGATATTACCATCAAAATTCAAATGGTTCATAAATCTAGTTACAAATATCAAAGAAAGAAGTAGAAAAAACAATCTCAAAAATATCACAATTTAAAATGAAGATAGTCAATATTCAATCAAGAAAGACAAACTTTTGAAGAAAATGAGAGAAGAGCTTACCTTAGAGAAAAGACAAACAATTAACTCTTTAGATTTTAGCTTTGAGCCTCCACTTCAGATAATCAGAGCTACTACAACCTTAAAAAATAAAGACCCCTTTATTTTAAAAAAATTTTGCTACAAATTTTTCTAGTTTTAATTTCTTGAAAATTGAAAGAAAAGAAGAAGAAGAGAAAAGAGTTTTACCTTTTAAGCAATAAGCATGAGTTTTGATTTTTCCATTTCAAATTGAATGTGAGATTCAAGTATGAAACAAATCAACAATAACAAAAATGATGCGAGATGATTTTAATATTGGACTTTTGAGTGTTGGGGAAGAACTAAGGAAGTGATTTAGGGATTTGGGAAGTGAAAAGTTATTTAGTCTTTAGGAATGGGACCTTGAATTCTTTTGGGTTTAAAACCACACTTTTAACACATTTTTTTTTATAAAAAAAAACAAAAAAAATGTGAAATAACGAAACTGACGTTTTAAAAAAAAAAAAAACAAAAAAAAAAGTGAAATAACGAAACTAAAACTAAAAACTATAAGTGTCTTCTTGTCATTAAGGGGGTTCAAAATTAATATATCTATATAAATATAGAAAATTTACCTTATATATACAGTATAATTTTTTGTCGAGGGGATTCACCGAACCCACGTGGGTCCGCCCCTGATTCTGAACAACACTTAAGTAATGTCACATGCTTAAGATTTGACCCTTGACTCGAGATCGATTATTGTCAGACTTAGTGACTATTCCAACCTATCCCATGGTGGGATGACGGGCTCAAACCCAAGGAAGAGATCCAGTAAGGGATGCATGGTAAAGGACTAGGTCACACACCTAACTCATTTACTACAAATTTGACACTTGAATTCTGATACATAATCATATGTATTGTGTCAGCTCTGTATTAGGTGTGTTTAGTTATGTATCTGATATATAACAGTGGATATGGTATGTATCAGGTACTAAAATATAAAGAAAGTTCACATAGTTATATATCAGATACATAACTATAAAGATGATTCATAATTATTTGAGTTTGAAATAATTGAGGTTATTTATCAACAATAACATTTGTACCAGATACATTGTACACTAACAAAGTTATAATGTATCTAATAGTTGAAACATAAACATAATATATAAGTAGACACATAAAACTATATGTATTGTGTCAAGATACAAATTCTGATATATGACTAAACACACCTAAAACAAAGTTGATACATGAATTCTGATACATAACCATGTGTATTGTGTCAGCTTTGTATTAGGTGTGTTTAGTTATGTATCCGATACATAATAGTGGATATTGTAGGTATCAAGTACTAAAATATAATGAAAGTTGACATAGTAATATATCAGATACATAACTATATAGACAAGATTTATATTGATTTAAGTTTGAAATAACTGGAGTTACGTATCAACAATAACATTTGTGCCAGATACATTGTACACAAATAAAATTGTAATATATCTAATAGTTGAAACATAAACATGATACATAAGTAAACACACAAAAATCAACCAGATACATTAGAAATAATTGAGATTATGTACCAACCTGTTGAAAGTTTTTCAACGGGTGATTTAAAACTCAAACATGCATCCTTATTCAACTTCTTCTCTTGCAATTTCTTCATGATTAATGGATCGTTTTGTTCTTTGGATCTATTTTTATGAAAATCATCATCATCTGAATCAAAAAGACGAGGGACGAGTTTTTTTTCCAAATGGTAGGATTTTTTAGAGAATATGATAAAAAAAATATTGTATGGTTAAGTAATTTTTCCTATTTTCTTTCTGGATGAATTCAAATTTAATAGGTTCCAATGTAAATACACAAGACCTTGTTTGAAATTTCAAAATAAAAAGAAAAGCAAAATAATTTTTTTAAAATAAAAAGTGTGTGCGTTTACACTGCCAATAACATGTCACCTAACACTTATGTCACCCAATAGCTATTCGCCACGTGGAGTACATACGTAATTCCCAAATTCTGTAATACAAATTTCCCAAAAACACAATCACCATTTCCGGTGCAGCGGCAGTTAAAAGAGAAAAACCAACGGCAAACACCGAAGTTGTCCCGTCGATTTCCTATCGCCGGTGAGTGATCGTCGTCGGAGAGAGTCGCCGGAGAATACTCACGTGGCAGGGAGGATCAAAGTGGTTCCGCCGACGACATTAAGCCCGATGGAGTCTCACGGCGCCGGGATCCGCCGTGTTATGGTCCTCGCCTTTTGTGTCGCCGGCATTTGGTCTGCTTATATTTACCAAGGCGTTCTGCAAGAGACTCTGTAAGAATTTCACTCTTCTTCCGATTTCTAGAAGCTTCTATTAAATTTTTGTTATTAATTAGTCCTTCGGTCTCATTTTAACGGTTGTTTTAGCTCTTTTTTCGTAATCAAGTTTACTAAGTTAAAGATAATTGCCAAGTTTAGTATTAAATTCTTAAATTGACAATTATTTTAGGAAATGTTTTTTGAGCTAAAGTGACTGTTAATTTGGAATGAAGTTTTATTTCAGGTTTACTGGCCATTAATTAAGAAAAAAAAAAGAAGAAATTTTGCCAGTTTGGTTTGGAATATATTTTACAAGTGTGTTCTTTCTAACACTTTACTTTTTTTTTGATGAGGTGATCTTACGATTCAATAATAAAAAGTTAGATATATTGAATTGATGGAACGTGCTATGCTAAATGTTACTCCTCTGTCCAAATTTATGTGAAATGTGTTTGACTGGTTACAAAATTTAAGAGAAAAAAAAAGAATTTTGAAACTTGTGGTCTAACACAAGCCTTACAAATTTCTGGAGCTTAAAATGGAAAGTTTAAAATCAAATCGCTACTAAATTTAAAAAGATGCCATTCTTTCTTAGACTGAGTTAGAAGGAAAGAATGTCACATAAATTGGGACAGAGGGAGTAGTAATATTGATAAGCAATAAAGAAGGAAATTCTGGCAGTGGCTTACTGTGTTGAATAATGAAGACACTCTGCCTTTTCCTTTTTGTTAACCAAAATTATTTGTATTAATCACCGATGTATCTTTACAGACCATAGCAAAGATGCTTACGTTGCTTTCAATCCAAAGATTTTGCATTTAATATGCCATAAAGGTCAATTTTTTGAGTTTTTATGCAACTTTTGTCGCAACGTATTTGGAGCTTGTGTGCTTGAGACAATTTTTCATTCCCTCCTTAGTTTAAAAGACAAATATTTACAAATGGACCTGAACAATGCATAATGTATATAGAAGATTCATATAGCCGATCCGACCAGTTTTAGTATTGAGGTCTTGTTGATTGATTGATTAAGTTGTTTAGTGATTTATATACGTTAAGTAAATTTGTTTGTATTTGGGATTTAGGTCAACAAAGCGGTTTGGCCCGAACAAGGAGAGGTTTGAACACTTGGCATTCCTAAACCTGGCACAAAATGTAGTATGTCTGATATGGTCATTTATGAGTAAGTTTACAGCATTCTAGTATTGGATGTTCACATGTTTCTTGGTGATTGTATATATGCTTGAATTAGCACTGGTTAGATGATTAGTTGAGAATTCAGTGTGCTTTTTGTGCAGTGATAAAGATTTGGTCTAACGGAAACAGTGGAGGTTCTCCCTGGTGGAGTTACTGGAGTGCTGGCATTACAAACACTATTGGACCAGCAATGGGGATTGAAGCGCTAAAATATATTAGTTATCCTGCACAGGTTTGTCCAATTTCCATGGAATTTTTTCTTCTTGTTGTGAAATGTAAACCATAGTTCTAGAATTTTCTGAAATAGCATTTAGGACTAGAAGAATGCTTTTCTGGCTCTGATCAATATCCTAGTCGTAGGAGTCAACATTTTTTATCCTAAATAATTGTGTCTTTACTTCTGATACTAATGAAGTTATTTGCCTTTGCAGGTCCTGGCAAAATCATCAAAAATGATTCCTGGTATTGTACTATTAACAAGATTCTTCTTGAAGTTGTAACAAATGTCTTCCCTTTTTTTTTCCGTGTTTTTGTTTTAGTTTTGTTGTCAAATTATCAATCAAAAACAAGTTTATTGGTTAATAAGGAGATGTGGAAAGCTATAGGGAAAAAGAGATCTATGGAAAGCTATAGGGGACAATATTTTTTGTTGTATTGATAACAAAAGGATAAACACGTGAGAGTTCAAGAGATGCTTGATTTGGCTTTCAAAGAGAAAATGGCATTTACATGTTGATAAGCATATATACTATTCTTTTTCCTTTTGGGAACAAGAGAGAAACAAAGGAATATATATGCATTACCAAACCTTTTCGTTGACATGAAAATACCCTTCTCATACATATAGTAAGACCATGACCATTGAAAGAATAGCCAGTACTCAGAAAAAAGAAGAAAAAGAAGAAAGAATAACAAGTAAACATGGTGGGTTTCCAGTCATTGTTGGTCTTTTTAAAAGATTCAACCTCAATCTTTTCCAAGTTTGCTAAGAGGATGTAATTTGCAGATATTCAGCGAAGTAATTGTTTTTAAGCACACTTTGGAGTAGATGTAATTTGTAGATATTTTCTTTCTTATAGATAAGAGAGCATTTACAGTAACAGGGATCTCTGTCTCTGTCATATATCTCTGATAAAAAAGAGTTGTTGGACTAAAAGAAGATTAACGGAAAGCTATAGGAAAGTGGGAAATTAATGGAAAGCTCTAGGGAAGTATCCGTCTATTGTTTCTGTTAATGCCTCCCTTTGGACACCATGTCTAGTACTATTTAGTGGATGCAATGGAGGCTTATATATAGGATACAGTCGTGCTTATATAAATGAGTAGAAGAACTGGAAATGTTATTAAGTTTGTTATGGTGCTGGAAACCAGGATTTCTTGCTTCCTTTACTGATAGATGTTTTGGTGGGGGAACTGCCGAAGTTGATTTATATTTGTGTGTTACTCATAAAAAATAATATTCAGAAAAGCTTTCTTTTAACTGACATATACAGTCACAATGCTTTTTTGCAGTAATGCTCATGGGCGCAATAGTTTATGGCATAAGATATACAGTGCCAGAGTATGTGTGCACAGTGCTTGTTGCTGGTGGAGTGTCAATGTTTGCACTTTTAAAGGTGACATTTTATTAAAAACGTCTGAATGAATTATTCCTTTTTTTGAAAAAAAGACAAGACAAAAGGTGTAAATTCTCTCCTGTCTATCCTATTAGTTTTCAGATTTGATTCTTGCGATTATACGAGCAAACAGAGCATGTTTTTTTTAGCACCACTGCTTACCTTTTCTGTTATACTTGTTTTGTCTTCAGACTAGCTCAAAAACGATAAGTAAGTTGGCGCACCCCAATGCTCCAGTTGGATATGGGCTGTGCTTCCTGAACCTTACCTTTGATGGTTTCACCAATGCTACTCAGGATTCGATTAAAGCAAGGTAATTTTGTTATCTGTGGTCTTATTAATGTCTATCTTTAGGTTGGATTGTGTGGCTCCAATACCCAGCATGTTGCCTTACGACACTGAACTGTGCAAATCGTAGTTTCTTCATGATTATTATACCAGTGCTTGGTATAGCACTATGATGTGCATGTATTCTAGGTCAACCGCACTCATTGTATTTGCCTTTGCCTCAAGTTGTCTGCTCTCGCTGAGAAGCATGCAAACTAAGAAAATGAGCTTTTGTCTTCTATACTCCAAAGTAACTTCAGAATTTTTTCAATGATGCAATTTATACACCTCGCAAGCTGGGGTTTTGGGAGTAAAATATATATGGGACCAAGAAAACAATGGGAAGGCCAATTTTGGACTTGCTCACAGTTTTTACCAAATATTCAATGGTGCTGTGGTTTTAATAACAAAATTTATGTTTGACAATGAAATATTATCTCACTAGCTTCTTTTCTCCTGTGCTTTAAGTCATAACAGTTTTCTCTTATGAGTATTCTATATTTGGTGATAGTCTTTAAAATTTAAATCATGTTTATAATTGATTTAAAACATATAAGAAAATAAAACATTGGCATGGTCCGAAACTGAATAGAGAAACGACAAGCAACCTAGCTATTTAAGACATGAGAATTTCCCTATAGGAGGGGTTTCATGGTGCTTAAGTGATCTTTGTACTCTTTCCACCTACTACGGGACTTCTTGAGTTTTCGTGGTGCTCATCACCAGACTATTGGTCTTTTAGCATTTAGGAAGGTGTAGCATTGAAGGGTTCGTTTTGAAGACAAGAGGTTTGGGGTGGGTGGTGTACAAGATGCCCCTTAGTGATCTGTTAATAATATGCAGATCTGCGCTTGGAGGATTAGTAATGTGTCAGGAGAATTTAGTGCAAGAAGTCGTGGATAGATTTCTTGATTATTGAATCCACGAACAATCAATAGGGGGAGGTCAGTAAGTTTACAAGTCATTTTATGATGTAATGGAAAGCAAAGAGGGAAGAATTCGTGAGACTCGGACATTTTAGGTCACTGCACTCCATGAGCACAAACACTTTTGTGTTTTATATACTTGTGGTTCAATTTTGGATTTAGGCTTACACCATTAGCTAAATTTTTGATTGGGAATTGACACATCAGGTGGCTTGATGTCAAAAGAGACACATTTAAGAACTATGAAAACTCCTATAGAATTTTAGGATCAAGAATAGAAGAAATTGCATGAGTACTGATATCTTATGAGGGATTAACCAAAATATTGTGCTAGTTGAAAGAACAGATTGTTTAATGAATGTGCCATACATTTTTCTCCTTGAATTTGCTAGGGATGTGTTCCAAATGTATGGGTTAGATAGAACTTCAATGGATTACTTGTAGTTACTAACAAAAATTTTCTATTTTGCCAGGTACCCTAAGACATCTGCTTGGGATATTATGTTAGGAATGAATTTATGGGGTACTATTTATAACATGATCTTCATGTTTGGCTGGCCAAATGCCAGTGGGTTTGAGGCGGTTCAATTCTGCAAGCAGCATCCAGAGGCAGCATGGGACATTCTTATGTACTGTCTATGTGGTGCTGTTGGCCAGAACTTCATTTTTCTAACCATTAGCCGTTTTGGTTCTCTGACTAACACAACCATCACCACAACGCGCAAGTTTGTTAGCATAGTCGTGTCATCTGTGTTAAGTGGCAACCCATTGTCCACAAAGCAATGGGCAAGCGTCATCATGGTCTTCTCCGGATTGTCATACCAGATATATTTGAAGTGGAGGAAGTTACAGAGAATGCCGAAGAAGAAGAAGTCCAATTAACATATTGTAATTTTGCAAGTGATGTAGACGGTTCAGTAGTTGAAACCTTTTCTCCCCTTCTAAAACTCCAGTGTACCGGAAGTTACAACACTTCTATTTATAGGCCATGTAATTCAGAAGAATTATACAAATATATAAAAGCAAGGTTTTGAAAATTTTTGGTGAACCATTATACTTTTCCATGTTAGTGTTTCTTACCATTATGAGTATGCAAATCTAGACTCTTCAATTCGTCTTCAATTTGTCAATTGAATACTCTAATTTTCAAAATTGATTATCTAGACACTTCTAAAATTTGTGTCACGTCACCTTTGGGTGTCCACAAGACACAGAGGGGATGAGTTGGAGTGCTTAGTTGTCAATTGAGACCGAGTTGAGGTGTCTAGACGTGCACTCTCGAAGTTGGAGTGCTTACTTGCCAATTGAGTCCAAGATTAAGTGTTTGTTCATGTATTATGTCAAATCTAATCTTTTGTTGTTGATTGAGTTCTTAAGTTCTTATGTCATTCAATTGTGTTCAGTTCTAGAGTTTCAAAGCTACTCTTGTTTTGGCTATTGATTAATACTTGTGAGTTGTATCAAAGAATTGACTATGGTCATATAAGGTAAATATACTTCATTGGTCATGATTCATCATCAGCGGTGGAGGTAAAGGGAGGCAAGAGGGTTCAAACGATTTCTCTTTATAAAAAAAAATTATACGATGTATTTAAGGCAAAAATGAACTATTGAATCCCTTTGAAAATAATAATAATCTAATTTAGTGATAAAGAGAGTTCAAAAGTTGTTTAAATCCTATGTATGACACCTAATATATTTCTGAAACCTTTTGTATGAATTTCTGGCTGCGTAGTGAATCATGATTGGTTAAAGCAATAAAATGATGATTGAAGGTGTTACAAAGGTTTAATAATATTAGAACATTTACTTCCCAACTAGTTGATACTAGGTAGGGGTGTACATGACCGGATTGGTGTAGGTTTTTCAAATATCAAATCAAATAATTTGTGTCAAATTTTTAAATTTATAAACCAAATCAAATTACTAAAACTCGGATTTTTCGGGTTTTCCAACATCGGGTTGGTTCGGATTTTTCAAATACCAAATCAAACCATTTATGTCGAATTTTTAAATTTCTAAATCAAACCAAACTAATAAATCTCAAAAAAATTTTGGGTTTTTAGATTTTTCCGGGTAAGTATTCATACAAACATATAATTAACTTGTGCTCTAAATATTTCTTTAGTCCAACCAAAATACAACTATCTAAGGTGTTTCTTAAGAAAATAACACAAAATATGAGATGAGTGATGACAATAGAATATTCAATAAAAAATAATAATGAAATCGTATAAAATAAATATTGCAAATTGATAAGTCATAATGAAAAGGATCATAATTTAAAAGTACTAAATCATGCTAAAATAAGTCTAGTAAGTATTCATTACATGATTAAACATTAAAGAAAAAATAAAATTAGCTTATGCATATTAAATGTCTAAACCAATGTAAAACTAAAAAACAAATATTCAACATTATTGTGATTCTTAGTGTTGAATTAATTTATTTTGTTAGCATTAATATTGATTTGATTTTGAATTGAGCTTTATTAGAGTTACTACTATGGACTATAACCTTCATTGGACCATTCAAAATTCTAAGTCTAAAAAAACTTGAAAAAATATGTTAAAAGATAAAAATTATGAAAATGTATAAGTAATAATTACAAATTACATCAAAGTAAATACTTTTATGTATAAAATAAATTTTAAAAATTATATATATAATGTCGGGTTGGTTTGGTCTCGAGTTGACTTTTTTTAGTTTAAACCAAACCAACCCAAATATAGTTAGGTTATTCTTTTTCAATACCAAACCAAGTCAAACTAAACTATTAGTTGGGTTTTTTTTTCGATTTGACTCAATTTATAATTTGGTTCGATTTTGTACGCCCCTAGTACTAGAGGTTCAATTATATCAATACATTGACGTTATGTCCAGTAATTTTTTGTTTCGTGTTCTTTTCGTCCATTTAGAATCAGTATATCAGCAGAAAATGTTAGATAATCATGTCCTGTAAAACTCACTATCATTCATCTTTCAAAGACATGGCTGTTGGAAAGAATTCTAAGAGGATAGATTTTCAAAAGTACACATAACTTAAAGTGGATTTTTTAAACTTATTTTCTTGTGTTTGGTATGTATACGAAAAAACATTATCTTAAAATCATTATATATAATCTAAACAAGTACTATATGAAAGGTGGGGGTTGGGTGCTATGGGCGGTAGGGATGAAGATGAGGTGTGTTGAAGAGTGAGAAGAATATAATCTATGTGGAATGTCACTTGTGTAATTTGTTTTCCTATTTCCATTAAAGAAGTGATTTTTCCTATTTTTGAAGTAACTTATTTTCCGACAAAATATTTTTTCAAAATTTTTGACCAACCGAACATGAAAAGAATCGGAAAACAATATGTTTTCCTCCATATCAAACAAACCCATAATTATGAAAGATTTTAGTCCCTCTTTCAATTTGTTTAGCTTACCTTCCATTTTAGGTTCTATTTTTTTTTTGACAACTCTTTAATTCTAACTTTTCACGTGACAATATTTAAGACCACAGGCTCTTTGAATTTTGCATCCCCGGATTGAAAAAAATTAAACTATTATAATGACAGGCTCTCGAAATTATACATCTTCTGATTGGAAACTACTTAAAACTCCAATGTACTCAACAAACAGTTCATATCTAGTTTATGATTTTCCAGAAAACAGTTGGTGAGAGACCATAAGATACTAATATAAATTTAGAGCCTGTTCGGATTGACTTATTTTGGGTGCTTTTAAGCCAAAGGTTTAGTGTTTAGGTAACATAACAAGTGCTTTTAAGCACTTGTGTTTAAGCCAAAATAACAAAAATAAGTCATAAGTTATAAGCTCATCCAAACAGGCTCTAAGGCTGGCACAAATGTCTAATTCCCTCAACTGTTGTCCTTCTATAATTTTCTCAAGATGTTCCACTTCAGACACTGAAATAAATGCTTTCATCCTTCCAAGTTATATTGACTTACAAACCCTTCAAGGGAATACACCAATCAATAAACTCAAAGAACCATTCAACAATGCTAGAGCTCCTTAATAAGGCTCTTCTTCAGTTTCATTTTCCTCTTTGTGGAGAACCATGTTTCTTCTAGCTCCAAATTGATGTAAAATTTTTGTATAGGTTCACCTTTTCAATATCACTGAAGTTTTTATCAGTATGAAAATTTTGACATCCTTGTTAATACATTGTCATCGACAACATTGTTTCTGCCAAAAGTAATAGAAGTCCAGAAATCCATACCGTGTAGCAACATTAAATCCAAACAATTTCAGAGTTCTGTCTCTCAATGATTCTCATAAACGGTCTGATAGCATTAAAAATGACATAAAAGTGGTGAACTTTACTGCATAATGTAAGGGCTAAAACTTTGATAATATAGCTTTTGAATAACTCAGATCAACAAAAAGAAGCACTCATATATCAAGTCACTTTTGTATTTTGCAATGAATAGAAGTCCCAAATCATTGACCCCACATCAACCATTTCTACATGGATTTGCTACGAGCAACTACCCTATATGAATAACACGAGTATAATTTCATAAACACACGTGAAGTTTTCTGAAGGGGAGCTTTAGAACAATGGTAAAATTGTCTTACGGATTCAAGCCCTGGAATCAACCACTGATACTTAAGTCAAAGTAGGCTGCCTACATCACATCCTGTTGGGGTGCAACCCCTACGTGAACTCTGGATGCTTCGCGCTCGGGGCTGCCCCCTTTACACATGCAGTTTTTACTAATTCTCAGTATATCTTTTTCCGGTTTATTTGTTTTGTAATGAAAAGTATAGAGTTTTGTTACCTCTCCAACTATCTCTCCATTAGACAGGATTTTTGTGGCCCAAGCACTTATTTGAGGAGAAACTGATCCCATTCGGAGC
Source organism: Solanum appendiculatum (assembly GCA_018342035.1). NCBI lineage: Eukaryota > Viridiplantae > Streptophyta > Magnoliopsida > Solanales > Solanaceae > Solanum > Solanum appendiculatum. Next base: position 47,994 of record JAGDQO010000692.1, on the reverse strand, counting down.
TGTTGATGTTTAAATCGATCAATCATAGAAGAAAAATTATTAATTCATTCCGATTAAGCTTCCTTCCTATTAATCTGGAAGTTCTTCTCAGATACAAGGAAATGATTCAGTTCCAGAGCTAAAGATCTTAGTTCTCGAACGAGCAATCAAAAAGATTCTGGAGCATCTTCGGGATTAGGTATATTTTATGGATTATTAAAGTACCTCATAAGACACAGGAAAATCAACGGCAAATGAAAGATCCAACAACATCAACAAAGTAACAGTTCCCAACAACTCAATATACAAATCATTGTCACAGTTGAATACATTAATACCAAATTGAAAACTTTACATAACCCTTTACAAAAAGACGAACAATGTTTCGTTCAGGAAATCAAACTCTCACCAATAACGTGAAAGTTTAGGCAGGTAGTCAACCAACTGAGCTACTAAGATTACCGAGAGAACAATGTATGAAAATCAAACAAAGTAAAAAACACTAACCATATATGTTTCTCAAAAGCCTTTAGGCCCATCAGCAGTATTAGTCTCCTTCGAAACACCAGACGACTCTTTATCCGCCATAGAAAGACAATACTTAGCAATTTCCCTAAATTTAGGAACACTTCTCAAATCCACAACAGTCCCATCTTTCAATGTGATTATCACATCACCCCATTCACCAATAAATCTTGGAACAACCTGAACATCTTTGATCACTTTATACGAGAAATCGCTCCGTTCTTGACCCGTTAACCCGGAAATAACAGTAACCCTCAAATTGGTAAACCTGTACCTCAAGTAAAAAGCCCTAAATACTGAAGCTAGGGTTAATGGGAGCCAAAGAAGAGTGAAACCCAGAAGGAGATTAGCTGCGAGGTCTCCATAGTGAGCTCCGCCGTCGAAAAAGATGGATTCTTGATTGGGTTTGGATGTACTGGTGGAGGATGAAGCCACTGGGTTGGAGGACACGTGGAGCTTGGTGATTGGCCTGTTGCATTTTTGGGTGGCGGAGATGAAGGGTATTCTGGTAATTGTGTGTAGGGAAGGGGTGGTCGGAGAGAGGAGTGGAGTGGCAGCGGCGGAGGAACAGGTGGTGGTGGTGGCCATAGCCATGGTTTTATCTGTTAGGATGATTGGTTAAATTGGTTAGTTAACAAAAGGATTTTTTTTTTTAATTTATGAATTTAGTTGAGTTTCCATTGGATCAAATGGGTATCTACTTGGCAATTTTCTAGCCACTGCTACTAAGAATCATATATATATATATTAACTTAAAAGCATGAAGTCCCTAACTTGAAAGTTAAATTACTATAATATTCCTAACTTAAAACACCTAATTTAGTATTTATTTATTTTATATTATATTAAAAGATGATAACTTTTTCACATTGATGGGTTGTGACTTCTTTGATGGGTTATGATTTTTTTAAAGAGTTATCACTTTTTCGATGAGTTATTACATTTCCGAATGATTGTGATTTTTCTAAAGGATTGTGACTTATCCGATAAGGCACGATAAGGAACTTTTCATACTAACATTTGTTATTTATAAATAGAGTGGTTTTCTCACATTTTTAATCTATGAATTTTGAGAAAAATATATTGTATGTTTAACGCAAGAACATGAACATATGATAAAGTATTCCTATTGGACACTCCTTCCTCCAAAGATGGAAAAAGCTTTTACACATGTTCTAAAGCACTTATTAAATAGATACATTAATCACTTTAAAATATGTCACATTCCTTAATTATATGCATTAACTTCAAGTAAGTTGTAGAACCTAATGCATGTTTGAATAGATGTTGGTGTGTATAATTAAAGGAGGAAAAGTATAGTCTGTTTTTTGCTACGCTACTAAAAAAAAACTCATCCAACGCCTAAGCGTACGTCCAAACTGATGGGGTTTACGATTACGGTACTTTCACCCCCACAGATGACAGATAGTGTGTTTTTACAATGTCCCACCGCGAGGCTCACCCAAAAATTGTCTTTTACAACACTGATCACCACCACCATTTTATCACTATCATCCACTACAATTATCAATTGTACCATCATTATTAATTAACTACTACTCCACTAGCTACAATGCTATAATTATCACTATCAACCAACACCACTACTCCCCTTTGATAATAATAATCATCAGCTAGTCATCACCTATCACTAAATGTTATTTTTTAAAATTATTTTGTTTTCATACATAGTGTTACATTAATTAGTATTTCGTTTAAATTTTATATTTATTAATTATTTTTAAATAAGACAAGATTTATAAATTCAGATTGCTAGGAAAGGATAGATAGAATACAAGAAACTGCCAAAGAAAGTTTTGTTTAATAAAGAACTTACTAGCTTTCTTGATGATGAGTTACAAATGAACGGGCCTTATGTCCTTGTATATACTTATAATCATTTAGGAGCTAATATGTGAATAATAATTGTTAGTATATGATTTTTAATATTTACAAATAATATTTTTTTTAGAATTCTTTACCTGCCTAGAATCTTTCAAAACCTTCACAAGAATCTTCTCAGCAAATTTATATGGACCTAGAGTCCTTTCCAGAGCCATCAAAATGGATTTGACCCTCGAAGCCAACCCAATCCACTACTCTAATAGAATTGAATTAAAATTTATTAAGCTCATTTAAATTTGAGGCTTATCTAATGATGTTTAACTGGTTAAATATTCATATGAATGTAGATGAAGATAAAGATGTTAATTAAGATAACTTATCACAAACTCATATGATGCACTTACACCATATATGCATTAAAACCAACTGTGTAAGCTATTTGAAAATTTTATACATCCTCGAATCAATCATGAAACATTCTCAACTTCAAAAAATGTATAAATTATTTCATAAGAATAATGAAATAAAAATAAAATAAATATTGTTCCATGTATGTCATATGCACTTTTATTATTACGGCCCAACACAACTTTCTATGAAGCCTCTATACAATGAAATAGAATTTAACTCTCGAAATAATCTCCGACTAAAGAAAAGAAGAATGAACATACTAGCTACCACAGAATAAAAATGGTGCCTCAACATATACCTTAGGAAGAGAGTCACCCTAGCCTAGAGATGGCAATTTCAGTACGGATGGCAATGGAGCGGGGCGAGGTGGGGGTAGGGTGGATTTTGTCTCAACCCGCAAAATTTTAACCCGCCCCGCTCCAGCCGCCCCGCTCCACCCGCCTAGCATTGTCACCCGCATTCACCCGCCCCGCCCCACATGAGTTTTTCTTTTTTGCTTCTTCCTTTATTCCATTTTCTTACACACTATCACTAATTAATAGATTTGAATAGATCACAAATCATACATTATAATATTTTTTCGTTAATTAATAGGAATAATCTCTTTTTAGCTAATTTGACAAATTTATTTTAGTGATAGAGCTTGCTATTGATCTAATAGTTTTTACAGAAAACAAAATTGAAAACGAATAAACTTGACCCATTTGCTAAACTGGGCACTTTTATAGAAAGGAAAAACTATTAACATACTACTGGAACAAAATAACATATTAATAGGACCAAAAACATAAAATTAATAATATATTAAGAAAATGATTTGTAAAGCCCGCAACCCACCCCGCCCCGCAAAAAATTTTCAAAAATTTGTTCTAACCCGCCCCTGCCCTGCCCAGCAAAAGGACAAATACGCCCCGCCCCGCCCCGCCTGAGGTAAAACCCGCCTCCTCCCAAACATCCGCCCCACCCCATTGCCATCCACAAATTTCAGCTCATATTTATAAAATCAACCCATTTTATTGATAGTTTAATTAGTTGGTTTACTTATATTTCAGTTGGATAAATATGAATTTCAATCTATTGTTAACCTATAAAAATATGGACAAATATAGATAAAATATGAGTATCCATATTGAACCATGGTGATTATCATAATATATTTCTATAAGAAGCAATTAAAAAAATATATTTTAAATAATTGAAAGCTAAATATGTATATCCCAGTAGTTATTTAGACAGGATACCAATCTAACATCTGCAACTTCATATCCAATTTTGGCTTTAATTCTCCCTCTGATATGGACCTCTTGGACAATCTTCCTAATTAGAAATCACAACTTCTATTCTTCTTCTAAAATATCCTATTGTGCCAAACGTAGTATACATTAGCTGCTAGTATGATCCGAAATATTCTAGCTTCTGATAATTTACCTTTGTAATGGCCGTCTTGAGCCCATCGTTGCTCCTCATTCCACCCCGAAGACTGCTTCTAGATAGTTTGCCACCTTAGGATCTTCTGTCAGACATGTCCTGGGCATGAACAGCTGAAAAAAAGTGTTCAATGTTATCATTCCCAGCGTTACACATTTAATGTTGTCCATACTTCCAGTTGTATTATTGTAGCTTCAGTCCATCCTATAGACTCAAAGTATTTATGTGCTTGTAGAATTTTCCTCACTATCAATGAGGCTTGAGTCGCTTGGATATTCCATATTGTGCCTTGTTTCCCATAATATAGGTGCACCCAATGTATCCATAGCCTATCCTTCTTCTTGCTCAGATTCCACAAGAGCGTGCAGATAGCTGCCTTGCTCCACTCCTGAATGCTTAAGAGATTTAAACCTCCTACAATCCTTGGTCTACATAGTTGGTCCCAAGAAATTAATGCTTTCTTTGATATATTTGCACCTCCGATCCCTAGAAAGTTTCTACATAGCCTTCAATGCACCTGATCACTTTGTTTGGTATGATAATTAAACACCTACGACCAGAACACTTAAACAGAGAACAACACACTCTTGATTAGTTAGACCCTTTTTGCATAGGAAAGGAATCTAGAGACCAATCAATGGTTGGCATTGCACAATAGTTACTCTCTTATAGTACTTAGGGGAAATCCCAAGAATCTAAAAGGAATTGAACCTTGTGAGAATCCTAACTCCTGTAATATATCCAATTGCATCTCAGGTAACATTCCTCCAAAGTAAATGGAGCTTTTATTCACATTTGCTTCAAACCCCGATGTTGTTGAAAATTTCTTGAAAAACTCATAAATCTATCAAACATATGTGGGTTCACCTTTACTAAATAGAAGTAAATCATCAACAAAACTTAGTTGGAAAAGATGCATTTTTGCACACCTTGGATGGTTCTTGAAATTTGGGCATTGTCACAGATGTTTGAGCAACTTGATGAAATATTCCATGGCTAATATAAATAGATAAGGAGATAATAGATCTCCTTATCTTAGCCCGTTCTTTGCCTCAAATGGAGTAGTGGATAACCATTAATCAGAATGGTGTAGGACACTATACTTACGCATTGAAAAATCTAGTCCACAAACACACTAGGGAGCTATAGTTGGATAAACACTTGTTTTAAAAGCTCTCATTTCATTGAGTCATATGTTTTTCTCATATCAACTTTCAACATGCATCTATGGGAAACTCCTTTCCTCCCATAGACCTTGACCAGTTTAGTGCTTAAGATAATGTTGTCATTTTTCAGTCTGCCTAGTACAAATGCAGACTACCCCTTATCGATTAAACTATCTATCACACTCTGCATTCTATTTGTGAGCACTTTTGAAATAATTTTGTACAAAATAGTATAACATGAGATAGGGCTATAAATTTAGATTTTTGATGGATGAGCTATTTTAGGGATCAGAATGTCACTGGTGCAGTTAATGGATTTAAGTAGCTTCCCTATGGGAGGAAAATGAATGACACGTTGACAACCTTAGATAGACGAAAAAAATCCAAGCGGTCTAACCTAACCTCTAGGGCGGACTCCAACCGAAAGACACAAGACGGACTAAGGACAAGTGAGATAAAGAAAGTAGCTGGCCCTATGTGTAAAACCTTGTCGCGGGAGAGTCTTTCTCCAATGAGAATAAAGGAAGTTTTTGGACAAGGCAAGAAAGGAACTCTCCCTTTGACACCAAGGAATAAGAGCTGATCTGATGAGAAAAACTCTTGAACAACATCTAAGATCTCCTTTCCCACAGTTGCCCACGCATTCTTGAAGAATAAGGCATCAAAAATAAGTTGAACTAGCATTGGTCAAGCTAGTTATTCTTTTCTAGGATAGCCTATTTTTCAGAGTAGCATGAAAATAAGTTGTATTACCATCTTCCAACTTCAACCATTTCACCCTAAACTTCTGTCTCATGATGTTTTCCTCCATATTTGGCTATTTTTCTAGATTTAGTTTTGCCTCCCTTTCTATGTCAAGCAAGTTTGTTGGTTGCCTCATAGAGCTTTATATATCCGTTGCATGTACAACTTGATTCTAGTTGTCACTCCTTGTAATTCAGTTGTATTAAGAATTTTTAGTGCTTGCTTCACCCTCTTTAATTTCTGCCACATTCTTACCATGTCATTCCCTTCTAGTGTATCCTTCCATGTAAGCCTCACAGTGTCCTGGAACTCTGCATATTTCACTAGGTGATTGAAGAATTTAAAGGGTCTAGGTCTCAGCTCAACCTATTCAGAAAAGGTAATATTGAGTGGTGAGTGATCAAATCAACTAGGATCCATAATTTGTACCTTCATGTTTGGCATATTCAACATCCATCTTGTGTTGACTAAAGCCCAGTCTATTCTGTTATATGTATGATAATTTGTCCAAGTGTAGTCACGACCCTTATGCTCCAAGATTGTCATACTTGTGTCCCTCAAATATTCATCAAAATCTCTTATCTCTGCATCTTGGACAGTAGCTCTTGACACTAAAAAAAATTGACGAGGTTGGTTTGCATTTATTTGATTTATAAGCTTTATTTAGTCCCCTTATGTTTCAAGTAACCAACTTTATTGAGGATATTACTCCTACTAGCCCCTTTTTTCGTTCTCTTGATATAACACTAAAATGAAGTTTTTTTTTGTTTGTTTACTTCTTTCTAGATATTAAATATTTTCGTTAGTTTGACCATGATAGTAATTATGTTTTATTATATTATTTTTGGTGTTGAAAATTTTTTATATGAAGAATCTGAATTTTTTTTTATAAAAAAAGACAACTCGACGCACTAAATTTTTGCCACTGTGAAAAAATGCCTAAAATCGAACTAAAATTCAAACCTCAAAAGAGGTCGAAAAATATCAACCTCGCAATGTTTGAATTTTATAAAATATTTTTTAAAAAATGGACTCCTAGAGGTCTGTTTTTTTTAGTGCGAAAATCAAATAAATGCAAACCGACCTCCAAAAGTCAATTTTTTAGTGTCAAAAACTAGAAGAATGCAAATCGTCCACAAAAAAATATTTTTTAGAAAAAATAATAAAATTACAAAACCGACCCCCTAAGGTTGATTTTTTTTTTTTCATTTCACTTCTACTTCATTATATCCAAAATCAAAACCCTACTACTTTGAGCATTTCATGGAATGGGCAAGGTAAGTAAAACCAAGAATCAGTGAATTATTATAATCTCTCTGACCGCGAGAAAGCCGAGATTCGTGTTAACACACCAGGCGAGGATAACAATGTTCGATGTCTTGTGTATGGAGCTACTTTTGACAAACTCACTGACTTGCAGTCTTGCTACAAATCAAGACATGATCTTCATGTCCATTATGAGTGTGTTTTTTGTTGCAATAGAGAGAAAATAGAGGCTGAACTTTCGATTCATGATGATTTTTTCTACCCTAATAAAGGAGATGACATGGCTGGGTCGCATGTTTATAAGATGTGCAACCGTGTAAAGACCCTTAATTGAGAGGTAGAGGTTATAGATGATATCATAATTCTAATTTGAGTGTGTAGGTCTAATTATGCATTTATCATATCATAATTATAAACATACTTTTAAAATATATTTAAAAGACACGAAATAAAATAGGTAAGAAAAAGTAAAATAAAGAACGAGAAAAGGGAAAACTAAATATGAGAATGAAAAAGTGTAAAAATGAGTAAGGACCATTTTATCCAATTCATATTTGACCAAATACATTTTAATCCATATTTATAAGGGTGAACTACAATTCAATCTATTTTCAATATGCTCAAATCCGATTCAATGCACCCATTTTCCACCTCTACCCTAGCCTTGTCCATTCATCAAGTGTCACACCTCGTTCTAAAATATGGAAGGCAGACTGGGGACAAAGAGGACTGAGTACACCGCCATTGTACTCAATAAGTATCTTTGACTCTCTCAATCAAAGTTTGGATAAGACTTTAATAGGAAATCAACACAATTATTATTTGACATAAAAAAATGCATTTAATATAGAATTATAATTTGTTTTACATTTGAAATGAAGAATAAAATGTAAATTTTATTTCAACTCAATCTTATAAACTTTCAATTCCATGGACAAAATTATCTACATAAAATCATCAAATCTCATTTCAATTAAATTAAATTATAAAAATCACTTTCGATTCCTTTGGCCTAAACATATTCATGTTTCCTATACCTTTCAATGGGAGTACTATACCAACACCGACATAAGATTCAAAGTCAACTAGGTGATCAACCTAGCGACAAATATCATATACCATACTTGTGCAGGTCGTCTCATCGTAATGTTATACAAATAGACTCAATTATTATAACACAATACCAGTACCCTTTCATGGGGGCACTCTATCAGATTGCCCTTTACAATTAGAAAACTTTTTTTTCGAAGTCAATCTCGGTGAATACAAGTAACGTTCAACATATTAAAATATTTTAAAAATAGATTCACGGCCTAGTATCCTCAAAAAGTCTATTTAAATCACATTATAACGTTTATAGTCAATCCAAACTTTTCCTTTAAAATAAAATCAAATGTAAAATCTTTTCTCAAATAATCAAAGCATTAAACAAATGAAGATTTAAGACTCAAAGTATACAACAAGTGTGATTTCAAATCATTTGTCTTTTAGAAGCGTAAATACTGATGAATATAAATAAACAAAATTAAATAACACTAGAATTAAATATTTTGTCAAAATAATTAAAAATCTTTATTCAAATTTTTTTCATGCTTTAACCATCGATTCAAGTTTTCGTAAGATTATGAAATTCAATTTCAAGAACCATTTCAACAATTAGTTTCAAGACTAAATTTTCATGTCATTATTTATAAAGTCATATGCAACTCAATTATAAGACGTGGAGAAACCTATATTCACTCACTCACCTGATAGCTTTGCAAGTGAGTAGCCTTTGACATGTAACTCTGTTTATCAGAAAGCCATGTCGGGAAGGTGTAACCTCCTTCAACTTTCATGAAGTTGAAGACCAGTTAAAACTTCAAAAATATCTCAAACATGCGCAAAACATATTTGTCAATTTCAACAATCTCAAATCACCCATTCGATTCACTTTTATCAGCAATCAATTTCATTTTTAGCATTTGATATGCATTTGAGATCATTAATGATGCTATATTAATTATCCACACCAAAGTTACCATTCATATATCTACCAACTATTCAAACTCATTTACAAAATCCACTTTTAGGGTTCATTCAATACCTTAATTAAATCATGATTTTCTTACTCCAACTCATCTTCTATATATTCAATCATACGCAATATATGAAGACAAATCTTAAAAATCTCTATTCAAGGGTGTTCTTGAGTTTTCTTGAAAATCTAAAGATATTTTAAGAATTTTAGTGTTAGAGCTAGCATTAAAGAATAGCAATATCAATATATTACTATAACTCACCTTAAATAATAGATAAAGATCCAAACTCAATCTTCATTTTTTTTTCAAGCGTTACTATACTATTTTTTTATTTTATTTGTTGAAATTGAATTTGAATAAAGAATTAATAGAAATTGAAAGATCAGGATTTCTCTTGCTCAAGTGGGATCAGATTGGGCTTCAGCGAGAACAACTGTAATTTAATCGAGAATAAAAACACTTCAATTTAACTTAACACAGTAAATGTTAGCAGTATTTTGGAGAGTATCCTGAGATCATGCCTAAGAGCAGCACTAAGAGCATCACTGTTGCTAGTCTACTTCGTCCTACCTCATCGAGTTTCGTAGTATTCTTTAGGAGGAATTCTTATTTTCTTTGGGAAGTAGCAGTAATCCTTATATTACTTTTTTCAAATTTTGTGGAATGAGAGACATTTAGTTTTAAGGGTAGATGAGACCCACATAATTAATATCGAGTGTCTATTTAATCAGTACTTATGTGTAGTTTTGACATGGATAGTTGTGTATAACACTGGAACCACTGGAACAAAAATAGTGGCATTTAAAAATTCCACTTAAACAATGAAAAGTCTTCATAAGTGCTAAGAAAAAATCTAATAATATAGCTATTGTTGCTTTGGTAGCTTATATTTTTGACTTTATTGGTTATATTTTTTTGTTATACACATCGCATTAAAATGTTTATAACTCTTCATAGAAATATCTAAATGACAAATGATTTAGACTGCTAAAAATAGAATTGAAGAATTTTAATATGATATGTAGTGCACTTTTTAACTCTTTATATATCAAGAATTATTTTCATTTTTAGTTGGTCAAATGCACACTCTTTTAGAACTCTGTTTTGTAGTATAATTTCTAATTTAACTTGACTCTAAGGCTTTCTTTAGAAAACAAGTCACTTATAATACAGTTCATACACTTATTATCATGTCTATATATTTTATATAATTAACCCTTGTTCACATCCAAATCAATTTAATTAGCACGCGCCATTTGTTCAAAATAAAATCAAACGTAAAATCTTTTTTCAAATTATCAAAACATTAATCAAATGAAAATTTAAGACTCAAAAAAATATTCAACAAGCGCGATTTTAAATCATTTGTCGTTTAAAAGCATAAATATTAGTGAATATAAATAAATAAAATTAAATAACACTAGAATACGATATTTTGTCAAAATAATTTAAAAAATTATTCAATTTCTTTGCATGCTTTAACCATTGATTCAAGTCTTCATAAAATTAGAAAATTTCATTTCAAAAATCATTTCAACAATTAGCTTCAAAACTAATTTTTCATGTCAGAATATTGTTTATAAAATTATATACAACTCAGTTATAAGACATGAATAGACCTACACTCACTTGCTGACCTGACGACTTTGCTAGTGAATGACCTTAAGCATGCAACTCTGTTTATCATAAAGCCATGGTGGAAGGGTGTAACCACAATGCTTATTTATAATCAACTCCTTCAACTTTCATAAGGTTGAAGACCAATTAAAACTTCAAGATAAACATTGCTATCCCCGTATGCAATCCATTTCAACTCAAGTTTTTTAAATAATGATTTCATGTTTAAGGATTACATCCACTCACTCAATTATAAGAGTGAGCCTTAACTTAACTCAATTTTAAAGTGCAAATTGATTAAAATGCTCAAATATCTCCAAGTAAATATATACATTCGGATACCCCAAACATATCGAAAACAACATATTTGTCAATTTCCATTAAGATTCACACGTTGGCTACAAGCTTTTAGTAATCTCAAATCACTCATTCGGATCACTTTTATTCTCAATTTATTTCATTCTTAGCATTTAATATGCATTTGTGGTCATTAATCATACTACATTAATTATCCCACATCAAAGTTATCATTTATCATCTCTATCCACTATTCAATCACATTTACAAAATGCACTTCTAATTTCATCCAATACCTTAATTAAATCATGATTTTCTTATTTCAAGTTATCTTGAATATACTTAATCATATGCAATAAATGAATATTAAGTAATGGGATTACCTCTTGAAGACAAATCATGAAAATTTCCATTGGAGGGAGACAAATCATGAAAATCTTTATTGGATGGTTTTCTTTAATTTTTTCTTGAAAATCTAAAGATATTTCAAAAATTCTAGTGTTAGAGCTAGCATTAAAGAGTAGTAACTGCACCAAATTATCAGTAGAACTCACCTTAAAATTGTAGATAATGACTCAAGTTCAATTTCTATCCTTTTTTTTCAATCCCTAACTCCATATATTTGAAGAAAATAGTGGATGCCCGCAATTATTTTCTATTTTATTTGTTTAATTTGAATTTGAAAAATAGGTTTATCTTTGCCGCCCAAGCGGGATCAGATCGGGCTTTAGCTAAAACAATTGTAATTCAATTTGGCAAGAAAAGACTTCACTTCAACTTAGAGGTGTTTGAATTGATTTAATTTTAGTTGATTTTGGTTTTGAAACACTTTTTAATTTTTAGAGGTGTTTGAAAAGTTGACTGGTCTGGTAGGTAGCTACAAAAGTCCAAGACTCGAGTCAAAAGCCAAAAGTAGATAGCTATAGAAGCACTTGGAAATCAAGCCTCAACCCGACACTCAAAACATGAAATTTGAGTTCTGAGTCTATCCTCGAAATCGAGATCCAACCCTGATTTGACAGTACTAAACAAATATCAAAAATAGATCTTCGGAGGTCGTTTTTTATACTCATTAAATTTATATTTTGAATTTTTTATTTTATTTTGCAAAACCACCTCCCAAAATTGCTTTTGTAAAAGATAAAATAAAAATTAATTAATTAAAAACAACTTTTGGAGGTTAGTTTTTTGCAATTTTTATTAAAGCAATCGATCTTTGATGATTAATTTGCATTTTTCCATTTTGGCGCTAACAAAAGATCTTTGAAGATCGATTTTGTTAATTTTTTTTAGAAATCTAACCCTATGAAGTCCGATATTTTAGGCATATCCTGGAATTCGTTTTCTAACTCTCAATCTTTATTCGAGACCCAATATCTGAGCCTCGATCCTAACTTGGGACCCAAAATTGATCTTGATTCCACATCCAATCCTAACATGGAACCCGGGACCTGATCCTAACCCAAGACTAGAGATCCAAGACTCGAGCCCTAGGATTCGAGGGAAAATTTATAAATAAATCAAAGGAAATCTCAAGTAATAAATTCTAAGTACAATAAATCTTGAATATGTGTAAGAATTGGGCTACTATTGGACTAAATTGAAAATCACTTTAAAAATGAGTTATGCTGGGTTGAGCATAAATTAGCCCAATGTGAAATTATTTTAGGGGAAACTAAGCAAATTGTCACGACCCGAGCCTACACCCTAGACGTGATCGGCACTCGAAAATCATTGCTGGTCCCCAGGCGAACCCTCATCCTGGCTGACTACAAGCGAAAGACTAACTCAAGCATACACAAGCATCAAATTGAAAGAAACACTAAATCAATAGTGTATTAACTCTCAAAACTCTCTAAATATACTGGGTATTAAACATGTTTTAAAGAAAACCTCTGAAACTGAAAGACTCTCCAAAACTGTCTATCTATGAAGCCTCTACTGTATAAAGATGAGTGTCGAGACAAGATCCACGACTACTCAAAATACTACTAATACCAACAACTCATAAAACTGGAGTCCTCCGGAAGCAAGGAGACCTCACTCGAAAGTAGATGAGCGGATGAAGTGATCTCAACGAACTCTTATTAAGGATCCTAAGTACCTGTATCTGCATCATTAAAAGATGCAGGTCGAATGACGTCAGTACATTGAATGTACGAGTATGTAATATAGCTGAATGGATAAATAACTGAACTGATAGGGCTGAAAGAATACTTACCTCAACTCAACTCAATACAAAGCAATAACAAGGGATGAAAATATTTAAAGCTTCATAAATAAAAGATGTTAACTCAAGGATGTATATAAAATACTTTTTACTCTTATATGAGAGATTCTCTAACCGACAACCATCACTATGAGCTACGTGATGATACAGCGTCTCGCCCACGCTGCCAGAACTGTCCTATACCTTACCGGCGTATAGAACACCTCAACTAAGTGGATCCACTAAGCAATAAGGATTCATCTGAAAAGGATGATCCTTTACCCATGTTGGCAGACATGGTTTATGAGGATTTTCAGTTGTCTGAACTCATCTCCATATCGGTGCTTAATACTACTCCCAATACTATACTCATACTCAAATATTTAAAAACATTATCTTTTGTCAATTTGAGGTAATTACTCAAAAGATTCTCTTAAAAGAGGTAACTGCTCTGAAGTATCTCTGAACTCATAAACTCATTTAGAAAACAAAGTTTTTCTTTTCTCAATTTAAAACTATTATCTTTGGGAATTACTTAGTTTCCTATACTTTCCTCGAAACTCATCTTTTACTCTTTCTCATAATCAATTTTAAAGACAAAGCATTGGTTCTAAAAAGATTCTCAAACTCCTCTTTACTTTCTCAAAAACTCAATTTAAAACAAAAATGTTGGCTTTAAAAGATTCTCAAAATTTATAACTCAAAATAGGGTTCATGCTGAAATATTGACATGAACAACTCAACTCAAGGATCGCAATAACAATATCGAAAAACTCAATACTCAGAACTCAAAAATTCACAACTCAACGATATTACTCATCTCACGAATACTCTATTATAGGGTTCATGCTGAAGTATAGATATGAACGAATCAACTTAAGAATTTCAATGCATAACATATAGCAATTCAATAATTAGGAATAGAAAAATGAATCAGGAACTCAAGAACTCAAAACTCAACATCAACTTATCAAAAAAATACTCAAATCTAAGGATAGAACCTAGATTACTCTTTTACTGATTTGAAAATAGCTGTAGGGCGTGAGGACGAACTAGTCTATGATAGCCTTACATACCTGGAAGAACAAAGTTCTTGAAGAAGAACTTGATTGGAAGCCCTAGCTTGAAGAAGAACGATAAGCAAGGAGCGAGAGAACAAATTCTGACCTATTATGTCACCTTTTTTCTTTAGAGGAAGAAAACCTGTCTTGAGATTCTTGAATTAGTTTCTTGAAAACTCTATGGCCAAGAATTATGATTTTCATTAATGATTTATAATTGAATGAAGGAGTTTGAGTTGGAAAGAATGAAATTCTTGAAGAAGAACTTACCTTGAAGAAGAATCTTGAAAAAGATTGAATGAATCTTGAATGTAAGTGCTATGCTTTGATTTTTTCTTGGGGTTTTGCCTTAGGATTTGAGAGAGAAGAGAATAGGGAATTAAGAGATGAAAATCTGATTGGCTTGGGACTTTTATTAGTCCAGAATTTCGTTTATGGTTTTCTTAGAGGAAAAAAGATAAAAATGACCTTTTTTAATGTTTTCCCGTCGGCTAATTCGTCGCTGAACTGTATCAGATTACTAAAATGATCATAACTATTTACATAGAACTCGGATTGACGTAAAATTGGTGGAGTTGGAAAGAGGATTCAAATACCTTTAATTTGATAGGCTATGGGCCACATAACTCTTTATATCCAGAGAGCTATGGTCATTTAAAGTTGACCCAAGTAGAATCTTACCTTAAAACTTAATCGGTATGGAAACTTTCAACTCAACTTTGTGCTATGGGTTTCTTGTGACCTTAATTCATGTCCAAATCTATTCTCACACTAAATAATTGACCTTAACACCTAAGCATAATTTTAGAATCACCCGACACGATTTTATACGTAAAAGAAGAATAGTTCGGATCTTAACTTAGAAATTTTTTGGGTGTTACACAAATAGCCATAAAAGCCAAATAATTACAAACATATGCCCCTTTTCATTCATACCCCACTAAATAATTATACTATATACCCCCAACTAATTTCTCCTAACTGATATAAATCAGTATCATATACTGAATTGGTATCATTAAGGCTGATAATTTCATTTAATTGATACTAAATTAGTGTATATATACTGTAATGGTATCATCAAGGATTCTTGTTTAGAAATTACTCATTAGTCAATGATACTATAAGAGTATCATTGACTAATGGGTAATTTTCAAACAAGAAACCTTAATGATACCATAAATATATATATATATACTCTTATAGTATCATTGACTAATGAGTAATTATCAGTCTTAATGATACCGATACAGTATATGATACTTATTTAGTATCAGTTAAGCGAAAATTATCAACCTTTATGATACCAATATAGTATATGATACTGATTTAGTATCAGTTAAGCGAAAATTATCAACCTGAATGATACCAATACAGTATATTATACTAATTTAGTATCAGTTAAGCGAAAATTATCAGCCTTAATGATACCAATATAGTATATTATACTGATTTAGTATCAGTTAAGCGAAAATTATCAACCTTAATGATACCAATACATTATATTATACTGATTTAGTATCAGTTAAGCGAAAATTATCTGCGTTAATAAATGGGGGTATGAGCTGTAATTATTTATGAGAGAATGGATATTTCTTGAATTACTGGATTTGGATATGAACATGTAATTATTTTGGGTTTTATCACCATTTATGTAGTTTTTCCATTAGTTTAGGGAATTTTACACAAGTTCCAATGTGTTAAGAGTTAATTATATATCCGTACTATTTTTCAAATTATAAAAATCCCTTAAATTTGGTGGAATTCAGATACATCTCAAAACGTCCCGATACATCGCGTCTCGATTTCAAATACATCTCTCAATGTCCCGATACACCGCGTCTCGATTTTGATTACATCACGTACGTCCCGATAATCATTTGAATGTATCATGTTCAGTATTTATGTTAGAGAAGAGTACATGGGCAAACACATTAAAGAATGTAGAGATGTTTCACTTATTTATTTAAGATTAGTTAGTGTTGAATTTTGTTTTTTCTTAAAAAACGACGAGCACATTTTTTTCTTGCAATTATTTTTATTATTATAATTTATATATGATGTCCATGTAGTTTCATTTTATTTTTATCAAACTTGAAATAATTATTTATAGTTCAAATATAACGTTTATCAAAGAATGACGGTTTTTTCTAATACTTTGTTAATGTAATATTTAACTACTATTTTATTTGAATTATAATATTTATTGTATTTACACATTAATATATATATATATTTCGATGTTTAAGAACAAACAGTTTTAATCATTCAGGGGTCAAATCTACGAACAAGATCTTAATAATTCAGATGTGTATTTAGATTCAGACGTCTTAATCTTAAGGCCTTAAATAGCATATTTATTTATTATGCCTTTGGAATTTCCATACAGGTTGGAGAAAGTATTTTGAAGGTGAATGGTTCGTTTCAGCAGATTGTTTGAGTGGAATCAATACTCAAAGTTAAAATCAGAATATCAAATTGTGTTTTCTGTTTTTTTCACTATATATTTTTTTCACTGTTGCTAAACAACAGATCTTGAAAACAGATATTTGAGAAACACTTCTTTCCATATAAAAATGGATTGTATTTCTGTTTGAGTTAATTGGATATAAGTTATTCTTTACTGCTATATAATTGCCTCCTTTTTTATTTTGTGAACTTTAGTATCAATTTTTTTAACCTTTATTGTTCTACGTTTATTGAGTGTGGTTGTTGAGTTTAGTATTTTCTTAGTTTGCTCCTAGATTGGAAGATTTAACTGCTTAACTTCGTGTGTTATGGTCATAGAATCTCTTCATTGTCCTCGTTAGTAATCTTAAACGTTGAAATTGAGACTCGAAACTTATTCATGTGTTAAATTTACCCTGAAATAAGAGAATATTTGTTACTATAGGTGAAACAACTCTAACTAGTGCTTTCTGATTCACTAGTATCAATTTTTTGCACTCCTCTCAATTTCACTTTTTTTTAGCTGAATGTGGTTCACTTGCTTATTGAAGGTATCTCAAACCCTCTCCATATAATGTAGGTTTTGGAATGGAAATGGTTGAGCTTGGGACTACACACCTCCTTCTCACTTGGAACAATGAATTTAGGTGTACTTGTGATATCTGCTTCAGATACAAATATTTATTTTAGTTATATGTTACTTTGAAAATATTGAAATATGGATAGTTCTACTAAATAATGAATTTAGGTCTTCTGCACATATTATATTGTAGATAAAAGTATCGATTAAGCACAATGATGGCTAGATAAATTGAGATGATGATATTTAGGGATCGTTTAGTAAGAGGTATTTGAGAAATAATACATGTATTAGCTTTAGTATTCGTTAATACTTTGTTTGATAGTGTTGGGTATACTATTTCAGCTTCTAGCTAGATGTAACAGTTTGGGATCACATTCCGTGGTTGATGTAGGATTTTCATTCAGGGGGTTCGGAAAGGATGATTAAAAGAGCGGGCGCGAAAAATAAGATTCATATAGTTATCTTAACTCGCTTTGTCATTTTCCTTTAATATTTCTTCCTACTTATGTTTTGCTTCATCGAGCCTTTTTAAAATCTATTGTGCTTTTAGGAAGGGGGGTGGGGGGGAGGGGGGGGAATAGTTATTTTTGAGTTGTAGCTTCTTTTCAAAAGTTGAAAATACAACTTTCTCAAAAAGCACTTTTGAAATTTTTGGCCAAATAGAAATTAGATCTCTAATATTACTGAAATAAAAAATCAAATTAACTAACCAAACACAAAATATTAACCTGCAAAAGTATTTTTTTCGAAAAGCACTTCTAATAAAAAGTACTTTTCATAATAAATTTTTTTATAAATTTGGCTGATCTCACTATTAATTTTGTTATTTTAATTTTTTAAAGATATTTATTACCAGGAGCCTATTTATATTAGTCCATAGTTTAGAAACTAAAATGCCCTCAAAGATAATTTAAAAGACATCAAGCACATGTGTTGATATCAAGTTCTAACTCACTCTTTTAGAAAAAGAAAAGAAAGAATTGTATTCAGAAATTGCCAGTTCTGTCATATGCATCAACATGCCACTGATTTTTTTCTTTTTTATTCCAAAATTCTACTATCATGAATTGTATTTTTTTTTCCAAAGGAGTGAAAAAGAAAAAGGGAAGAAGCAAAAACTCCATTAATTATTAATAACTTGACTAACAATAAATGTTATTTTTATAAAAATAAACCGTCCTAAAGTAGGAGTCATTTTAGAAATTCAAGACAATAATTAGCCTATTTTTCAACTATATATACTTTTATACTCCATCTTTTAAATTATTTTCAAGATATATTTATTAAACGAAAAAGGGTCTCATATATTCCTCAACGAATTTATCAGTTATTTAGTTAGTGCTAATATACTCCTCATTATAAAAATGTCTCATATATATCTCTACTGTTTTAAAAGTGGAAGGTGAGGGTGGAGGGGAAGGTGGTGAGGAAGTGGCAGTGGGGAGGGCTATATAAGAAGAATGGCTCTGATTAGTTCTAATATTCATCCTCAGTAGTCTATTCAGTTTGAAATTTTTTGAAAAAATGATTATGCTTATTTGTTTAGCCACTTTTTAAATTTATTTATTTCATATAGTATAATAGCTTGTAAAATTTCTACAGGAGATTTTAATAAAGATTTCCAAGTAAAATAGTCTCCTAGTCACGCAAACCTCTTACCATTCAAATAAATATTTACATTGGTGGATTGGGTGATAGAGAAGAGAAAATGTAACGACCCATTAGGACATTTTGAGTAGTAGGACTATTTTGACTCTTCTCGTAAAATTTTAAATGAAAATTTTAAATTATTCGGGAACTACGGTTACTTAAACAGGTATTTATTAAATTATTTATTTATTTATTAGTTGATGGTTAATGGGTCAAGTCCATAATTTATTTTATACCCTATACCACTTGACCCATAGGTTAAAATAAATTAATAGGGCTTGGTATTATTTTACTACTATATGAAATAACTACTGCCTCCACACCCAATTTACACGAAGACACGCTGCTGCGACAAGAAAAAAAAGAACGAGTACCATAGGTGAGGAAATTTTCTATAATCATGTCGCTTATATGCAATTGTTGATTGATTATATGAATAATGTGTATTATGGTTGTGGGTAGGAGAAGAATAGATAATGGTGATAATGTCTGTTGATTAAAATTTTAAATTGGAAAATAAAAAATGAAAGGATTTGATGAAGAGCGATTTCAATGAGTAAGAGAGAAATTAGTATGGGTGCCAAGGCATTATAGATGATAATTGAAATTTAGATTTAAAAGGGGTAAGCATTGAATTGCAATTGATTCATGAACGTTGATGCCTCTGGTTTCTTCATTAGTTGCTTTACTATTAAATATTATTATTTTGTTATTATATTATAAATTAAGTTTGACATATTAGTATATGTAATTTAATATTAGGTGTATTGTATTATATGAATACCATTAGAATTATGTTATTGGAGGAATTAAGACTTAACCATAAGATTAAAATTTAGGAATATGAGACTTGACATATTAATTGACACCAAAATTAGGAGCTTGATTATAGATTTCGGTGAGTTTTTGGGTCTAGGCTAGACCTAAAGTAATATGAGTGTCTACGTACTCGCTTACTTATGGATATTACATATTTGATAGATTCGGAACATTCTGAAGCTTTACAAAAGAGAAAGGCAAAATCTTGAGGATTTGTGACACGTCTTCGGCATTCAAGGTATGTTAAGACTTTCAGACTTCGTTGAAGGACATTTTCCTAATTAAAGATTAAAAATGGAATAGACAATGGGTAAGGGCGAAAGATGGGGGTCTCGTACCAATGGTGTGACGGGCATTGGTACGAGTACCAGTGTTATTAAAGGGAAAGTTTATTATTATAATATGATAGATTGTAACTGAGAATGCCAAAGCATATGGGCATTAGATGATGTATTTAGTGACTTGATTTCTTTTGTGTGGTGGTGCTTCCTTATTGAACCTGTGTGATTGTAATAATTGAAATGATTGTATGTCATGTCGACATTTGATTTATTGAGACGCTGCATTATTCCCTTTTATTGAAATAATATTGTAAACATGCATTGACATGAGATTGAGTATAAGTTGGGCACGTGGAGATCGTCCGTGCTGGGGATTGTTTATTTTATGATAGTGCGTTGAGATCGTCCGTACAGACACGTGGAGATCGTCCGTGTCGGTATATGGACCTCGCGAGTCCCCCATGGGTCATGAACTCTCGATGTATTTCCGAGGAGTATCATGTATATATGGTTGAGAGAGTACTTGGCATCTGAGACATATCACTCATGGTGTTGCATTGCATTGCATCTCATTACATCCTCATTTTTGCTGATTATGTGTCTTATTGGTGATTGGACATTGCGTGATATTTAACTATCCCTATTTGATGAAACTTGACTGATGTGTATAGTGTAGACTCGTAAACAAAAAAGATGATTTTCTTATATGAATTACCGTCACTACTTCTTCGTTGTCGGTCTATGAGATATGCTGGGTACACGTGGTTTTGTACTCATACTACACTTGTTGCACCTTTTTGTGGTGCAGATCCAATTCCGGATACGAGCACATCTCGTGGAGATTTTTGAGTCCGAACTTGGAGTATCTTGGAGTTGTGGTGAGCTGGTTAGCTGTTCCGTGGCCCACACCTCCCTCTATTTTATTATTTATTCTGTTGCTTTTGTATTCAGACAGGATCTTTCTTAAGTTAGGCTTGTCATTTCAGTTTCAGACTTGCACCGTATTTTAGAAGCTCTTGTACTTATGACACCAATTCTTGGGTGGTATTTTGTTTTTCGCTTTTCGTATTTATGAAGACTATGGTTGGAAATATTCTACTCATTGTTGACTTTTCACCTTATTTACTTAGTTAAAAAGGTAAAACTAGTGGGTTGGCTTACCTATCGGCTGGGAACATAGGTGCCATCACGACATGTGAATTTGGGTCGTGACAAATTGGTATCAGAGCCCTAGGTTCATCGGTCTCACGAGTACAAGAGCAATGTCTAGTACAGTCTTGCGGATCAGTATGATGACGTCCATACTTATCTTCGAGAGGCTATAGGACATTTAGGAAACTTCTATCCTTTCATTCCTTATCGTGCGCACTTGACTTTGCTAAAATTCTATTCTTGTTGTCTCATTCTCTCACAAATGATCAGAACTCGTGCATTCGCGATCAAAGATCATGAGCTTGTACCCGCACCCACACCCACTACTAGGGTTATTACATAAGGTAGATACAAGGGCCGAGGTCAAGGTAGAGGTTGTGTCATATCATATTTGGCTAATAGATCTTTCATGATCATTAATTAGCAGAAACAATATTTGAAAGGGTCAGGATGATGAAGCCTCTGACCCATACTGGTAACTTCAGCGAGAATACGCATGAATTTATAGATCGTTGTCATGAGAGGTTGCATAATCTTGGATTTGTGGAGTCCTATGGAGTTTACTACACCGTGTTTCAGATGATTGGCCCATCCAAGCAATGGTGAAAAGATTACATTAATAGTAGGCCAATTGGATCATTTCCACTCTCATGGACTCAATTTACTCAAGTGGTTTGTTCCACACAATGAGAGGGAGTGTAAGAGGGCTGAATTTGAGGGTTTGCAATAAGAGAATATGCCAGTCACTAAGTATGATATTAAATTCTATGTCTTTGTTAGACACGCTTCAATGTAACTCCTACCGAGGCTGAGAGAGTAAGAATGTTTCTTAAGGGTTGATTATTCCGATTTGTATGAGAGTCTCTCAGGTTGCCGCTTCTGGTATTCTATTTTAGAAAGTTGTAGATGTTGCCAAGGAGTTATAGATGATTCAACGTGTGAGATTTAAGCAGCATGAGGGCGGTCGTGCTCACTGTTATGCTTTTCCGGGTAGGCCAGAGGCAGAGGCTTCAGATGCTGTTATCACAGGTATTATTCCTGTTTGTCATCGATCAGCTACTGTATTATTTGATCCAGGCTCTACTTATTCTTATGTGTCCACATATTTTGCTTCAAATTTCAATATATTATGTGAGTCTCTTGATTTGCCGGTACACGTTTCTACTCCTGTTGGGGATTCCGTAGTGGTAGATCGAGTGTATCGAATGTGTATAGTTACTTTGATGGGATATGATACTCATGCGGATTTGAAGGTCTTAGATATGGTAGATTTTAATGTGATTCTTGGGATGGACTGGTTATCTACTTACCACGCGATTTTGAATTGTCATGCCAAGACAATTACATTAGCTATGCCTGGGATTCCTATAGTAGAATGGAGAGTTTCTCTTAGTCACCCTCCTAAAGGGGTGATATCATTTCTTAAAGCTCGTCACTTGGTAGGGAGAGGATGTTTGGCTTACTTGGCACATATTAGAGATACTAGTGTTGAGACTCCTATGCTTGAGTCTATTCATGTGGTGAGTGAATTTTTGGAGGTATTCCCGATCGACTTACCAGGTCTTCCACCTGATCGTGATATTGATTTTTGTATTGACGTAGAGACAGGCACTCAACCTATTTCTATTCCTCCTTATCGTAGTGCACCGGCTGAATTGAAAGAGTTGAAGGAACAGTTGCAGGATTTATTGAGCAAGGGGTTTATTAGACCGAGTGTATCTCCTTGGGGTGCTCCGGTGTTATTTGTGAAGAAGAAAGATGGATCTATGCGTATGTGTATTGACTATCGGCAGTTGAACAAGGTTACCATCAGAAATAAGTACCCGATACCTCGTATTGATGATTTATTTGATCAGCTTCAGGGTGCTTCAGTTTTCTCCAAAATTGACTTGAGATCCGGTTATCATCAGTTGAAGGTTAGGGCGGAAGATATCCCTAAGACAGCTTTCCGGACACGTTATGGCCATTATGAATTTCTGGTGATGTCTTTTGGATTGACTAATGCCCCAGCAGCTTTTATGGACTTGATGAATGGGGTGTTTAGACCATACTTAGATTCATTTGTTATTGTCTTAATAGATGATATATTGATATACTCTCGTAGTAAGGAGGAACATGAGCAACATTTGAGGATTGTACTTGGAATTCTGAAGGAGAAGAAGCTCTATGCAAAGTTTTCAAAGTGTGGGTTTTGGCTTAGTTCGGTAGCATTCTTGGGACATGTAGTGTCTGAGGAGGGTATCATCGTGGATCCTAAGAAGATTGAGGCAGTTCGAGATTGGGTCAGACCTGCTTCAGTTACTGAGATTCAAAGTTTCTTAGGCCTTGCAGGTTATTATCGACGATTTGTAGAGGGGTTCTCATCCATTGCATCCCCATTAACTAGATTGACCCAGAAGGAAGTGGCTTTTCA
This sequence comes from Solanum appendiculatum, assembly GCA_018342035.1. Classification (NCBI taxonomy): domain Eukaryota; kingdom Viridiplantae; phylum Streptophyta; class Magnoliopsida; order Solanales; family Solanaceae; genus Solanum; species Solanum appendiculatum. The sequence goes on along the minus strand of JAGDQO010000692.1, from coordinate 24,079 downwards.
GTGGTCAGATGAGTGCGAGATGAGTTTTCAAAAGCTTAAGACTTTATTGACTACTGCTCCGATTTTGACTCTACATGTGGAGGGAGAGAATTTCATTGTATATTGTGATGCTTCTCGACTTGGTCTTGGTTGTGTATTGATGCAGAAGGGAAAAGTAATAGCTTATGCTTCGAGGCAGTTGAAGATTCACGAGAAGAACTACCCTACTCATGACTTGGAGTTGGCGGCTGTAGTGTTTGCATTGAAGATTTGGAGGCATTACCTCTATGGTGTACATTGTGAGGTGTTCACAGATCACCGTAGTCTACAATATATATTCAATCAGAGGGATCTCAATTTGAGGCAGCGGAGATGGTTGGAATTGCTCAAGGACTACGACATGACTATTCTTTATCATCCGGGCAAGGCAAATGTGGTAGCAGATGCCTTGAGTCGAAAGACGGTAAGTATGGGTAGTCTTGCCTTGTTACAGGTTGGAGAGCGTCCTTTAGCTAGGCACATCCAGTCCTTGGCCAATAGCTTTGTGAGGCTTGATATTTCAGAATCTGGTAAAGTGTTGGCTTACGTGGAGGCTAGATCGTCCTTGTTGGAACAGATTCGGACTCAACAGTTTGATGATGGTGATTTATGTAAGATTCGAGACAAGGTATCAAAAGGAGAAGCCAAGGATGCAATTCTTGATAGTGAGGGAGTTTTGAGGATAAAAGGTCGTATTTGCGTTCCTCGAACAGGGGGTTTGACTAGACTGATCATGGAGGAGGCCCATAGTTCAAGGTACTCTATTCATCCAGGGGCTACTAAGATGTATCGCTTATCAGAAAGTGATGTATGAACACCGAAAACCTTGAGGTGTTACTTAAAGGATGCCTATACTTGAGTGAAAGTGGAAAATGATTTCTACAGACTTTGTGGTAGGGTTGCCACAGACCTTGGGTAAGGATTGATGTTATTTGGGTCATTGTGGATTGATTGAACAAGTCTACATATCTCGTGCTGATTCAGACTATTTATAATTTAGAGAAGTTAGTCCAGTTTTACGTTCGGGAGATAGTTTGATTACATGGAGTGTTCATATCTATTATTTCATGTCGAGGAACACAATTTATATCTCATTTTTGGCCGTCTATGTAGAAGGAGTTGGGAGTCGGGTGGATCTTAGTACATCCTTGCATACACAGACTGATAGTCAGTCTGAATGGACCATTGGGGTTCTTGAGAACATGTTGCGGGTGTGTGTGATCACTTTGGTGGTTATTAGGGATAAGTTTTTGCTTTTAGTGGAGTTGCATACAACAACAGTTATCATCCGAGTATTGAGTTGGCACCATTCGAGGCATTGTATGGTAGGAGATGTGGGTCTCTAGTTGATTGGTTTGATGCATTTGAGGTTAGGCCGTGGGGAACATATCTGGTTAGGGAGTCCTTGGATAAGGTTAAGTTGATTGAGGATAAACTTCTCATGGCTCACAGGAGGCAAAAGAATTATGGAGATCAAAAGGTTCGTGATTTGGAGTTCATGGTTGGAGAGCGGATTCTATTGAAGGTTTCACCCATGAAGGGTGTGATGAGATTTTAAAAGAAGGGCAAGTTGAGCCCGAGATATATTGGTCCTTTTGAGATTGTTGAGCATATAGGTGAGGTGGCTTATGAGTTGGCTTTTCCACCTGGCTTATCAGGTTTCACCCCGCGTTTCATATTTCGATTATGAAGAAGTACCATCAGGATGGTGCTCATATGATCTAATGGGATTCGGTTTTACTTGATCAGAATTTGACTTTTAAGGAAGAACCGATATCAATCTTGGATAGGCAAATTGGAAGTTGAGGTTGAAGGAGATTGTTTCAGTAAAGGTTCAATGGAAGCATCGTCCGGTTTAGGAGGCTACTTGGGAGACCGAGTCGGACATGCAGATGAGATATCCTCAGCTTTTTGAGCGTTCAGGTACTTCTTATTCATTTACCGTTCGAGGACGAACATTTGTTTAATTGGTAGATGATGTAACGACCCATTAGGACATTTTGAGTAGTAGGACTATTTTGACTCTTCTCGTAAAATTTTAAATGAAAATTTTAAATTATTCGGGAACTACGGTTACTTAAACAGGTATTTATTAAATTATTTATTTATTTATTAGTTGATGGTTAATGGGTCAAGTCCATAATTTATTTTATACCCTATACCACTTGACCCATAGGTTAAAATAAATTAATAGGGCTTGGTATTATTTTACTACTATATGAAATAACTACTGTCTCCACACCCAATTTACACGAAGACACGCTGCTGCGACAAGAAAAAAAAGAACGAGTACCATAGGTGAGGAAATTTTCTATAATCATGTCGCTTATATGCAATTGTTGATTGATTATATGAATAATGTGTATTATGGTTGTGGGTAGGAGAAGAATAGATAATGGTGATAATGCCTGTTGATTAAAATTTTAAATTGGAAAATAAAAAATGAAAGGATTTGATGAAGAGCGATTTCAATGAGTAAGAGAGAAATTAGTATGGGTGCCAAGGCATTATAGATGATAATTGAAATTTAGATTTAAAAGGGGTAAGCATTGAATTGCAATTGATTCATGAACGTTGATGCCTCTGGTTTCTTCATTAGTTGCTTTACTATTAAATATTATTATTTTGTTATTATATTATAAATTAAGTTTGACATATTAGTATATGTAATTTAATATTAGGTGTATTGTATTATATGAATACCATTAGAATTATGTTATTGGAGGAATTAAGACTTAACCATAAGATTAAAATTTAGGAATATGAGACTTGACATATTAATTGACACCAAAATTAGGAGCTTGATTATAGATTTCGGTGAGTTTTTGGGTCTAGGCTAGACCTACAGTAATATGAGTGTCTACGTACTCGCTTACTTATGGATATTACATATTTGATAGATTCGGAACATTCTGAAGCTTTACAAAAGAGAAAGGCAAAATCTTGAGGATTTGTGACACGTCTTAGGCATTCAAGGTATGTTAAGACTTTCAGACTTCGTTGAAGGACATTTTCCTAATTAAAGATTAAAAATGGAATAGACAATGGGTAAGGGCGAAAGATGGGGGTCTCGTACCAATGGTGTGACGGGCATTGGTACGAGTACCGGTGTTATTAAAGGGAAAGTTTATTATTATAATATGATAGATTGTAACTGAGAATGCCAAAGCATATTGGCATTAGCTGATGTATTTTGTGACTTGATTTCTTTTGTGTGGTGGTGCTTCCTTATTGAACCTGTGTGATTGTAATAATTGAAATGATTGTATGTCATGTCGACATTTGATTTATTGAGACGCTGCATTATTCCCTTTTATTGAAATAATATTGTAAACATGCATTGACATGAGATTGAGTATAAGTTGGGCACGTGGAGATCGTCCGTGCTGGGGATTGTGAGATGTTATGATTATAAGTTGGGCACGTGGAGATCGTCCATGCTGGGGATTGTTTATTTTATGATAGTGCGTTGAGATCGTCCGCACAGACACGTGGAGATCGTCCGTGTCGGTATATGGACCTCGCGAGTCCCCCATGGGTCATGAACTCTCGATGTATTTCCGAGGAGTATCATGTATATACGGTTGAGAGAGTACTTGGCATCTGAGACATATCACTCATGGTGTTGCATTGCATTGCATCTCATTACATCCTCATTTTTGCTGATTATGTGTCTTATTGGTGATTGGACATTGCGTGATATTTAACTATCCCTATTTGATGAAACTTGACTGATGTGTATAGTGTAGACTTGTAAACAAAAAAGATGATTTTCTTATATGAACTCCCGTCACTACTTCTTCGTTGTCGGTCTATGAGATATGCTGGGTACACGTGGTTTCGTACTCATACTACACTTGTTGCACCTTTTTGTGGTGCAGATCCAATTCCGGATACGAGCACATCTCGTGGAGATTTTTGAGTCCGAAATTGGAGTATCTTGGAGTTGTGGTGAGCTGCTTGGCTGTTCCGTGGCCCACACCTCCCTCTATTTTATTATTTATTCTGTTGCTTTTGTATTCAGACAGGATCTTTCTTAAGTTAGGCTTGTCATTTCAGTTTCAGACTTGCACCGTATTTTAGAAGCTCTTGTACTTATGACACCAATTCTTGGGTGGTATTTTGTTTTCCGCTTTTCGTATTTATGAAGACTATGGTTGGAAATATTCTACTCATTGTTGACTTTTCACCTTATTTACTTAGTTAAAAAGGTAAAACTAGTGGGTTGGCTTACCTATCGGTTGGGAACGTAGGTGCCATCGCGACATGTGAATTTGGATCGTGACAGAAAATCACCTTGTGGTTTGATCCAACACAATATATTATATGAAACATTCACCAAATTGTGTAAGCCTTCTATTTTCTTCTTTTTAAAATTTTGCATCCTTATTAGCATTAAAACTATCATAATCACACCATAACGCTTTTACAAGATTTAAGTTTGATATGTTCAATCTTTTAAATTGTCATTGAACCTATTATAATAAAATTAGTTTTTGCGGGTGTTACACGTGCATCTCGTGCGTCTCATGTGTATTTTATGCATCATATGTGCACCTCGCACCTCGCGTGTCAATTGATGTGATTATATGAACAATACTAATATTTTTCTCCTTCAACTTGTTAAATAATTTTCACATAGTCATACATATTATTATTTTTTTCATTCAATGTTTGATATCATATTAACAGCAGAATCCATTTTTGGAAGCGGTGCACTCAAATTTATTTATTTGTTTATTTCATAGTACATTGGCTTCTAAAGTTTCTACATGATATTTTAATAAGGATTTCCAAGTAAAATGGTCTCATAATCATGTGAACACATATGTAGATGACCTTACAAGAAGCATGATATTGGATAAGGAATATGATAATAATTAGTTGAAATGCAAATTAAATTTTTATATCTCTAGCTCTTTCTTTTACTTTATTTTTCCTACGAAAATAATACCTTTTTAAACGTTTTTTCGTATCAACTTGTTTAGGTTCAGCAATTAGTTCGAAAGATTAATTTCTACTTGTTTGGTCAATTCGACATGAAGATTAAGTTGATAGCAGGATATTTAGCAGACACCATTGTGATATCTTAAATGCATGCATAAAACTAAAATTCTTGTATCTTAATTAAAATTGTTACTTTGCTTTTATTTAGTCTTTGAATGAGTTTGGATCACTAATGCGGTTGTTTTCATATCAACAAAATCATAACGGGGATAATTTTACATTTCTCAAGAATGTGGCAGGGAAATCTATTATCGTTCAAACAAATGTTTACGTTGGTAGATGTTACTCGATTGCAGGAATTCTCAATAAATTCGAGGATCGAATTACTGTTTCAGGAGTAACCCAAGGAGACGGTTGAAGAAAAAGAAGAATTAAGAGAGAAAAGGAGAGTTCAAGAAGAGAGAACAATTCTGTATTTTCATATATGATTGTGCAATGAATTGATTACAACTATATAGTAATTGAATGACTGAAATGTACAACTACTGATTCACTAATCTAACAGAAATCAGTTATAACTACCTAATTGCTTTCATTGTAGCTGTCTGACAGAATTAACTACTTTCCGGAATCCTAAATCTAACTCTAACTCCTTAATTGTGTATCAGTAGATTGGACTATAGAGGAGTAAATCAACTTGTGATTTGATCCAACACAAGACTTCCACACTTATTCTATTCTATGAAACCTTCACAAAATTGTGTGAGTTTTATTTTCTTCTTTTTAAATTTTTGCATCCTTATAGGCATTAAAACTATCACAATCCCACCAAAACGCGTATACATGATTTAAATTCTATATGTTTATCTTTCAAATTTCTATCACTAAACCTATTATAATAAAATTATTTTTTGCGTGTGTTATATATGCCTCGTATGTGCACCTCGCGTGTCAATTGATGTGATTATTTGAACAATGTTAATATTCTTGTCCCTTTCAACTTGTTAAATAACTTTCACAAAGTTATACATATTACTATTATTTTTCAGCCGGTGTTTATTCACATTGTGCATATCCTAAATAAAGAATCATTCCCTTTACAAAGCTACTACGATCTTCATATTCTTAGAGTCTATCAATAATGAAAATATCTTTGGGCCAAAATTTGATTACTTTCAGGATGAAAGGGAGATGGGAGTGTTGCAAGTTAATTTGTCCAACATGTGATGGAAACCATGAGAATCGTTAAAGTTATATTGTTCCTCTATTAATCTAAATGTGTCAATTTTCTTCACTTTTTTTTCCTTTTGGAAAGTGACCTCTATTTCATGTTTGGACTTTGGATGGGAGTTTAGTACTTTTTTTAAGTGTGATATACTCTCCCATTTGGTGAATGTTTCTAAATATTTTGGCAGTAAACTTTTTTCCTTCTAAGCATGTTCAGAAAATTTACACTTCAAGTTTGATTATTTCTGCTACAATTTATCTAATTAAATTGGGAAATTGAAATTCTCTTAACTTCTCATATCATATGTATATTTGATCTAAGATAATATTGCTTCTTATATAGGTGTAGCTGAATTCATCAACACAGTAGGCAAATCAAAGTTCGAATTTCCTTTACGTTGTTTCATTTTTTTTTTTTGAATAAAAGCACTTATATGGTAGGTTTGTGCAGGCACGAGCCATGCCTATCTAGTATAATTACGTTTTAACAGATTGAAAAACTAATACACTTGAGTTTAGATTGAAAATAAATTTTACTATAAAAAATTAGAAGGGTTACGTTGGTTCGTCCCTGTCCAAGGCCCTTCTAGGGTTGGGTTGGCCGAGCTGACCATTTTAACACCCTTTCAAATGAAGGTATGACCCTCCCTATCCCATCAAAATCACTGGTGCGTGAAGATTGAACTGACTTATTTTGACAACAATAATCCTCTCAAAGAATTTTTTTTTATAGTTCTATAATATTTCACCAAATGATAAGCTCTATACAAACTTTAAACATGGAAAAGATATATATCAAAAGGTGTCTATGTTGTACGATGAGGTGGCAAATCCATCGTATTGTGGACGGAAAACATGGAACATGCATCATATTTTCCCATCAAAAATAATATTTTACTTTTCTTTTCATCCTTTCTATAGTATCTCAGAAGTTCTGAAGTTCAGATCAGACCATAAAAAGCTAAATTGGAAGTCTGTAAAAAAATTTGAATTTTACAGACATCATCTACAGAGTGTAAAATAAACTACGAACCGTAAATAGGATTCATAGATCAAACTGCAGAGGCAGGGAAATATTCAGTTTTGACAAATAATTTAAAATCTATACAAGAAAAGAAACAAAGAAAAATTATCTTACTTTTTAACATAAATATTTTAAAATATTGAACAAAACTATCCAAATCTTCGTAATAATAAACAAACTTTATATAATAAAGATTCAAGTTGTCATATTTAAAACAAATGGCTAACATCTTATTGACTTTGAATTAATTTTTCTATTATAAATAATAAGACACTGTTTTATTTTATTTTATGTATATATATATTTAAGGTCTCCAATTAAAATTTGACTTTAGGTTACTAGTTTTACTGAGATGTCTTGTCTATGATCAAAGAATCTTGCCCACACAATACTAATCTTCACCAAACAATGTGTGATATTGTGTATGATATTTCGTCGATGAAAATTCGATAAATTTTTCAGTTTTCACCTCTATCCTCTTTGTATCACCAGAAAGCTTTCTTTGATCATTTCGTAGAGCGAGCAAGCATTTCCCGGAGGTTGACAAACTTTTCCAAGAAATAGAAGTAGGAGGAGCAATAATTGATTAAAATAATAACAAAAGAAAATCATGATATTAATCATCTAAGGATAGAAAATATAATCTACCTTCAATTTTTTCCTTCTTTTTTTTGACTTTTTATCTTTGTTTTTCTATTTTAAAATAAAAAAATATTTAACACATCTTACTATTTAGTGAATTTACGAGGAAATGAGATAGACTTTCTTAAGCATGCTAAATGGATCCACAGAGTATCTATATTTTCTGAACTTTCTTAAAGGTGACTACAATATGTTAAATAAGATTTTATTTATTGGAGAGCACTTTTTCTTTTTAAGAGATTAAGTTTACTGTTTTCTAGATTGGATAGACAAACTATGGATTTGATGGAATGAAATCTTGTTTAGACTATTCTTTAAAGAAAAAGAAGAGAAATGAGCGGTTATTGAATATTTTTTTTATCAAACTTATGAAATTATTAGGTTTGTTTAGAATTACAAATATCATCATTTCAAATCATTATCTTTTAAGGAGACTTTTGAAGCAGTGTTTGAAGTATCTCCCCACCTAATTTGGATTGCTTACCTCCAAACATTATTGAAAGTCAATTTTTTAATGACAAAAACTAGAAAAGTGCAAACCATCATTTTTTTAAGAAAAAAAATACTAAAATTATAAATTGACCCCTGAGGTTAATTTTTTCCATTTCTTTTCTACTTTATTATATTCAAAATCAAAACACTACTACTTTGAGCATTTCATGAAATGAGCAAGGAAAGATAAAAAAATATGAATCACTGGCTTATGATAATCTTTCTGATGGTCAGAAAGTCGAGCTTCATGTTAACGCTCCAGGCGAGGCTAATATTTGATGTCTTGTGTGCGAAGCTACCTTTGTCAAACTGACTGACTTGCAGTCTCACTGCAAATAAAGACATGATCCATATTTTCATTATGAATGTGTCGTCTGTTGCAATAGAGAAAAAACAGAGGTCGAACTCTCAATTTGTAAGGATTGTTTTTCTACATGAGTGGAGGAGATGCCATAATTGGGTCTCATGCTTATAAGATGCGGAATTGTGTAAAGACCCTTTCTAAAGGTAGAGGTTACTGATGATCTCAAGTCCAAAAAGAACCACAAAAAAGCCTCCCTCTTGACAAGGCTATTTCAGTGAATACAAGTAAAAAAGAAAATATTAAAATATTTTAAAAACAGATTCATGGCGTAGAAGATTCAAAAGATCTACTTAAATCACATTATGGCGTTCATAGTCAATCCAACCTTTTCTTTTAAAATAATTAAAATCAAATGTAAAAGTTTTCCTCAAATTAACAAAACATTTATCATATGATGGTTTAAGAATAAAAGTATTCAACTAATGCGATTTCAAATAATTTATCTTTTAAAAGCCTAAAAATTTCCACCAACAAAACAAAAATTCCTAAAATTGATCTAAACATATAAACCTCAAAAGATATCGAAAAAAAATCAACCTCACAAGGTTCGAATTTTACAAAGTATTTTTTTTTTAAAAAAAATCGACCCTGCAAAGAATTGGAATAATGCAAATCAGCCTTTGAAAGTCAATTTTTTTAATGTCAAAAACTAGAAAAATGCAAACCGTTAATTAAAGTTATTTTTTAGAAAAAAATAGTGAAATTGCACCCCCCCCCCTCCCCAACTCAATATTTTTCATTTCACTTCTACTTCGTCATATTCAAAATCAAAACTCTACTAAAAAAATAAGAATCGGTGAATTATGATAATCTCTTTGACCGTCAGAAAGCCAAGCGTCATGTTAACTCTCTAAATGAGGATAATGTTCGATGTCTTGTGTGGGAAGCTACTTTTGGCAAACTCACTGACCTGCAGTCTCACTGCAAATCAAGACATGATCCTCTTTTCCATTATGAGTGTGTCGTCTGTTGCAATAGAGAGAAAATAGAGGTCGAATTCTAGGTTCACAAGGATTTTTTTCTACACTAATGGAGGAGATGTCATGGCTGGGTCCTCCTCTAACAAGACAATTTTGGTGAATACAAGTAACAATGAAAATATTAAAATATTTTAAAAATAGATTCATGGCCTAGTAGCCTTAAAAGGTTTACTTAAGTCACAGTATGCCGTTCATAATCAATCTAATATGACGTTCATAATCAATAACACTTTTCTTTTAAAATAAAATCAAATGTAAAATATTTCCTCAAATTATCAAATCATCTACCAAATAAAGATTTAAGACTCAAAGTATTCAACAAGTGCGATTTCAGATCATTTGACTTTAAAAGCCTAAAAATTTTTACCACCACCAAAAAAATGCCTAAACCCGAACCTCAAAAGATGTAAAAAAAAAAAAACCAACCTCGCAAGGTTCGAATTTTATATAATATTTTTTTTAAAAAATTGACCTCTAGGCAAAGAATTGAAAAAATGCAAGTCGACTTCCGAAAATCAATTTATTTAATGTCAAAAACTTGAAAAATGCAAACCATCCATAAAAAGTTATTATTTAGAAAAAATAGTAAAATTACAAAAACAGATCCCTGAGGTTAATTTTTTCATTTTACTTCTACTTCATCATATCCAAAATCAGAACCCTATTCCTTGGAGCATTTCACGAAATAGGAAAGGAAAGTAAAAAATCAAGAATCAATGCATTATGATAATCTCTCTAACCATAAAAAAACTGAGCTTCATAATAATGCTCCAGGCGAGAATTATTTTCGATGTCTTATGTGTGAAGCTACTTTTGACAAACTCATTGACTTGTAGTCTCACTACAAATCAAGACATGATTCTCTTTTCCATTGTGAGTGTGCCGTTGGTTGCAATAGAGAGAAAACAAAGATCGACTCTCAATTCACAAGGATTTTTTTCTACACTAATGGAGGGGATGTCATGGATGGGTCTCATGCTTATGAGATGTGCAAACTGTGTAAAGACTTTTAATCTAGAGGTAGAGATTACTGATGATCTCAAGTCCAACAAGTACGACAAAAAAAGCCTTCCTCCTGACAAGGCAATTTCGGTGAATACAAGTAACAATGAAAATATTAAAATATTTTAAAAATAGATTCATGACCTAGTAGCCTCAAAAGGTCTACTTAAATCACATCATGACGTTCATAATCAATCCAAATTTTCTTTTAAAATTAAATCAAATGTAAATCTTTCCTCAAATTATCAAAGCATTTATCAAATGGAGATTTAAAACTCAAAGTATTCAACAACTGCAATTTCAAATCATTTGTCTTTTAAAAGCATAAATACTAATTAATATAAATAAGTAAAATAATATAGCACTAAAATGAAATATTTTGTCAAAATAATTAAAAATCTTTGTTTAAATCTTTTTTCATGCTTTAAGCATCGATTCAAGTCATCATAAAATTATGAAATTTCATTCCAAGAACAATTTCAACAATTAGTTTCAAGACTAAATTTTCATGTCAAAATATTATTTATAAATTCATGTGCAACTCAATTATAAGATGTGGAGAGGTCTCAATGGTGCAGAAACAAATTGAAAAAAAATGTTAAAAAACCATGATAAGGCAAGATAAAATTTAAGGGTTAAGGTTAGTCTTTTCCTTAGTCGCCCGACCCGTTTTTAACCCCCTCAATTAAAATCCTTCCTTCACCATTGCTTACATTAACTTTCCCTTTTATTGATTTCTAAGTATCATCATAAGAACTTACCTTGACATGTACAAAAATAAGAAGTTAAACAGTTAAATCTTTCAATCATAACAAGTCAAAGGGCAAACTAAGAAAATACCAAACGCAACAACCACACTCAATAAACGTAGTAATGAACAACTTATATTAATAAGGATTGTGATGGAGTGGTAAGTACTCTTTAATCCTTAACCGAAAAAAAAAACTTATATTCCATTTTTATACTGAGAGAAGTGTTTCTCAAGTATCTCTTTTCGAGATCTATTGTTTAGCAACAATGATAAATCATATATTACTATAAGTGGGAAGAGCTTAACCCCAAAGTTGAATTACCGTTTTGCCCCTACTGTATTACTTAAATATAATTTATTAATATTTTAATTTGCTGATAATCTGAACCCTATTTTAATTCTCCATAAATGTTTAGTTGCTGCTCAACTTCCCTCACTGTAACAGCCCTTTTCCAACTTTTAGTTGTTGTTCCAAAGCCTTTTCAGATTCTTCACTGATCCTTATAAATGTCTCCAACATGTAATTGTCCCATTAATCTATTTCTCTTTTCTGCCTCAATCAAATATATCATTGCCAGGTAAAAACAATTTTCTCCTCTTTATTTATCAAGAGTTGCTTTGTTTTTCCTGTTTATTGTGTATTTCTTTATCCAGCTTATTTTGTTTCCTTCTCTTTATCATGATTCTCTTTGTTTTCCATGTTGATATTTGTGTATCTTGTTTAAACGTGACTTTGAGTTTCTACAGATCATGTTTAGACATATTTCTTGCTTATAAATATAATTGTGTGCTGCAATAATTTTTCTCTGTTCATTGTGCCATGATATAAATTGTCTTAGTTTTGATGATCGCTACTTCTCTTCAGTCCTTTATTAATATTTGATACTTCCGTTGAAGATTAACTAAGAAGCTCTTCAATAGTACTTATGTTTTCAATAGTAGTAGTATAGTGATCTTCACATTCTCTATTTACTCGATCTATGACTGACTTTTAACAAGTTTGTTTCATCAAAATTGTCCGTTCCTCGAACAACTTCATAGTAAGACATCCTCTGATGGGATTGACCAATCAAATGTGGTATAGGAAGTTGTCTGCTTCTTTTTCAGTATTTCCGAAATCAAACCATGAAAAAAGTTTTGACAACTCATGCTACTACAATAGATTCTTAGAAAACCCACTCACAATTCATACACCATTCTGCTTTTCCAAAACTGGAGTCGACCTTGAATCTCGAAGGTTTCAAAACACAATCTCGGGCACATTTGTGTATCCTTTCTCTGCAAATTTTCGTTGAATTGCCTGATAGTCTATCTCCCATGCATTCTCTGATGCCTCATCGAATTCCATATCACTGAACAGAAACACTGTTCTGAGGCCAAAAATATATTTTCTTATCATTAATTGCCTTATATTTATTATTTATATTTGTCTTTTTTTAGCATGGATTTTAAGGATTGTGCTAAATAGTGTATTTTATTTGTAGGATTAAATTGGTACAAAGTTGAAGAAGTTTGGAGCTAAAATGAATTAATTATGAAAGATTGAAGAAGGAAAATCAAGCAGGCAGCTTAATGGATTAAATTGAATATTATATTAATATTTATATATAAGGAAAGGCTGGGCAGCGGGACGTAGGAATCCAATTCCTTTTGGTTTTGGATTCCTACTTTGTTTTGGACTCAATTATTTTATTCAGGGTTTTCTACATCTATAAATAGTCCATAGAAATAATTATTTAGGGGGGATACTTTTTGGTGATCTAGAGCAAGGGATTACAATTCATCTTTGGGTTCAATTCTCTATTTCTTCTTTAGGTTTGAATTTTATGAAACTTATTATTTTTGAGTTTATGAATATTATGTGTGGCTAAACGCCCTTGTTCTGGGGCTGTAGCTACGGGTTATTGTTGAACATCGAATTGCTTTGAATTGATTATTGGTTATCATATACATTACTTTTACATTCTTGTTTTAGTATTTCATGCTAGGCCACCATAGAAATAAATCTATTGTCTATTCTTGGACTCGAGAGATGAAGAGGTAGATAGACCAGAGAATGTAAAGAGCTTGTTCTAACTTTGATTAGATTCGTGTTTAGGAGTGACGCCCGGACGAACACCTAGCTTGGTTACGAAACAGGATGAAATATAAATGCTCGCCAATTAGGACTGCCTATCCCCGCTCAACGATGTAGTTAGACAGCTAGTTGGAGTAGGCGATTAGAGGTCGAGAGATCATGATCATAATATTAACCCTGTAAATCAGTAATGTGATAACTAAAATTGATTCTTTGCATGAGATGTGATACATGAAACCCAAAGCATGCTGCAGCCCTGGAATTGTCCCTTAATTGATTAAAACACCAAAATTATAGTTATCCTTGTCAGTTAGTTTATTATTTAAATTGTTCTTAGTAATAGTAGTAATCAAAACAATATCGTTAATACGTTTTTTAAATTATAGATTTAATTGAGTTGATATACATTGATCATAAGTCCCTTGGGTACGACAATTCGGTTCTTAAAGAGCCATTTATTACTTCTGCGACCACGTACACTTGCGTGTGCATTTGGGAGCAACAAGTTTTGGCGCCGTTGCCGGGGACTTAGAAATTAATTTATATTTAATTCTTTTGAGTCTACTAGTGATTATTCGAAGTGCTAACAACTTGATCTTAGCCGTTCTGTATTGCAGGCAATTAGGATCTGAAGTCTGGCTCGCAAAGGTGATCTTGTTGAACCAGACGACGAACCTGAATGAGCCCTTCGACAACGAAGAAAGCTGGCGAATCTTGGAAGACAACGAGAATGAGGATTAGATCTCCCAGAAAATCGGGAGGAGAACCCGGTTGACGATCGTGGAGAACACGTGGAAAGAGAACGCATGGAGATACCTGCAGGGATAGCTCCGAGTCCAGTTCGTGATGTGGCAGTCCCACTCACCACTAGTATGACCTCGAGCATACGAAAACCACCGCCGGGTGGAAGATTTGAGTTGAAACAATCGATGGTGCATCTCCTCCATACTAATGGGCAATTCACTGGCCTGCCCCATGAAGATCCCCAAGTGCACCTCAGAGGTTTTCTAGAGATAACCAGCACTTATATTCCACATGGGGTATCAACTGATTATGTGCGATTGACCTTGTTCCCATTTTCACTTTTGGGAGAAGCGAGGCGATGGTTAGACTCTGAGCCTCCCAACTCTATCACCACATGGGATCAGTTAGCAAAGAAGTTCCTTAATCGATTCTTCCCCTCAGGCAGAACTGCAAAACTGAGAAGTGAAATATTGAGTTTCAAGCAGAGAAGCGGAGAGAACATGTACCAAGCCTGGGATAGATTTAAAAAATTGTTGCTTGCGTGTCCACATCACTATCAGGCAAATGAGGTATTAGCTCATACCTTTATTGAATGCCTTGAATATAATTCTAGGGTACTATTGAATACTACAGCAGGTGGGCAAGCTCTTGAGAAGACCTATGATGAGTTAGTGGAGCTCTTGGACAAAATGTCTGAAAGCAACCCGGATTGGAATGGTGATACGCAAAGGAGCACAACATCAAAGGATGCAAGTGTTTTGGAAGTGGATCAATTAACTGCACTGAATGCAAAATTGGATGCGCTAGCAACTAACTTTACCACTCAACTCAAGAAGTTATCAGTCGGGCAGCAACAAGCACATGTAAATGTTGTACACCAACCGCAAGGATGGTGTGAAGTTTGCGGAAGTGGAGACCATGTGTCTGATTTTTGCGGTGAAAACCCAGACTCTGTGAACTATCTAGGGAATGCCCAAAGAGGTGGAGGTACGCAGAATTATGGGAACACGTATAACTCAAGTTGGAGGAACCACCCCAACTTCTCATGGGGTGGAAATCAGAATCAACACCAAAATCAAGCTCAAGGGCAGAACCAATACATATCACAAGGTAATGGACAACAATTTCAACACCCAAATAATCAAGGTGCGAAGCAAGGGGGCATGACTAATGAGGAGCTGTTCCAAAAGCTAAGTACAGAAATCAGCAACAAAAATGAAGAACACTATAGGAAGTTGGGAGAAGAGTTGAGAATCACCCAATTAGCGCAGAAAAATCTGGAAAGGCAGTTCGCACAATTGGCTAATGTAGTCAATGTGCGTCCTCCTGGAGGTCTTCCGGGTGACACGGATCCTAACCCAAGGCAACTGAATGCGGTGAGTACAAGGAGTGGATTACAATTGGAGGAACTAGCTCCAAAGAAGAGAAGTTCTGAGGCGGTGAGAGAAGAAAAGAAACCCGAAGAAGTGGTTCAAAATGTGAATGTTGAGAGGATTGTTCCTCAAATAAAACCACCCCCTCCGTTTCCTCAAAAGTTCAAAAAGCAGAACAAGTCGAATGCTTCGATAAGTTTCTGTCTCTCCTTAAACAAGTTCACATTAATCTCCCTTTGGTTGATATTTTGCAGGGAATTCCTAAGTACGCCAAGTATGTGAAGGATATAATGGCGAATAAGAGGAGATTGACTGAGTATATAACAGTGGCACTCACGGAGGAGTGCAGTTCAAGAATTTAGAATAGACTACCCAAAAAGTTGAAAGATCCGGGCAGCTTCACAGTCCAAATCACCATTGGCCAAAGTGTTCATGCCCGCGGTTTGTGTGATTTGGGTGCTAGTATAAACCTCATGCTGGCATCTTTATACAATAAACTTGGGTTGGGTAGTCCAAAACCAACCACAATCATTCTCCAATTGGCCGATAGGTCGGTGGCAAGGCCGGAAGGAGTAGTAGAAGATGTCTTGGTGCAAGTTGGGTCACTAATCTTTCCTGTGGACTTTGTTGTCCTGAATTTTGAGCCCGATCCGGAAGTTCCATTTATTTTGGGACAACCATTCTTAGCTACAGGGCGAGCATTGATTGATGTAGCGGCTGGGCAGTTGACTATGAGAGCTCATGATAAGGTGGAGGTGTTTGATGTCTATCGCGCCTTGAAGTTGCCATCTGTCTATGAAGAGTTGTCTGCCATTACAGTAGTAGACCTTGCTGTAGAATTGCATTGCATAACTCCCAAGGATCCCTTGGAAAGAGTTTTGGTGGGGCATGACATAGATGGAGATGCAGAAGCGCAAGAACTGGCCACTTGTCTTAATGTAGCACTAGTTGGTTCACAAAAAGGTGTAGTCGAACCATTAGATCGAGTGTTGGGTCTTCCTCCCAAACCCTCAATAGAAGAAGCACCAAAGCTGGAGTTAAAATCGCTTCCGTCACACTTGAGGTATGCATATCTTGGCTCCAATGAAACTTTACCTGTTATACTTTCTGCGCATTTGTCTGCAGCACAGGTTGATGCGGCTTTGGAGATACTGAAGAAAAGGAAGAAAGCAATAGGCTAGCAAATGTCGGATATTCATGGAATTAGTCCGGCCTTGTGCATGCACTGAATTTACATGGAGGACGACCATAAACCGAGTGCGCAACACCAACGCCAGCTAAATCCTTTGATGAAGGAGGTCGTGAAGAAAGAAGTGATCAAGTGGTTAGATGCAGGAATTGTGTATCCTATCTTTGACAGCAAATGGGTAAGTCCTGTGCAATGTGTACCTAAGAAAGGATGTATGACAGTAGTGAAGAATGACAAGAATGAGTTGATCCCAACAAGAACTGTCACCGGATGGAGAATTTGCATGGATTATCGGAAATTAAATGATGCCACAAGAAAGGACCACTACCCTGTCCCTTTTATTGATCAAATGCTTGACCGTTTAGCAGGACAGGAGTATTACTGCTTCTTGGATGGGTATTCTGGATATAATCAGATTTCGATCGCACCTGAGGATCAAGAGAAGACTACATTCACATGTCCCTATGGCACGTATGCGTTCAAACGCATGCCATTTGGGCTTTGCAATGCTCCTGCCACATTCCAGAGGTGCATGATAGCCATTTTCCATGATATGGTGGAGGACTTTGTGGAAGTATTCATGGATGAGTTCTCCGTTTTTGGGAATTCTTTTGAGGTATGTCTTCGAAACCTTGATAAAGTACTCGCTCGCTGTGAAGACACTAACCTTGTGCTTAATTGGGAAAAGTGTCACTTCTTGGTCTGAGAAGGTATTGTTTTGGGTCATAAAGTGTCTAAACAGGGACTCGAGGTAGATAAATTAAAGGTGGAAGTTATTGAAAAATTGCCCCCTCCTATTTCTGTCAAAGGGGTAAGAAGTTTCTTAGGACATGCAGGTTTTTACCGGAGATTCATCAAGGACTTTTCCAAGCCAAAAATATATTTTCTTATCATTAATTGCCTTATATTTATTATTTATATTTGTCTTTTTTTAGCATGGATTTTATGGATTGTGCTAAATAGTGTATTTTATTTGTAGGATTAAATTGGTACAAAGTTGAAGAAGTTTGGAGCTAAAATGAATTAATTATGAAAGATTGAAGAAGGAAAATCAAGCAGGCAGCTTAATGGATTAAATTGAATATTATATTAATATTTATATATAAGGAAAGGCTGGGCAGCGGGACGTAGGAATCCAATTCCTTTTGGTTTTGGATTCCTACTTTGTTTTGGACTCAATTATTTTATTCAGGGTTTTCTACATCTATAAATAGTCCATAGAAATAATTATTTAGGGGGGATACTTTTTGGTGATCAAGAGCAAGGGATTACAATTCATCTTTGGGTTCAATTCTCTATTTCTTCTTTAGGTTTGAATTTTATGAAACTTATTATTTTTGAGTTTATGAATATTATGTGTGGCTAAACGCCCTTGTTCTGGGGCTGTAGCTACGGGTTATTGTTGAACATCGAATTGCTTTGAATTGATTATTGGTTATCATATACATTACTTTTACATTCTTGTTTTAGTATTTCATGCTGGGCCACCATAGAAATAAATCTATTGTCTATTCTTGGACTCGAGAGATGAAGAGGTAGATAGACCAGAGAATGTAAAGAGCTTGTTCTAACTTTGATTAGATTCGTGTTTAGGAGTGACGCCCAGACGAACACCTAGCTTGGTTACGAAAAAGGATGAAATATAAATGCTCGCCAATTAGGACTGCCTATCCCCGCTCAACGATGTAGTTAGACAGCTAGTTGGAGTAGGCGATTAGAGGTCGAGAGATCATGATCATAATATTAACCCTGTAAATCAGTAATGTGATAACTAAAATTGATCCTTTGCATGAGATGTGATACATGAAACCCAAAGCATGCTGCAGCCCTGGAATTGTCCCTTAATTGATTAAAACACCAAAATTATAGTTATCCTTGTCAGTTAGTTTATTATTTAAATTGTTCTTAGTAATAGTAGTAATCAAAACCATATCGTTAATACGTTCTTTAAATTATAGATTTAATTGAATTGATATACATTGATCATAAGTCCCTTGGGTACGACAACCCGGTTCTTAAAGAGCCATTTATTACTTCTGCGACCACGTACACTTGCGTGTGCATTTGGGAGCAAAAAGTTTTTGACACCCTCTTTAGCATTTGATCATCACTGACATTTCCTTGTACCGCCACTTCCAAAATATTATCAAACACTTTCTGGAAGTTTGTGCTCGCACCCTAGTCCATATTTCTGATAAACTCGATTTTCTTAGTCAGAGTATCACCTTCAACTTTCTGCAGGTAAGGCGACTCACTGAATGTGATCAATTTCTCTTCCATGGTTCATCACTCAATTCTTAAACCAAAATAGTTGTGACTACTAATGTACTGCAACTGACGCAAGAACAGAAGTTAAAGCCCATCTTTATCCTTCAAATTTGCTTCAAAGTTTGTTATAATATTGGATAGAGATGAGCTTAAATGGAGCCAAACAAGTTGGCTTCGCTCTGCTCAAATTGAGGGTCAACTTATTGGAAGGTGAACTCTCAGTTCTTGATTTCTCCAACTCAGTCGACTTGGCACAGGACTAATAATTCTACCACCCTAAAAGAACATGGTCAACAGATTCTTAGAAAACCCACTCACAAGTCATACATCATACCTCGCTAATCCAAAATCACTTATATGTGCTATCATGTTTTCATCGAGAAAAATGTTACTTGGCTTGAGATCACAGTGAACCACAGGGTGTTCACATTGATGATGAAGATAATATATTGCAGAAACCACGTCTATTGCAATATTTAATCTCTGAAGATGTTTATTGTAGTTCTCCTTCTGATTCTTGATGTAACCACTCCTCCAAGCTCCCATTTTCCATGAACTGATACATTATGGCTTTAAAGTTATTTCCTTTGAAGTCAATGCTGGAGCACGCAGTTATGACTTTCACCAGGTTTCTATGCCGGCTATTTCTCAAGGCGTGGCATTCAGCCATGAAGCTTTTAGATGCACCGTGTCTTTGGAGGTTGAGTACCTTGACTGCAACTGGATTTTCATTTGATGAGTGAAGAATTCCTTTGTACACAGTGCTGAAACTGCCTGAACCTAACAGCCTATCTGAAGAAAAACCATTAGTTGCATCATGAAGCTCCTTATATGTAGAGATGCCCAGATGAGGACGTTGCATCTCTTCGTTTTCTGGATCTTTTGATAAAAACATAGAAAGCAGAAAACATGCTACTGCAGCAAATAAAATAACACTGATAATTGCAGTCAAGAAGGGTGTAAGACGCTTCCTCTTTGTTCTATGGTTTTCTTGCTTCGGACAAGGTGGTAAATCGAACTCTTGGATTCCACCACAAAGCTTGGGATTCCCCTTAACTTGTAATGCGGTTGAATTTGAGAATACTCCTTGGACAGGAACCTCACCCTCTAAATTGTTGTCTGAAAGATTCAGGTACAGTAGGGAGGAAAGATTCAGAGTCCAAGGTGGAATTTCTCCTTATTACTTATTTCTTGAAAGGTTCTAGCTCCCGTAGGTTCTGTTGTTTCTACTTTTCATGCTACAACATCTCGACATCTTGACTATATGTAGTATCCTTCAGTTTTGCTTCAAAGTTTCATATAATATTGGACAGAGATGAGCTTAAATGGAGCCAAACAAGTTGGCTTTATCAAAATTGTCTGTGCCCTTGTCTCACTCTGCTCAATTTGAGGGTCAACTTCTTGGAAGGTGAACTCTGGGCTCTAGATTTCTCCAACCTCAGTCGACTTGGCACATGACTAACAATTCCACCACCCTCCAAGAACATGGTCAACAGATTCTTAAAAAATCATGTGTGGGAGAAAGGAAGATGGCCACAAAATTTACAAGGAGATGGTGCGTCAAGGAGCTTCTCCTGACCTTACCCTCCTTAATACTTATATGGATTGTGTTTTCAAAGCTGGTGAGACAGAGAAAGGTAGGTGTTTGTTTGAGAAAATCAAAACTTGGGGATTCACTGCAGATGTCAGGAGCTATTCTATACCAATCCATGGCCTCATAAAAGCCAGTTGTGCTCGTGAAACATATGAGCTGTTCTATGCAATGAAGGAACAGGGGTATGTGGTGGATACTTTTGCTTATAATACTATTATAGATGGATTCTGCAAATCAAGTAAAGTTAATAATGCTTAGCTGCTGGAGGAGATGAAAGTAAAAGGCCTTGAGCCAACTGTAGTAACATATGGCTCTATCATTGATGGCTTGCTAAGATTGACAGACTTGATGAAGCCTACATGCTTTTTGAAGAAGCAAAATCTAAAGGTGCTCCTTTAAATGTGTGAACCGTCTAGGTATTGTTGAGAACAAGGATTCTGTTTGAGATTGTAAGTTTCTAATTAGGAATTTTCAAATTGAGACTGTACAGATATGTCATATGACTTGTAAGGTAGTAATTCAAATTAGTGTACTGTGGCAGGGACAAGCATACTTGCTGGAACGAAGTAACTTGCTTGATTTTCTATCTGGAGGGGACAATGAACAGGCTACTAATGATCAAGGTGGAGGTGCAGAAGAACAGGATCATGATCAAGACGTAGGCGCTAATGAATAGGATCATGATTAAAATGGAGGCACTAATGAGCAAAATGCCGATCAACATAGAGATGCTAATGAACAGGATCATGCTCAAAATTGAGGTGCTAACGAACAGGGTCCTAATAATGAAGATCGCGGAGATTATAATGAACAGAATGATGATGAAGACGGAGGCACGCCAATGAACTGAATGAACATGTGGATCTAACTGTGGACTAACTATCAAGACAGAGGCTCCAATAAAGATGCAGATCAATTGGCTGATGAAACTGTAGACATTTTTCTTAATAGAATGGCTGTCCAGATGTGATATCATAATTAAACTCCTCTTTCAAGAAGATTCGGAACCTTTCAACAAAGGGAGCATACACTATGTCGGCCTAATGCACCTCAATTTCAACTTCAATATGATGAAATATCAAAATTCAAAACTATTTCATTGTTGGTCTCTCTCTCTCTCTCTCTCTCTATATATATATATATATATATATAGAGAGAGAGAGAGAGAGAGAGAGAGAACTTAGCATGGGACACAGTGCAACGCACGTGATAGTGAAAAAAAGGAAAACACAATTTGACATTCTGAATAGGGATGGTAATGGGGCAGGACGGTTGCGGGGCAAACCTGCATAAATCTGTGGCTGTGAAGATATTAACCCGACCCGCATAGCAAAAATTTATATTTTCAATCCACCCCGCCCCGCATAAATTTTTTTCTTTCTTATTTGAGTTTCACACAACAAATAAAATTCATAAAACTCTTTTATTTTTCTTACTAGCATAGAGCATTATCTCAACCAGGTGATTTTTTGTTCTTTTTTTATATCCCCCAGGTCAACTATATATATTTCTAAGGATGACTTTATAATATAAAATATTACAGAACGTGCAATCACTCTGAATTAAATAGTTCAAATACTCTCCAATCTGTATGGAAATCCCAAAACAAAACACGCATAAAAAGTAAATTAAAAATTATGAGTTGGATAGTTTTTTTTTTTTTTTTTTAAAAAACAGTACCTCAGGGAAAAAATAACAAATATACCTAGAAATTGAAAAGAAAAACGGCTAGAAATTTATGATTTGAGCAAAAATTATCTCCAATGTCAATAGTCAAATGTGCACGTGTGGGTCTAGCTCTGTGTTAGTCCCTTTCTTGTTCGCTTATATAATAGTAAGTAAGTATATATAATAAATCGAAAAGGGTCAAAAATGCCTTCAGTTGATATTTTGGTCCAAAAATGTCATTGTCTTCAATAATTTGGTCCAAAATGTCCTTATTGTTACTTAATGGGTCAAAAATATCCTTTTTCCAAATATATATATTATTTCTTTTCCTTTTAAACACATTCTTTTCCTAATAATGATTTTTTTAATAAGGGAATATTTATCCTACTTCAATTCGTAAAAAATATAAAGAAATAAAAATATTTTTTATTTTATTAGAAATTTTTTATTGTTATCTAAATGAAAATTAATGTCGAGGTTACCATGATCTTATATATATGACTTATATTATCATTAAAAATGTACATGAAGTTATTCTATATATGTTAATTGTTAAATGAGATTAAGAAAAAAAAATTATTTCCTATTTATTTATTAGTTAAAGTGATTTTTAAAAGAAAAGAAACAAGAAAAAGATTATTCAAGTGTAATATTTTTATCGGAATGCCCTCATAGTAATTATTTTATGCCCTCATAGTAACCCTGTCGTTTATTTTCATATAGATAAAGATAAAAAAGTTCTAACAAAATAGAAAATATTTTTATTTCTACATATTTTTTATGAATTGAAGTAGGATAAATATTTTCTAATTAGGAAAATCATCATTAAAAAACTAATGTATTTAAAAAGAAAAGAAATAATATATTGGTATGAAAAGGGGCATTTTTGATCCATTAAATAACAAGAAGGGCATTTTTCGACCAACCTATTGAAGGCATGGGAAATTTGGACCAAAGTATCAACTAAGGGCATTTATGTTCATTTCACTAGTTTATGGACATATTTTTTTAACCCTTTTCCGTATAATAAAAATATATATTACAATTTGAGGATAATATTAGTAGGTTATTGTTGATAATAAAATTCGCGTCGAGAAAACAGTAATCAAGAACGGAAAAATAATGCAACAATCGTTTTATTGATTTCAAAGTGCGAGTGTTACAATCTCTATAATTCCTCTGAATTCGCCTTTTCAGATATAAATTCAAGGGCTCTTGAGCTTGATCTTGAATTTGACTTGAACATGATCTTGGATTCAAGGGCTTTAAAGCTTGTTCTTGAATCTTCGATGAACTTGAACTTGAACTTTATCTTGATCTGATCTTGACTTTTATTTGGATTCAAGGGCTTCGAGCTTGTTCTTGAATCCGATGGTCTTGATCTTGATCTTTCTTGAACTTGAATGTTTGAATTCTTAAGCTTGTAGCTTATAGAGAAATTTATGGCGTTTGTACCACGGCTTTTCTCTAGCTTCTTGCTCAGAATTTTCCGGTCTCCCTTTCTTAATTATGAGGACCCCTATTTATAGTTTTAGAATAGAGGAGTTGTGATTGGAACAGGATTTCCTCCGGCCAATCAGATTTACGTGACACGGCAAATGGGCTTTGTGGAGTGGGTTTGTAGAATTTGACACATGTCATGATCCTATTGGCTCCTTTGTTTGACTTGGCATGCCATGTCATTTGCCACATGGCACCAAAAATGGGCCTCTAGGATGA